>NTHP01000673.1:63444-96284 GCA_003416845.1 Oplegnathus fasciatus
AAACCCATATAAGGGCAGCAGACTTAAGTGCCGTGTGCAAACCACAAACCAACAAGCCACTAACATTTGACAGGTAACGTCACAGCCACCGGCCTTTCAGTATACCGACAGTGCGCTCCACCACTTCTGGTTATAAGCCACCTCCTGCTGGGTCTGAGGATTGGTAAGTGGTGTCATAAAACACGGTAGTAGTGGATAGCCCCAATCACCTAAATTAAAAGTTGGATTTACGTTTAAAGGCAATAATGCAGAAAATTATATCATATTATAACACTTACCAATAAGCCACCCATCTCCAGCAGCACCTTGATCCAACCACATACCCACCAAACTGTTGTGCAGCACAAAAGAGTCGTACGCTCCCCCACTCAGCAGGCCACAGCGTTCAAGATGTGATTCTGTGCATCACATATTATCTGGATGTTGACTGAATGGAATTTTTTTCCATTGAGGAAGGGGGAACGGATTTAGAGATGGTGCCTTGATGCGCACATGAGTACAGCCGATTGCTCCATAAAAAATCCCTTTTTATCTGGGTCTGCTGAGCAGCGGTATATGGAAACCGAGTGGACTGGGATATGCCAGGAAACCGACAGCGGTGAGTACTTGCAGATGAGGCGGAGTGGGATTAGATCGTTTTGTCTCTGATCTAAGTTGAGGCTCCAGAACGGCACACAGGTTTTGAAGGACCTGCCTCGGTAAAATTATTAAATGAATAAATAATTGTAGAACATTTTTCTTCTGTGTTTTCATAAAGTAATTTGCTTTTTCATCATCCTTATTAATATTTCACAGCACAAAACGCAGGTTGGCTTTTGTGCGTATTGGCTTACGTGTGGTCGAGGGCATTCTTAAATTTTGAGCTTACCTAAGAACAAGCGGGAAGTACGAAAGTATTGATGAACGCCACAAAAGTTCTTAAATTGTTCACACGCACAATTTAAGATCAAATCTGTGCGTACGAACGATTCATGCATGAGGCCCAATATATACACAGCAATGACCAAAACAACCAAAAAACAAAAGGCCACAAGAGTGAAAGAATCAGTAAGCAAGATGCAAATAAGCATTTCATCAACATAGCAGTCCTTAAAAAATGACAGAGCAGGGCGGAACATGAATTCTTGGAAACAATTTGAAAAAGGAGACACTTAATGTGAGTGAGCATGTTGTTGGCTAGATATGGTTAATTTCTACTTGCTTGAATCTGAACCTGCTCTGATCTTGCAAAGGTAGGGAGCGTCATTTGGTTCTTCTTTACATAACAGGTTATAAGGCTGGTGAATACATTTATTAAAAAACAGACCTGGAAGAATTGCTTAACTGCAATATTTAGGCCTTATGTCAGGCCAACAACTTGTCAGACTGGAGCGCTGGACTTACTGCAGCTGGAGCAGGCAGGAGTGGATATCACGCAAGAGAAAAGCACTTAAGTCTGAGTAGTGAATAAACCCAGACACACCACTATTTTCTGGAAACACCTTTTATCTTCACCGACATCATCACCCACTTCCCTATTATCTTCATCAGCGTCATTGGTGGTCAGCTTCACTGATAAATTTAAAAAGCAACAAGAACTGTTCCTATAGGATGTTTTGTACACCATAGAGAAGGGCATAAAAAGGTAATTATCATCATCAAAATCATCACACCATCCACATTATCAACATCAGTACCACAGTTAACACCAAATAATAATAGTGGCTAACAGTGAGTGTATGGTCCTATTATATTGTGTATATTGGTTTCTATGTTAAAGAAGGCGTTCTCTGGGTGGAACTACGTTGTGGGAATTTTATGGGGTCTAAATACAGATCTGTGCTGAATCTTTAGTCCTTATTGGATGTAATTGATAAGAACTCTGAATTGGCCCACTATCAGAGAAACAGTTTATTACACCTAGTCTACACAGGCTGCGTGACGAAGCCTCAGCAGCAGCTGCAGTCCTCCATCAGTGTCTACACAGGATTGTTCATCAACAGTACTGCTGTGCAGCAACAGTGCTTTGACAGTGCTCACAGCTGACAGACGTTTCTGCCACAGAAGGTGTTAGCAATAGCATTAGAGTATATAGTATAGTATAGTAGTAGTAGTATAGTATAGATATTAGAGTTACAGTAAGTATTTGTATCAGTCCTATCGATACAGTAGACCAGTAAGTTAAATGCACCATTCTTCCCTGTTCACAGCTACCTACTTTGCTATGATGCTTGCTGCCAGGTACATTACTGAGCCCTATAATAAATACATATTCATGTCTGTTCATGGCTTTTCTTTATGTTTGCGGCATAGTGAAAACAATAAGAAAGTGACCACTGTAGAATAAAGTCTGTGTTTGTCTCACTGGCTAATATTTACCCACTTGATATCTCTCTATGGCTGGTATCAGGGACATTACAGGCAAAAGGATTCATCAAACACACTTGTCATGGAGGTCCCCATGGTTTGATTGCTTCTCTCCCATGTTTAACACAGTTATTGGTTGAAAGAGAATCTATGCATTTATTTCTGTGGTATTTGCAGTAGATTTTGCACATAGGGGATTAATAAAGCAATTCTTCTTCTTCTTCTCCTTCTAATATTAGTATTACCATTAGCATTAGTATGAGTTCTATGCATGGAGTCTGCTCTTACTGTTTAACAAAGCAACAAAGCAGTCAGAAAAAGCCAATGGACAAAGGCTCTGTGTGGGTGTCTGACTAGTTGTTTGCATGGCCGACAGGCTAGTAGTGTGGGTAGTGGAGTGTGTCAAAGAAGTGTTATGTGTTTGTGTTTGTATTTGTGTGTGTGTGTGTGCGTGCATGTCTACTGTATATTGAGAGAGTTGTCTGTGAGGGTACTTCAGAGCAGTGCAGCAGGGCACAGTGGCTGTGGCTCTGGAGAGCTCTCAAACGGATCCAGCAATGTCAGCCTGACATTCTCTTCCTCCGAGTCTTTGTTTTCCTGGGTCTCTCTCATTGTTTTTCTCTCTTTCGTTCTTCTCCTCACTATCTCTCTCCTCTCAGTCTTTCTTCATTCATTTCTTCCTCTTCCTCTGCCTCTTTCTGTAGCTCTGTTTTCCTATTTCTCTCCCCCTTCTCATCTTGCCTCTCTCTCTCTCTTTCTCGCCCTCTCTCTCTCTCTCTCAGCAGGAAGAGGGGAGTGTAGGAGGTCCTCCTCAAAGCGGCAATACACCGATAATTGCTTTCTGGTCACTGTGACATGACAAGGTCCGCCAGGGTAAAGCAACACACACTCAGAAACTCACACAGACTCAGAAGGACACACACAGTAACACAGAACACACAACAATGCATGCACAAAGAACCACTCGCAGAAAGACACACAAGCAGCACAAAAACACACACAAATACACACAGTAACAGACACGTCCAAACAGAAATAATTGTATAAATACTTGATGGAGCAGAAAGGCTTTGCAATGAAAGCAAACCAGCCTGTCTGACTTTCTCTTCAGTGCTTCTATTATGTGTCTCAGTGCTCACACACAGACAGACACACACAGTGCAACAAGGTGGCTGTAAATATTACAGCAGCTTACTGGCAGCTGGCCACCAAGGTACTGTAACAGTTTGACAGTACTGTTGCTAGGCTGTTTTTTTTTGCAGTGCTGCAGTTACAGTACATTTTCATTTACAGTAAAGTAAATCACAGTACACAGCTGACATTGTAATTGTAATTTTTACAAACTTTGCTTAATCATAAAAAATAATTCCTCCCCTTTGACATATTGACTGTCCTATTAACTCAAACACTGGTAAGACAAGGAAACGCTTTAAGTGCAGAATATAGTATCTAATAACTTCAGATATTTATCACCAAATCACCAACATAATCAACATAATTAGCCAGGTTTCCAGGCAGTTAACATAGTAATAAAACTGGAAAGAGTGCCTGTGGATAAATTGTGCTGCTTGCTACAAATTTGGTGGCCGTAGATGTCTGTACCAATCCAAAAGCATCCAAGAAATATACTGAATCATGTAATAAGTGGTGCTTAGATTGTTATCATTAACTGTTATAAGGCAGCTAAAGTAGGCTAAAGAAATGACGAAGAAATGCTAACAACAGAAGCCAACAAAATGAGCAAACGCATATTGTGGCGATGTTACACTAACTGTAAGAAGAATAATACAAGATAAAAACTTTAAAAAAAAAAGATGTGGGTGATACCAAAAGAGATGCTTAATATCAGTTAGCTAGCTTCGCATTATTATAGAAACTGCTAAAGTCAATCTAAACCCATCAGATGTTATAATACAAAATGAGAAAGATTAAATAGCAGAGATATTTAAGGAAAAAAAATGTAATCTAGAGTGCATATCTTCCTGAAAATATCTCAGTATTATATAAATTGTGAAAATAACAGGCCATATATATATATATACATATATATATATATATATATATATATTTTTTNTTTTTCACAGCTTCATAAAATTGAAAACAAATTGTCTCATGTCATTGGCTGGTTGGTGGGCAGGGATATTACTGTAAATAGATTCGAAGAAGGGGAGAAATACAGGACCACACACACAACTGATGAGAGTTTTCCCTCCAAATGTATTATGTTCAACAGTCACATAGACTATAAATTAACTAATTTCAAGATTAAATATTTTGTTCACAAAAATTGGCCACACACTCTTCTCGCACAAACATAACAAGCACGCATAGACACACCCGGCGCCTCCAGTTATGGTGAGATTAACATAGTATGAGGCAATGTATACCGAGTAACAGTAATCTACAGTACAGGACTCTGTGACACTACAGGGTCCTGTAAATTACAGCTACCTTCACAGTTACCTATTAACACACACACAGCACCCTGGAATTGTTATGAGAGTCTGCATAACTATAATATCACATTCTTAAGTGGTCGGGTACCACAAGCATTTTTGGGTGTCTGCCTAGTTTATTATGCGTAATAAAAGCAATACTTCTAAACCACAGCAGCATGGGAAAAAGTCATGGAAGTGCTGGGTTGCAGAGACCTGGAGGAGTGTAGCTTGTTACAGCCTCAAGATTATTTTCACTTCACGAGAATACTGTGGAATTTGTCCTCCCAGAAACTTACAATGCAGTGCCACAAAGAAACTTGTCTTTAATGCCAGGCTTTAAGACTATAAATCTTCCAATGCTGTATACATGTTGCAACACATACATTTCCTACCTGAACCTTGATCTATATTGCTGTCGTCACTATAAACACACACACATACAAAGTTGACTTCCAGGGAAACAGATACCATATAGTGTAAGGATGGCCCAGGGTGTTGGCAGATGGATGCGGTTCAGGGATCGGTCACACACACACGCACGCACGCACACACACACACACACACACATACAGATTCGTACACCCTTAGTCACGCTTAATCATGGCCTTTCACTGCAATTTCACTGTCAACCCTCTATCCCCTTTTCTCCAGAACTCCCAGTCCATCACCTTCACATCAAGACGTAAGAGTCATCTGCTGACATCTGCACAAAATGAACAGAGATTAATTTTGTTTTCGTGTCTTCCTCCGCTCTCAGTGCTCGTCTTTGTCTTGCTCTCTGTAAAATTCCACACCCCTTGAGGTTCTTCCCTCGTCTCCTCCCTCTTCTTCTCCACCTAACCATAAACCACATTCATCTGTTCACATTAGGCAACCTCCTTATGTTTCTCTCTGTCTTCCCCCTCTCTCCTTCTCCTTTATTCTGTTTGACGCTAACCACAGAACGCTGATAGACAGGTAGCACAGTTTAATTGCCAGCTAACGCCCATATCAGTTTGAAGTCATATGCAGGTGACTGGCTAAGGTGTGTGCTTTGTAGAGGTCTGCAGCTCAGTCCGACGAGGCCCTGGGGTTCTCACACAATTTGGCCAGGTCCAGGCCCATTTTCACAGAAACACAGCAGGTCCTGGTCATAAATAAACTGCTAAAGTTAAAATAAACTATTTAACTGGTTCCAGCTTCTCATTTGGGAGAATTTGCTGTTTTTCTTTGTCTTATGTGATTGTAATTGAATATCTTTGGCTATTGAACTGTTAGTCAGACAAAACAAGCATGACATCACTTTGGGCTTTGTTGATGGCATTTTTTAAAAATCCGGATATTTTATAAATAATAAATGTATTGATAAAAATAATCTGCAATGAATCAAAACTGAAAATAATTGCTAGTTGCAGTTCTAGATTGATGCATTGATAATATATTGATTACAGTTGTCTGTGTGTCCTGTCCTGAGCCCTGTAAGTTCTCTCTGTATTCGGGTCAGGGTCCCACAGGTCCTGTGTTTACTATCTATTTACTATATTTACTACACACTATATCTGTGCTGTGTCATGTGTAGCTTGCCTGGAGTCACGTGCTGTGTCTTGTTATGTTTCACATGTCTTGATGTGTATCCCATTTGCCCTGCTCTGAGTCTTATCGGTCTTATTTATTACTGTCATCTGCTTTGTGCTATCGTAACCTGTAAACACACAGGACTGAAGTGCAGCTAAATAAGTCACTGAAAATTAAAATGTTAACTTTGAAGAAATTACTTATCACAACAAAACACATGACAGCTGTTGGACTGTTGGACTGGTCACTGAAATGATCTGGTGCACATGTGCAAACCATATGAGGCTGAAATGATTTTGTTTTCTCAATTAAATTAGACAAAATATATCTGAATGCTACTAAAAGACAGTAAATGTAGGCCATCAAATGTAACTTACAGTAAGTTATTACAATAATCTAGTTTTTATAAAACCATCAACCACCAAATCTACACTGTGCTACAAATACTTGCCAAGACACAACTTACAGATTTAGATTTGTTTGGGAGAAGATAATGGTTTCTGTGACCATATGTATTGTGTGAATGTGTGTTTATATGCATGTGTCTGTGTGTGTGTGTGTGTGTGTGTGTGTGTGTGTGTGCATTCCTGGGTGTGTATTTTAGTGCATCTGTCGGTTCGTGCAGCAGCTGCCTTTCATGCTCACGTCACTGAACAAACACATACACACACGACATCAATACAAACAGCAGACTGCTTTCTTTTTCTTCCTCTTCCTCTATCAGATTCCCCCTCGTTCCCTCTTTCTCTGCCACACACACACCCACAAACACACACACATGCACGCACACACACTTGGCAGCTGTTTGGAACGTGCAGCAGAGAGAAAAAGACCCACCCATGAGGTGAGCCGGAGGTTAGCCCTCCTTTGGGCATTCACCGTCAATGATGAACACACACACACACACACACACACACACAGCCTGCAGTTCTGTTCCTCTTGCTCGCAGTCTCTTTAAAGTTTATAGTAAGAGTTTCATCAGTTTACAACATTTACACGCATATAGTCACGAACACACACACATTCCTTCCTGCCTAAATTCTCTTGAAAGGTTACAAGAGTTTGTGTAGCAACTATAAACACTCATACACGCACACACATTATAGTCATCCATTGTGGGTGCTGCCCTCAGAACTAAAAGAGTGCACGCCACAGTTAAACTAATATTTATTCCTGCTGAGAGATTATTTGCTCGACTCTCTTTGCCTCCTTTTTTTTTTGTCCAACACTTCTCTTTCATGTCCGCCCCAGCTGTGTATTAAAACACACATAAATTACCCTCATACATCTGAATCTCTGTTTCTCTCTCTCTCTCTTCTCCGTGTGTGCGTTAACGTGTACATGTGTGTTACCTGAGAACACCTGTGTGCTGTGTTGCAGTATCTGAGATCTGAAGGCCTGCCAGGCCCCCATCAGCTGGCTGAGGAAACCCCGTACATCTGTGAGCTCACTGCCAGAGGAGCGGAGAGCGGAGAGCGTTGCTTGCAGGGCCTGCTGCTGCCGCACACACACACCTCTGACACAAACGTACACACAAAATAATAGATTGAAAATTCAGTTTGAACAAAACTGGCAGTTTCAAGGAGACCATTTAATATTTTGTCTCAATAAACAAACAGTATTTCATTACTATGTCACAGATGGCTAAAATATCTGAACATCTTATGAGAGCTGTCACATTAAGATTGAGACACTGCTGTTAATAGCTACCTAGGTAGCTGTTAACAAGTGCTGTTAAAGTGACAAGTGTGTGAATAAGACAACAGAAGCCATTAAAGGTGTGGCTCGGAAAGACTGTACTTGGAATCCCAAACTGGCGGGGAAATTCTTCGTGCGACTCTCTCTCTCCCTCCTTAACAAATACTTTGACTATGACTCTTAATCCCCAATTGCTCCAGACGTGTTTATCAGTGTGTAAGAGCAGAAGACTGCGGTTACTGCTCCCTGGAGTGAATGTGTGTAACTGGGCTTTTGAAGCACAGCCTTTCTGGAAAAAGAGCATACTGTACGTTCTGTGATATTCCCTGGATAGATTGAGGTTTTTTAAAAATGCAGCTGCTCTTTCATTGCAAAGCGTTTTGCTGTTAATGAACACTGTGTATGTCAGAGCTTAGAAAGTCACGATTGCACATTTTGTGCAGTATTTCAGTCTGACAATAACCAATCTTACAATTAATTCCATGACATTTAAATGTTTATTTGAGAGTGTGCAGACACAGATTCCTAAGAGATGGATCAGTTTTGAGCGTGCAATCCTGATGCTGTTTGTGCTCGTTTCTACGTTCGCTTTTTATCTTTCTACAGCTGTTTTGGCAGGTTCTGAGTACTTGAGATTGTAACCATATTTG
Organism: Oplegnathus fasciatus; assembly: GCA_003416845.1. NCBI lineage: Eukaryota > Metazoa > Chordata > Actinopteri > Centrarchiformes > Oplegnathidae > Oplegnathus > Oplegnathus fasciatus. The sequence goes on from NTHP01000673.1 coordinate 72,131, forward strand.
ACTTGCAAGTTCCAATAGGACACGTCTACATCCGGATGTTAGAGTCATGTCTTAAGCTGAATGGTCACAGGGTTTGGCTGCGCTAGTTAATGTTAAGTCAATCGCCAGTAAATATAGGCATTTATATACATTTACAAGTGAATGGCACACTTCAGAGATGTGAGCTGCTTTGGCAAAAATAGACCCGGCACGTAAGGATAGTTGAACGTGAAAGACTCACGGTGGTCATGGAGCTGGTGGACAAACACACACCGGCTAGAATGGCAGCGTATTGTCTCCAGCAGCCGCGTCACAGCCGGATTCCTGTGTACATTGTCTGCAGGGGCTAAGAGGGGCTAAGAGGAATACCATGTAAACCGCAACATCCCTGGTTTGAGTCCAGCCGGGGATCTATGTTTCATGTCATTTCTCGCTCTCCTCGAATTTTTTGTCTGCCTCTCAACTAAAAATTATCATTTAATGGAAAAAAGTGCACGAAAAATAATAAAAAAAATAGAAAGCAAGGACCACAGAGACTTATTTGGCTACGGGCCATCTAATATTAAGCAAATCACCAGGCTTTAAAAACATGGCTAATTAAAAAAGGAAGTGGTACCAACCACTTAAGACTACTTTTAAATTAATTTGACTCTGAACATTACTCTGCCATGATGCCTTAAAGCTAATTGATTTTCCAGATTTTAGTAATTTAGTGTCAACACATTTTCATTTTGAAGACAAAAATCTTCTCCATTTAGTACTTTAAAAACACCACTGTACCACTATTTATCATGAAAAAATGGACAGAGGGGTCAAACATGATGACACTTCACATCCAGGTCAAACTGAACACATGATTACACTCTGCTTTCAGTTTGAGCTTCAAAGTGGGATTGAGCAGCTAATAATTACAAGCGAGAGAGGCCTTATTGCTTGCTCAAATGCAGTTACACAATTCCCCTTGTTATGCTCACGATTCTGTCCTTATTCGCGTAACAATCAAAATCTGCTCTAACAAACGTGAAAGCTCTCAAATGACTAAACAGACCATGAATTGTTATGAATTCAGTTATTTTGTCATTTATTGCCTTCCACAGATGTAGGGAATGAATGACAGGTAGAAAGCAAAATTGATAATTCATAGAAGGAAAAAGGAGGCAGGGCATGAAATAAATAAAAAAGGTGAAAATAAGAGATAGAGGGAAATTGACGTAACCAGAATGTCCTTAAAAAAAAGGGCACAGCCATGTTTTACAGCACTCTCCCTTTCCCTCTCTCTCCTCCATCTCTCTCACTCTCAAAGAAATATGTACGGACGAAAAGCACTTTGAGTAACATGAAAGATCACTAGCTCAGCTCACACACACACACACATACGTGCGCACACACACACGCATGCTCAATCAAGTCACAAACCCATGCAAAGCGCGGACGTGGAAAACTAGAGTGCTGGAATAGAACATTCTGTTATTTCAAGAACACTTTTGAAGGAACATGTGGGTGAGAGCACACTGAACAGTTTCCTATTTTCTTACACACACCACACACACATGTGGGTGCGCACGGACACACACACGTGACACACACGGATACATTGCAGGCATTGGGGGCACACGCAGTTACACACAGGTACACACACACACCTACAGGAACACACACGGGCCTGTATGCTCACAGACAGACATCATGAACATGGCTGGGTCTTGCGTGCAAAGTGAGGTGACAGTTTTTGAGAGCTCAGCGGGGTTTGAGTGGTTGTTGTTTTTCTTATTCAGGGTTTGTGGCTTAAGGTGATCAAAAATGAACGGAGTCTCAGACGAGACGGGACGAGAGGGGAGGCTTTGAGCTGCTCCGTGGTGCCTCAGAGTGTGTGTGTGTGTGTGTGTGTGTGTGAGTGCATGCAGAGTGGAGGAGGGCATGGGCACTGCTTGTCACGAGAGCCAGTTTTATAATGTCAGATGACATAAATCATAAGGCTGACAGCACCAAATGGAGGAACAGATATGAGCCAGATCTGTCATCGGCGATAAGGCTAAGATGGTGAAAAACAGGGAGAGGGGGAAAGAGACTGCATGCGTTTGCTCACCCGATGGTTTACTCATTTAGCAGCTTTCAATGTCAGCGGCCTGATTGAAAAGCTTATTTTTCCCCTGACTTCTCATCTCCTCCCTCCCACTCTCTTCACCTCCACCTCTCTCCTCTGCTCCTCTTCTGTCACTAACTGCTCACGACTTTTAAAATCTCTCTCTCGCTCCGTTTCCAGGAAATAGCCAGTGGGTCAGCTGAATTAACTTTCTCTCCTCGTTTTTTTTTTCCATTCTCTCTTTTTATTGTTTTCCCTCTATCATCTCACACAGTTGTTTCCCATCTGCCCTGGCCTTCCTGCCGTGCATCTGGTCAAGGAGCTCACAGCCAATCGGGGTGATGCAAACCCATGATCTGTTTGTTTTTTTCAATCTTTTGTTTTTGTGTTTCATCTCCATCCTGCTTTGGCTTTACTAAACCTTTATCACGTCACCCTTCCCCCACTCTCTCCTGTCGTTTTATCTCCCTTTGTCTCTTCTCTCTTCGGTTATTTCCTTACCTGAGGATTTTCCCTTGCTGCCTCTCTTTTCCAAGTAACCGCTCTGCCTCCTCCTTCGTGGAAGCTGCTGTCGCCAGCCTGTCGAGGACGAAGAGGAGGAGAGTGGAAGAATGAAGGTGAGGGGTCGTAAGCAATAATCACTCATTAAAGAATCTAAGCCTAACGTGATGCCACTGTACTCCCATGGGGTAAAATGAGCTTATAGATGATGCAACTTTAATGATCGAGAGGAGAGGATGATCGTGATGAAATGGAATGAGATGAAAAATTAAAATGCTCCTCAGGGGTAATTGATATAAAGAGATGGGCTTCCCTCTTCAGCTCATCTTATCTTGTTTCAGATCATTCAATACATAATAAATTATTATTTGAACATGAGCAGCAAAGCATAGAGGCAAAGATTTAATGGGATTGAAGTGCAAAATAGAGATAAATTGCATAGGAAAGGATGAAAGTAACTGAATTACTCTTAAAGCACTACAGAGTTTGAGGGTACAGACACGATAACAGACTGAAGAGTAAGTGTCTGCCCCTATATCCATTACCCACACTGAAGTGCATATTCATGCGCCGCAAGGTAGTAGGCAACTGTAGCCTACATCTGAAAAATGCCAACACTTAACCCACACTTGTTGGGTATCCAGTGTATCCCACAATTCACCATGGTCTACTGCACCACCCGAGTCCAGGTGTTGGCGGTAATGTGTCCATAAGCCATACATGAAGAAGTTAAGTGTGGGTACTGGGTCGGACGCTCACTCTGCACTGCCTCTCAGCAGACGTTTTCAGCTTGATCGATTCCAGACAGGAGAAATCCAATCTGATAGACAGATTCCAGCAAAGAGCAATCAAACAAGACACATAAACAGTGAGATTGTGTGACCTGGACACTTAGCAAACAGAGACGACACATCCTGTTCTTCCCTAAAACACCACAAATAAGCACTGACAGCCAGACAGAGAGAGAGAGGAATAAACATAATGAGCAGTAAGTATTACAAGGAGCAGACTAGACAAATGGAGACTAAAACCAGACAGGTAATAATCACGACCAACCAAAGTTTAATCAAGAAGTGTAATTTGAGTGAGATGCAAAGATCCTGCCAGGGGATTTTCTGCTTATTGGCAGCACTTTAGAAACAAACATAGAGCAAGCCAATTTGGAAGTGTAGGAGAGATGTTTCCAAGATACTGATGCTAGTGATTCCCTTTTGATGTGCAGCAGCTCATGTGATGTGTTTTGTCTGAATGCTGACGGATCTCTGTAGTGAACAAGGCAGAGGTCTTTAAATTCTCTATGTAGGAGAAGCCCTGAAATACAGAAGAGTTCCAAGCTACCGAAAGAGTCTGAATTTATGCTGCTGTTCCAGCCGTGTCATGTGGTTATGTGGCATGCTGCTAACTAACAGAATAGATAGACTGAATAGCCTCACCCTGCTCGCCAGGTTGAATAACAATGTCAGTTGTGTTGACACGTTATATCAAGGACACATACGGAGTCAACAGACAGATGTGTACACATAGTGATAAGTATTTCACTCAGTTCATACTGTGCCACCTTACTTACTCCTGTCGTGTTTTACTCCAGTGGGGGAACTAGCTTGCATAATAATCTAAATACTGCTACTAGGGCTGCAACTAATGATTATTTTCATTATCGATTAATCTGTAGATCATTTTCTCGATTAATCGATTAGTTGCTTGGTCCATAAAATGTTAGAAAATGGTGAAAAATGTTTTGATCACTGTTTCCCAAAGCCCAAGGTGATGTCCTTAAATGTCTTGTTTTGTCCACAACCCAAAGATATTCAGTTTACTGTCATAGAGGACTAAAGAAACCAGAAAATATTCACATTTGAGAAGCTGAAATCAGAGAATTTGGACACTTTTTCTTAAAAAATGACTCAAAACAATGAATCNTCTAAGCTTAAAGCTCCATTTACTAATGATTCAGAGCTTTCATCTACTATAAATGATCAGTTGGTATCACCTGACCGAAAGTTCACGTTTAGGTCATGTCATGACATCTGCGCCGTCTCCAGTATTAATAAAGATACAGCTAAAAGCTCAGAAGCATTAGTAAGTGGGCCTTTCAGCTTAGATTCTCTTCATCACATTTTGTTCCCAAAGGTCAAGAACAATCATCCATGCACAGAGCGGCAGTCTTATTTGTAGAATACGATCATGGTGTGTTGGTTGCATTCTGATTTGTGAAAAATAAGGTGCAATTTATTGCATAGTTTTATTTCTTAGTGGAGAAATGGTGCGTTTTTTGTATTTAAATACCTATATCCTGTATATCTCCATCTATATACTGTACTGTATGTCCTCCATTTGTGTAATATATTTATGCTGCTATTTTGGCCTGAACTGAAATTGACTGATTGATTGATTTTTATTTGCAAAAGACCCTCCTGGTTAAATAAAGGTCAAATAAAAAATACATGTTTTCTCTTTATTTGTGATGAATTGCATGTACAGTAGGAAGGTTGGGAGCAGGGTGGGGTAACAATGTGTTGAGCCAGTACGCATGTTTCTAGTAATCCTGTCTGTGCGTGTGTGTGTGTGTGTGTGTGTGTGTGTGTGTCTGTGTGTGTGTGTGTGTGAGGCCATGTTTACAAGTAAATAAGTATGCGTGTGACTATGGCTTAGCTGATGTGTGTGTGTGTGAGAGAGAGAGATAGAGAGAAACAGAGCAAGTTAGACTTTTCTGTGTGCATTGTAGCATGTCTGCTTATATGTTTGCCACTTTCTGACCAAGTCTGGGTGAGCCTGTGATCCTCTGCGTGCGTGTGTGTGTGTGTGAAATGTGCGTATTTGTGCGTGCATGCCTTTGCTTTTCGAGTGATGGCAGCCCAGACTCCCACTGTTCACCCATCTGTCCCCACCAGTCCCAAAGCGAGATCAGAAAGAACACTGCCTCGAGAGGGGTTGTGTGTGTTTGCGTAAATGTGTGTGTGTGTGTGTGAATTTCGTGTGTATTTTGTATACGAATCTATGTGTGCTTTGTGTGCGTGAGCTTGAGCTCCTGTTCCCAGGGCAGTGGCTGTCAGTGGAATAACTAGGTAGCGCAGTGCCAGTGAGTGCGTGCCAGATTAGAGTACCCCCTACCAGCAGCCCAAATCAACTGCCTCATCAGGACATGTCATACACACTGGCGCACACACACACACACTCACACACACAGAACACACACAGAACACACCATACACACACATGCACACACATCAACAACACCGATCTTCCAGCCGCAGTGTTATCGTGACCTACCAAGTCAATTTTTTTTTCTTTTTTGGAGTGTTGATGTGTCAAAGAGTTTACCAGTGTCGTACTCCTTCATATTTTCAGAGATTTGGACTGAAGGTCAACATTACAAAGCCAAACTTCAGTTCCCCTGGTAGGCTTATTTTAAGCCCCAGACGGCGTACAAAATGTTCTGTGTCATAATGTCTGTTTATCCTAGTTTTTGTACTGGGCTAAAACTCAAGGGTGATTGTTATTTTGCTATTGCTGGCCCTTAACTATGGGACATCCTTCCCCTTCGTATCAGATTATGTAAATCACCAAACATCTGTTTTATTGCTCGTTTTACTAGTTTACTGTGTGAGTATCAATGTGTACAATATTATACCATTTTATCTGTTATTATTTTTCTAGAAGCAAAACCAGGGAAGGTGCAGTTTTTACTGGGAATCATCAGTGGTGCCCTCAAAACAAACAAATTCAGTGCAATTCCTTGTTCAGCCACAAGAGACCATCTCTCAACAGTGATCACACATTGGAGCCGTAACACTGATGTTATTTACCTTGAGATGATTATCAACCATTTAGTGTTCCAGGCCTTTTGACACTGGTCAGGGTGAATTTGATATTGAGCTATTAAGCGATAACTTACGAGTGCATGTCAGTGTACATGCTGGTGCATATTCATGTGTGTGTGCTTGTGCTTGCATTTCCTGTCATCATTAGAAGTGACATAAAAGCTTTCCCATATCAAAGTGTCATCTGTTCGCCTACTGTGTGCGCACATGTGTGCAAGTTAAAAGACTGTTTTGATCAACGGAATGGCAGGACATTCAAAGCCTAAAAGCCATTGACCAAAGAATGAGCACAAACAGATCGTAATACACCTACACTCAAAGACAGACACATAAACACACACTAACTCATACACAGTGTATATGCAGCTGTCAAATGTCTCTAACATTAAAGAGCTGAAAGCTGTCAAAGACTGGTTAAATGTTTTGATGACAATTTGAAGCAGTTTAATTAGATCAATCAAAGCCTCATCAATGAATCATGGTCCTTTACCGAAAATGTTCAGTGTGTGTGTGTAGGGTGTAGTGTAATACCTGTCTGTATACATTTTGTTTTCATGTTATCTGGTAACCATGTCAAGGATGCCATAACAATGATTGTGATCATCAAAACAGCACACATACATGCAAGTACAAGCACCAACAATGATGTCATATTATGGCTTACTGAGTTAACTTGAAGGATATGAAAATGCATTTGTCCTCCAGCTTCTCAATTTTAATTCAAATTCAGAAAAGCAACACTTCTCTCTGTGTTTCATGTGTATGTGTGGGTTGCTATGCTACTACTCCAACATGTTATCGTTGATTACCAAATAAACATTGTCATATTGTGTGTGTGTGTGTGTGTGTGTTCTTCACACAACATTAATATCGTTGTTTTTGTTTATCTTGTTGTCATGAGCTCACAGTAAAACTGAGCCACCACTGGAGCTGAATAGAGGTCATCTTCTACCAGGGAGAGTTCTCCTACAATGCCACACACAGATGCAGTAGTGTGTGTGTGTGTGTGTGTGTGTGTGTGTGTGTGTCAGTCTGTGTGGTTGATGTGGTAATGTGAACTTGAAGTTGGATCTGTGCTAATACCTTACATGCTGGCTTTGATGGGTGTGTGACTCTGTACATATTACCTAACACACACACACACACAGACACACATATGGAGAGGGGGAGAGAGTATGGTGATTTGTGTATTGTTTCTGTGGTTGCTAGTGGAAACCAGAAATTGAAATAAAACCACATGAGTACATAACTAATTTGCCATGAAGTACTTCCTCGTTACAAATGGATGCCTTTCTATTTGTCATCCATCATTTGTCTCTCCTTCACTCCTGCTCTCCCACCTGCAAGTCGCCTTATCACTGTTACAATCCAGCCCCAGGTGTGTGTGTGTGCGTGCTCTCACACATTTTTATGATTCATTCTTCATAATTGCCAAATCTAGTTTTTGTTACTGTGTGCAACAGTGATTATCCTATCCATTGCAGGTGTACACACACACGCACGCTCAGACAAATTCAAATACATTACACACACACACGCACACAACCCACACAGTCAGGTACAGACGCAAACAGACTCACACCCAGACACACTGTTTGGATCAAGAGTGAGACCAGCCAGGGGGAAGCAAGCAGAGCGTATCAAATTCCCAGACACTTCTCTCAACATCATAAGCATGCGCACAAGTTACATGATATGTTTCAACCTGTCTTCAGTTAGATGAGCTCTGTCTATCCATTCATCAGTTTCTTTACCAAAGGTTCCTTTTTACCCCTTCTAAACAACATTCAACAGATTACCCAACGAATCTAAATATAGAGACAGAAAGAAAAAGCGCAACAAATAGATGTGTCTGAGAAGACTCAAACTGTGATAACAATCAATAAACCAATGCCAAGCACTGCGTAGGGGTTCGATAGCATTCTATCGACACCAAATCCAGTATCTAATCCACTTATCAAAGTCTGAATCCTTTTGAATCCCTTATCGAATTTGACTAGATTTGACTTTTAAAGTTTACGAGCAACTACACTCTGTAATCATCTTTTGTTGGCTGAAAAGATAAAAACAGTTTGAGTGGCACTCTAATTAATGTTCACAGCCTGTAGCTACAACTTGAAAATGAGGTGAACAGCAAATGATATGAAATGTTGATTAAATGTATCTGACACTTTGTAATAACAGGTGTAGCGGGAGCAGCACATCATCAGTGCAACAGCAGCAGCTTCAGTCCCGTATTGATTTAAATAAAAGCATATTTTCTTCCCGAAGATGCGCGTGAGACAGACGACAGACGACAGAATAAAGCCTTTAAAATGCAGTCTGTGTAGACAGGGTGCCGCTTTGCACGGGAATGTGGGAGCAGTTATGGACGAGTTATAACCTAAACTTCAGCAACTGCATTAACTCTTACAAGATCTGCCTTTTATCATCTTAAAAATATAACATGAATAAGAGACCTCATGTGTACAGTTCACCAAGAAAAAACTAATAGATGCCTTCATCACCAGTTGGTCACATTACTGTAATGATCTGGCTCCTGGTTTAGCCAAAAATAATCTTTAAAAAATGCAACTTGATCAGAATGCTGCTGCCAGGATCCTGATAAAGGCAACGAGAGTAGAGAACATTATATATTACTGACCTGCTTGTACAATATGAAACAGCCAGACCTCTTAGATCCTCTACAAAACACTGGCTTGCTGTACGAAAAATAAGAACAAAGATTGGTGACGCTTCATTCAGTTACTATGCGCCACACTTGTGGAACAAATTACAGATCAAAGGTGTGCCCCAACTCTGACCACCTTTAAAAGCAGGCTAAAAACCCTTTTATTTTCTGCTGCCTTCTAGTATTGTGTATTTTTATTTCGCTTTTATGTCTTTATTTTCATTTTTTATATAAGTATTAGCTCCAACATTTTACACATGTGCACACTTTTATTCAATCTTTGAAAGTTTGTTTCCAATCCCTTTTACAGTATAAATGTCTGTAAAGCACTCTGAACTGCCTCGTGTGTGAACTGTGCGATATAAATAAATACATTTGTGCGATATAAATAAATACATAAATACTTTGCCTTATTTTTCAAGAGCCACTTGGTTGATAAGCTTTCAATGTTTAACTGAGAGATTCTCCATAATATTTTAATATCCTTAAAGTCTACTCGCGGCTGCAGAGCGGTGCTACAGAGTGATGATTCTTTTCCCACACAAATGATCTTTGAGAGGTTTTGCCACATTCACATCATGTGGGATGGAAGGTATCGATGGAAAACATTTTCCTGGTTACTTGCAAGTATTTCTGCCACCAGACAACTCAAGATACCGACTGCCAGTGTTACTTATTCACACCCTGAATAAATGGGAATCTGTTGATGAGAGAGAGGCAGGGGGCAAATAATAGTGTTCATGTACCAGTTACACTGCATCAAGTGTGCTTATCTTGATTGATGGACAATGTGAGACATCCTTGTCTATTCGCCTATGATAAACTTGGCACCAAGTTGGATATTTTGGAATCAAAGTCAGAATTACTACCGGGATGTTGACATGAATGGTATTTACAAATCATAAACTGGTAAATAAGGTAACTCTAATATGACGTGAATATGGCATATGTCTTTTTCTCCTTTCCCTCCCTCTTTCCCTCCCTCTTCCTTTCTCTTAGGCAGATCAAAATATCTGCAGCTCATCTGTGTTTGAACTTGTCTAGCAGGTGACATGTTAAAATCAGGTTTAATTGCACTCTGCACATTACTACCCCTCTCACCCTGCTTTCCTCTGTCATACACACACACTCTCAAACACTCATGTCACGAACACACACGCTGCCTGACAGCTGACATTTTAATCAGGTTTGGTTTGTATGTAGAGTGCGTTGTTATCGAGCTACCAGTCAGGCTCTCCCACTACACACACACACACCTCAACCATCTCTCTCTCATCCTGTCAGACCAACACAGGATCCAACAGCTAAATCAGATATCGGAAGAAAGCACTGGCATGTCAAGAGAAGAGGAGGAAAACCTGTGTGTGTGGGGGTTTGATTGTAACTGTATGTGTGGGTGTAGGTCATTTACATCCATTCCTGTTTAAAATCTATTGTCCTTTCATGGCAAACTACATAATCTCCCAACAAAAGCTGTATTAAGTCTCTCAGAAAGGGAGGGGAGGGCCGTCAATCACAAACGCATCTCACATAACAACAGTCACACTCCTGCTGTGCAGCCAGCCATTCAGAACATCCTCATTAACTCCCACTCGTATGCTATCTTTCTCCTTTTCTCTCTCCCTCCTTTGCCTTTTAATCTGTTCATTACCACCTGTGTGAGTGATGGTATACAATTGCAGCAAAGTACTGGCAAATTGCTGGTGTAAGTGTTTAGGGATCAAGAGAGAGAAAAAGAGAGGAGAGAGTGAAAGAGAGTGAGTTAAAAAGCAAATTAGTTTATAAAAAGGTGAGGAAGGTAGAAGAAATAAATATTGAAATATAAAAAGAGAAATAAGGAAAATGATAAAAGCATCTAAGATGGCAGATAGATAAAGCGAGAGGGAGAGAGTTAAAGAAAGACAAAGAAAGAAAGAAAGAAAGAAAGAAAGAAAGAAAGAGCAGGAGAGAGAATCCATGGTTGTCAGTCCATGCTGGCCTCTCACACATCACTGTGCCGTGCATCATTATCTCTGACTGAACTTTGACCTCCTGACCAGCGCTTGGCCCCGAGGATCCAGAGCACAACTGTGCGCAGTATGCGTTTGTTTGTGTGTGTGTTTGCGTGTGTGAGAAAGATAATCAGCTTACATTAGACCAGATAGTGGATTGGCTTGCCAGTCTACCGTACACATAACAACATACGGACAACCTAAACCCAGCAAGCCATATGAGCATACCGGCTGTGGTCTACACATACACGCACACACAAACGCTGCAAAAATGAAAACAAAATATCCACTATGAACCAGTCCATGCGGGATGTTTAAGCCCAATCTCGTTATATATTGCCCAACATATACACAGATACCAATATATTTGCTGTCATGGCTTCTACCAGTTCTTAATTTTAGTATTTACCATTCTCCTCATTGTCTGTTTGAATGCTAACGACCTCTTCCGTCTTCTCTGCCATGCCCTTACCTTCCACCACTTGTCCTCAGCTCTTCCTGCCATTCCTCAGTCACCTGGGCTGTGTCCAAAATCCCTCCCTCGTTCACTCGTTCACTACTTCCTATATAATAGACACTCAGTAGTTTACTCTGTAGTGAGCAGTGAATTAAGATTTCGTACACTTAGTATTCTTCATCATTTTGTGTCATGTAGGGGACTGTGTCAGTTGCACAACAGTAATTTTCGCATCTACAAAATGCATTTTGGGATTGTTAGCTGAAAGTAGTATACATGACACTGGCTGTGTCTGAAATCACTCTTATATAACTATCTTTACTGTCCACCATTTTATTTGAGTGTCCGAATTCTCAGTGTATAAAATTTACCCACTATATAGTGCCCTCCAAATATTCCAGTTCAAGTTGTGTCCATGGAATGTTAACACTCCCACAATGCAATGTGTCACATTTTATAGATGTGAAAAGTACGGATGTGCGACTCTACATCTGTCAGTGATGACGCACAATGAAGATGATTTATAAGCGTCTGTTATCTCAATTTACTGCTCACTACTGAGTGTCTATTATATAGGCCAGCCTCTGTTTTTGAGGTCACTATATAGAGCGTAAATTTCATACCCAGAATTTGTACACTCAAATAAAATGAAAGAAGGCACATACTGTATGGTGATTTAGGACACAGCCCTGATCTCCACTTGTCTACACTCCTGCCCCTCCTCCCCTAATTAGCTCACCTAGCGTATATAATGGCCACCTCGCCTCAGCTCTCTGCAAGACTGTTTACTGTGCTTTTGACTACATCAGCCCGGCCGATTTATCAGTCTAGCTCTGATAACCACCACAGGAGGAAGGACTAAAAATGAGTGGGGAAAAGCAAGGAGGGTACACATGGTACACACTTAAGAATTCCACTCCATTTTACATTTTTAATGTCGATAGTGTATCAAACGCTGTCAAAATAAAACTTGATAACTTTGTAACTCCACCAGCCATGAGGAATAGTAACATTTCAAACCACTTAGCTATAACCCTCAAGTACATAGATGTTCAGTCACCATACATAGTATAATGTAAATTTAAAGTGCCTGCCCAACCCTACAGGTGTTTTCAGTTATTGCGGCTGAACCTCTGCTCATGTTGAACGTGGGTGGGGCTATGCTATGAATAACGTGAGGTCACAAACATCCATGTAATGACAAGGGTGTATGCTGTCCCGCCCTAACAAGTCAGGTGCAGTCTGTACACACACACAGTCCTACAAAGGAGAGGTCCAATCAAGGTAAGTGAAAACACCTGTGCGGGTGTGCCAAAGGGTGTATAGGGCCGTTACCTGAAAGGTTTCCTATTGAGCTAACGAGAGAACCTTTTAATTCTGAGTGTTTGTGTAATGAAATAAAAACTGACAAAACTTTTTTATTCTGTTTGTCGACAACACCCTGTAAAATATGATCTATTTGTGGTGTACACCGGGAATTTGTGGGTGAAGCTGCAGGTGTGCGTGCATGGTTGCACACACTCGTGTGGCTAGGATATCAGAAAGGTGTCGTTGTTGTATGTCAACAGGAAGAGGTCTTTAGATGTTTGGGGCATTCTCATGAGTCATGGCATGCAAGCATTTCATACATATTTCCCAGAAACCTAACTTAGCCTTTGATGGCTGTTTGATTACAGACACCTGCTATTTGATTACCCACACTTTAAAGCTGATGTAAGTGACACAACAGGAATCTTCACCACCTGTGTGCATGTGTGTGTGTGTGTGTGTGTGTGTGTGTGTGTGAGTGTGTGTGTGTGTGTGTGTGTGTACAGCATATGTCACTTAATGTCGTTCCACACACACACACAAACACAGACATACTTTCGAAGAATATGATGCATTACTGAAACTTTCCCCGAAATTTCCCCCCCACACACAAACACAAAAAAACATACTAGCAAGTGAAATTAAGCGAATAAGTGTAAATAAAACAACTGATTTTGAAAGTAAATGGGATGTATTGCTTTTGTGTTTTTGCTATATAAAGGAGCTCTGACGTTAGAAAGCATCCTGAGATGAACTGTTACCTATTTTAACTTATTTATAACACCATTTTTGGTGTATACTTACATTCCCTTGAATAGCTTCGTGCAGCCCCCAGAGAACATGACTGAACCTGTTGCATTCAGCTGAGATACAGAACATGTGTAGGTGGGGAGAGAAATAGCAATACATGGTGGCATAGTAATGAAGAGAAAAGGACAGAGATTAAGACCACTGTCAAGCGAGAAAATGGTCGTTTAATTTCCGCCTCTGTGACTGTTTAATATTGAGGGTACAGAATAACTAGCCAGTCTAGTCATACATTGCACAGCCACCAATCAGAAAAATCTGTTAGTAAATAAAGACTTGTGCCATCATCCAAAAAATGTCCTCGTGTCATATATAGACTTGATATAGCCCAGTATCCTGACATCACCCTATTAATTGGAGATGGAGCAGACCAACCAGCCAATAAAATGGTCTGTCTTGCACTGTTATCATAAAGCAATTCACAGCAAACAAAGGACAAGGCGTCTACTACCCATCAGTTGCCTAAGAAGGGAGACACTATGTGCACTATGTGTAAGATAACTTAGGTAACATTCCTTATTGATTGGGATGCCAAATGCTTTTTAAGAGCTGCTGTAAGCCTCCATACTGTGCTTCTGATGTTATATGAAGCCTCAAGTCATAAGGCATTAGTGGAATCATTAAAAAATGTTATAAGGTCAAGTATCACAGTTGCTTACAAATGCTCTCCCAATTTTGTATGGAAAATGTTATCAAAAGGTAAAAAAAACAAGTGTGCTGTTCTTTACATGCCTTTATGCTTTCCTTCCAAAGATTGGGCTCTTGGATGAGAACCTACTACACAGTATAAATGCTGAATATCTAACTTATCTCCTATCACAGTATGTTACTATTTTGTTCTGGTTAAAGCAACTCTGTGGAACTTTTCATTTTGTGTTGATTTTGGCGGCCCCTCTGGACAAATGTGGTAGTGTTTCACCTAACGTTGGGTTACATGTTGCTTCCGTTTCACTCCCCGCTTCAAGGAGACTACTTTGCTGGGAGGAGAGCGGGCGGCAGCTCCGGAGACGGACCTTCAGTTAGCGGCTGAAGCAACACAAATTCAGCCAGAGCAAACCCCAGCGTGTGATGTCGTGGAAAACCCCGACCCGGTGGCAGGCATTAAGAATAACTATTAGAAACTACTATAATAGAAATAGCCTATCTTCTCGCTGTTGGTCTTGTTTGCTTATATAGGTCATATAGAGGCATCAGTATTAACTTGAGACTGTTTCATAACCAGTTAAAAACTCCATAGAGTACTTTTAAGTGTGTTTTGTTGGAACCAGATTTTCTTTGGTGTATCAGGCATTCAGTCAATATCAAAAATATGTGCAACACTGACTACCTACATGTTTCACAATGGTTTTTGTGTCACTTTATTTAATGGTATCACTGGCAACCAGCTGCAGTAGCTGTGGCTAGGTTCAGAACAAACTCAGCAGGCTTGAGGCTGGTTACACTACAGGATAATCTGTAGTTTCTTAAAGAGCCATTTCACCATTGGAGAGGGTCATTTAATAAAACTAGTAGACCTATATTCTCTCTTACTACGTTATGAAACTGACAGGGTTATCCTTTGTCCATAACACCTCCACACATCCTGATACTAAAACAAAGTCTGCTCCCTCATGTATCATTTCTGGACACTGATCCAAAGTGGAATGCAGCACTGTGGTCTGATTTTGTTACGTTTTTACTAAATATAAGCAAGAAAGATATTTTCAATTCTCTGATAAAATGAGGAGGATGTTTGTCAAACATTGTGTTCACAAACGCACCGTTTCCTCTCATATAAAGTCAGTTAATGTTAGTTACTGTATGAGTATGTTTGTTGCTGAGCAAAACAATTGCACCCAGTCAACAAACCTAATAAATATTGTGAAGCAGTCTTGATTCATGAAAATTAAATTGAAACACTTGGGATTTAATCAGTACATGTTTCCAAAAAAAACCTCACTTTTTTAGATGTTTTACAGAGCCTCATGTATTTATTTTCCCTTTTCTAAGTACTGGATGATGGAGGTGTAGAAGATGACAGTGGAATATATAATCATACATTGAGGTTT
The DNA here is from genome assembly GCA_003416845.1 of Oplegnathus fasciatus. NCBI lineage: Eukaryota > Metazoa > Chordata > Actinopteri > Centrarchiformes > Oplegnathidae > Oplegnathus > Oplegnathus fasciatus. The sequence continues at coordinate 87,797 of NTHP01000673.1, forward strand.
CTGCCAGAGATGCACATACGCACACGGGATAGTGGGATACATGTCTGATTTGTCTGAGAGTGTGTTTGTGTGTTTTTGTGTTGACAGCATGACTCACAGGATAATTGCCCACATGAAGCCTGGCATTAGAGATCATTTCTCACCAGGGACGGGAAGCACAGACAAACACATACAATCCTCACCTCTCTTCCAGCTGTTGGAAGTATTTTCTCAGCTCGTCTAAATTTTTATTGGCCTTTTGAAGTGCGTCACTCAGAACTTTCTCCCTTTCCTCGGTCCTCCTCTCCAGCTCCTCTCTCTGCTTCCTCAGTCTCTCCGCCTCTAAGTCTCCCAGCTCTCTTCTGAGTTGTCTCTCTTTCTCTTCACTGATTATCTGATACTCCTCTTCCATCTCTCTCCTCTTCCTCTCATTCTTTTGTTCAAACTCCTCTCTGAGAGCTCTCTCCATGTCTCTGTTCTGCTCTTCTAGCTCTTCTCTTGTGCTTTTCTCTTTCTCCTCTGCCTCCCTCTGCACCTCCAGGTGAAGCGCCCTCTCCCACTCCAGCCTGCCCAGCTTCAGTGCCTCTCGCTGGGCCTTCTCTCTCTCTGCAGCCTCACTCACTTCCTGGAGCTCAGCCTCCAACTGAGCCAGTCGGGTGTGGAGCTGATGGAACTCGTGGAAAATGAGGTAGCTTACACCACAGTAACGACACACCGTCTCACTGCGCTCCATCTGAGGGGAAAATACACACAATTTGTTGGAAATTATAAAAATAATATTAATTAAGAAGTAATTACAGAAGTATAACTATTTACAAAACTTACGACTCTGCAAATAGCTGGCCAAAATAAGAAAAAAAAAACTAATTTCTAAAGATGTCTTTTGTTTAATGCTATGGAAATAATCAGGTTGGTAGAATTAGCTGGCTGATTAATCAAAATAGACATGACACTGACAATAGGCGATTTGCCGCATAACAGACTACTCTGATACTGACTGGACAGTTAACTCATTACTGTAGGATTACATCATTTGTTTCTATTTTATTCAGTACTTGTAGTTTTGGTATTAGCTGGACTAACATGAGTTTGCATAATATATATATGGAAAGAAATGTCCTTCTTCTAGTCTATGATGGGCTGCTATTCAAGTCGGATGATTCAAACCTTTACCACAATCTTGCTGTTGCCACATACAGTAAAAGACCTTTTTCACGGCAGACATATTGACTTGTCATACTGTACATTGACAGACATAGCAGGACAAGCACAGGTGAAACAAATACATGTACTGTACATCTTCTGCTCTATGCTGATTGGGTAATTCCCCATTCTGATAAATCTATGAACATCGTCTCAGGCAAGAATTGTTGCACATTCAATGATGAGTCTTTCTTCAGCACTGAATGAACAGTGGCTATTCAAGAATTAAGTATTTTAACACGTACTGAATATCATCTATATTATACTATACTTGTGAATAGTATAATGAGTACTTTTATGTGAATTGAATATTATATAAATCAATGCATAAATAAATATAATATAATAACAGCTTTATCCTGCTTTTTATCAGGGACTGAAATTGAGGATGAGTCTAGAAATAGCATTCAGTTTTGTATGGTTTGTTGTATGGAGCCTTTAGACCTGAAGTATCAAAGCTGTCTATAAAAACATTTAGACTGACAACTACAGGCCCCATTATCCATCAAAATCTGTTGCAGCAGCCAGTGTCAAAAACATCTTTTTATCTGTCAGCAGTTCAAAGCAGAGGAACACAGATACTCTAATCCCTCCTTCAGATATTGTTTTTACTGCTGTCTGTTAGAAAAAACATCTCCCAAAATTATCTCTCTTTCTCTGTGTGTCAATGTGTTCTCTCCAAGCTGTTGTCACTTCTTTCAGGCTTATGAGGGATAAGATCACATCCCCCGAGCTTTCATCTTCATGATGATATGTGGCAGAGAGGCAGCAGAAATTTGGATGACATGCTGACAGCTCCCATGTCAGAAAGCCCCAAATAGACTGCTACATGATGTAAACAAGGTGAAAGAAACTTGCAAATAAAGCTGACATGCTTGGGAAGACAAGATCATTTAATAACTGCTGTCAGAGGTCATATGATTGCCTTTGTCCATTTCCACTTGTTTGGAGTGCAGTAAAGTACAGTTTTAGCTACCAAGGGTAAGAAACCTATTGATTTTGATTCTGCTTTTTTTTCTTTAATGATCACGTCTCTTAAACAGACATTCATGCGGCAGAAATGAACTAACTCATTTGTTTTGATGACCCCGTGACCCTTCCCATTTCTCCCCAGGCCCACAGCCCACATGGACTGATGGTCGTGGTTTATGTGGAGTTTTTGATTGGACTTGTCCTGTTTAACTCTTTCTACGGAGTTTACTGCCTCAGGACAATTCAAATAGTGTCATATACTGTATATTTCCATTAGCTTTCTATTCAAATGAAAAGCTGCTGTTAATTAAATGCAAATTAGGTGTACTGACATCAGCTGGCTCCAACAAATAAGCTTCTCCAGATGTAACACATGTAAATGAAAATGTAAATATAAGACTACTTTGTGATATTGAAATCAACATAATTTACATTAAGAGAATAATAAAAGCTAAAGACTGAAAGTTCCACTGTCTTGTCCTTTGTGGTGATCTATTTCTACAAAGAGGTTAGAACAAATGCTAAGAGCCTAAACAAGAAAAGACAGCCAAGTCGAAGGACAGAGATCAAAAGAATGGCAGCCGCTGCTTGAAAGTCTTTCCTGAAAGACACTGAAATGGGTTTCATTGAATAATCGTCTGTCCTTACCGTCCCCTCTCTCTATCCCTCTGCCTCTCGTTTCCTTCTTCTTTACGGTAAGAGATAAGTCAAAAAGAATGACAGGGTGCTAGACGAGACAGACAGACAAAGCACACAGCAACACTTGAAAGTGCTTTTGACGTGACAAATGATTGACATGTGACGCATTTAAGAAGATAGAGCTTCTCTCTCTCTCTCAGTCTCTCCATCTAACTTTCTCTCTCTGTTCCCACCTATCACTGTGCCTTCCTGCTCTGTGTTAGCATCTTGTCTATCCATGTCAGGTCAAGGTGCAGATTATGTCTGCCTCATGTCTTCAGGACAGCGGGAGTCTGTCTTCTAGCAGCCATGACAGACAGAAAGACAGACAGAAGAACACTTAAGAAGAAGAGCACTGCACTCAAGGGGGTGCAATAGGAGAGTAAGTGTGCACACTTACATCCAATGCAAGCAATTAATAACAAGACTAAAGGTCTACAGCCATGCTAGCAGTAATGTTTGCCATCTTAGTTTAGCATGCACACATTTGCTTATTTGCACAAAGTACAGGGTACAGATGAGACTGATGGGAATGGCATTCATTTTGCAGGTGTTTCATAATAAACCAAAGTATTGTACAAACTGACAATTTGACCTGATGATGGCACTTCATGAAAAGTCAGAAGATCACCAAAGTGATTACAATTCACCCTGAGGGGCACATGGTTACCAAAATATTACGGCATATCCATCCAACAATTGTCGAGACATTTCACCCAAAACCTCATGCCAACCTCATGGTGGCACCAGAGAAAAAGTCAGGAAAAATTTTAGTCTGGACCAAAGTCTGGACCAACATTGCCGTTTCATGCTGCTAGCATGGCTGAAAAGCCTATAGATGTTAATAAAGTACAATGTAACAAATGTTTGATACAAGGGATCCAACACCTTATAAAAGGCCCAAATAAAGCCCACCTGTCATGCAGGTACATATTAGTAATGTACTCCATAACATTTATTCCCAAAATCCAAATACTGTACATGAGAGACACAGAAATAGTACAATAGCAACAATATATCAAGAGTCAAGAAACTCAATGGATAAAACAATCAACAAGGAAGTACTGCATAAGAAAATGATCATAAAGTGCAGAAAATACAACCCTCACATACATCAATACACTCCACCTATACCATGATGCTCATGTCAAACACACACCTGAGCCTAATGTATTTATCCAAAGGTGTTCTTAGTCATAGTCTTTGTTCTTTGCCCCTCCATCATCAACGCCCTGAAAACAGGAGTAAGAAACAGTATGAGACTTGACTCCTGATTGCTTTTTGTACTGTATTGTTTTATATTCGGTCTTTGCAGGGTTCCCTATGTATTTGGATGCTTGTATAATAAAACAAACATGTGTTCCTACTGGTCCCGTTTTAAGGGTGTTGGCTTCCCCTTCATCAGCGCAAATGATGATAGAGACTGTCTAGAGACAGACTGAGGAAAATATAGGACAGAGAGGACAGAAAGGGAGAGAAGGAAGTGTATTAGTGTGGGTGGAGAAAAAGCTCCACAACACGACAATGTATTACATTGTGTTGCCACAGAATGCACTCTGGAGAATATGAGCTATTATCTGTTTGCAGTGTGAGTGTGTGTGTGTGAGAGAGAGAGAAAAAGAGAGAGAGAGACAGGGTGATCCAGAGAGAGTAAGTGCGTGCAAGTGTGAGCAATATTTGGGACTGGGGCTCAGGGGGTTTTAGTGTTTACTGTGCAGATGTCCTCATGGTTCCTGCAGGCATAGATACAGCAAAAACTACTAAGTGTGTATGTGACTGTGTTTGTGAGTGGGGGTTGTATTTGGTCCAAAAATGCTTATGCATGTAAATTTGTGTGTGTGCGCGTGCGTGTGTGGGGGGGTTCCTTATGCGAGTGATGTAGTCATGAAGACAGACAACAAGGGGGCGATACACAACGTTAAAGTGACCTGAGGGCTGAATCGTGCCTTAGCTGGCTTGTCGCATACACATACACACACACACACACACACACACACACACACAGGCAAGCTTCTCACACTCGTACAATCCAGCACAAACACATTCAAAAGCACATTTTGCACACACACACAGGGGCAGATGAAAGGCACAGACAAAAACACACACACCCAAAGACACATTAAAGCCCACACAGATACAAGCACGAACATGTACGCGGGTACAAACAAAAGACACAGACGTAGACAGACACATACAAAGGCAAATTTACTCATATAAGCATCTTCCAACAGACAGGAAACTCACACAATCGCTCACTCTTAACACACACACACACACACGCGCGCTGACACACACATACACACACCCTGAGGGCAGAATGTCTGCGCCACCAGTGGGTTTTGTGCTCCCGTGACTGAGTTCGGCCCCGCGGGGAGACCCCTTGCCCTGGGCACTGACACGTTCACTTAGCACTCAAACCACAAAACTAACCCCTCCACACTCACACACACACACAACTAGTACCGCACACAGGCACACACACTTGCAAAAAAACACCTGAGAGGAAAAGGAGAGAAGAGAGGACGGTTTTGAATGAAACAAGGAAATGACAGAAAAAGAGAGAAAGAATGAGGGAGAGGAGGAAAAAAGGTCTTGTTGTCCTTTAAATGTTTCATGCCAGCGGCCAATTCATGCTTCTCTTCTACACACCAAACCTCTTTGTCCTCTAGTGCACACAACACTTCTATGGCTCCCCTCGTGTCTCTCTTATCTCCCTTTCATTCTGTCTCTTGATTGACTCCATTAGCATGCTGGACTGTTGCCAAAAGTAGTTTAAAACATTCAATTTCAAGACACATACAGCTCTTACACTCGCACCACACTGGTTTAATTCATCTGCTAATGATTATATAGGGTTAATAAATATCTATTACATGAAGGGCTTATTATAAAGTCAAGATACTGTATGTAACGTATGCAAAACATGCATAATGCCTCAGGGTACATCGGTGATGTAGCTATGTGCGTCTCTTGCTCAATCTTCTGTCAATAACCACAGAGCACCAACACTGAATCCTCCACCTCTTACTGTAACTGAACCTCCATCATGTGTCTACACCTCACAGGTACTGAGGCTGCTCTGTGTGTGAGTGTGTGTCTGTGTTTTGTGACTTGGACCCCCCTCCACAGTCCATGTTATCACCACAATGCCTCCATGCTCCATTAATTAAACATGGGGCTATTACCTCTCGCCTGATGTGAAACATTTAGGAAGGGTGGAGTGGTGCAGGTGGGGGCGACAGGGTGGGGGCATTCTGTGGGTAGTTGGTGTCCTGCCAGGATAAGAAACATAATTAATTTACGTGATGCCTTTTTAACTCCCTGACTGTCTGCGTGTGTGTCTGTGTACAAATGTCTGCGCTCATCGTCTCATGTGCTGAAGGTGGAGAAGGACTGCTATGCAGACAAGACACATAAAAAGATCTCATTTTTCCCAGTTTGACAACTTCTCTTCTGCTACGTTCTCTCCACCTGTCCTTCATCTTTCCCTAATCTTCCATCTCCTCCCTGCATCCCTCCTCCTCCTCTTTGTCCTTTTTTTTGTCCGAAACAACTGTCCTTTCCCTCCCTCTCCCTCCTCATCTTCCTGCTCCTCTCCCTCGTCCACCTCCGCCTCCTCAGCTACAGCTGCCGTGACCCATCTGGCTCATCAAAACACAAGAACAGGGTCACTGTCACGAACACGGACCTTTCATGTTACACAAACATGCACACAGACACCAGACACACACACACGTGCATGCACAGTATCCCCCCATGTTCATACGCACACTCAAACATGCATTCCACCACCAAAAACATGCAGCCATTTACACACATGAGCATGCACTGTAATCTGTTTCTGTATATATCAATGGCCACACATGAAAACACACTGTACTGAATCAGTTTCCACAACCAAATTAATTACAAATTAACAAATTAACCAATGTGACAGATAACATGTTTGTAGTATGTCGTGATGTGCAGACATTTTTAGAGAAGCTACTGTAGAAGAGCTCTATTATGAGCACAGTTACTTTGTTTCTTGACAACAAATGCAAGCACGTAAAGGCACAAAAAAGACAAAGATTGTGTGTTTTTTTTGTTTTTTAAGCAGATAAAAATTGTCATTTCATTTCATCTTTGTTTCTCACCTTTGAGTTACTATTGATCCGTTTGCAAAGTCTACTTTTCCAGTGTTTTTTGGCTGGATTTCTAAACTACCTCAAACATATCTTTGGCTTCTGTACTGAAATTTCTCGGCACATAATGGCCGACAGATTAGTCAATATCAGCCCAAAATTTGACAAAAAAAAAAAATATATACAATATATCTATACATATATCATATCTGTCTCTTAATTGCATTTATCAGATAAGTAGATGGTCAAGGCTTTTAATGAAGGAGAGACAGCATGCTGGCTATACAAAGCAGGCAGACACAGAGTATTGTAGACAGCAGGCCCCTACAGATCTTCACAAACAGACAGACTAAACAATTAATTTTCTCTAATCCTCAATACTTGAAAAACCTGAATACCCTTGTGCAATTTTGGAAAGTAGGGAGGCTGGAAAACCTACAGCGCACACTCACAAACACAGTCAAAGTATTACTGTAAGGAGGCACAATTCAGCGCACACTGAAATCTGTTTAGAGATGTTTTGGTGGGGTACAAGGCACTTATGCATTTTTTTGGGTGCCTGGAGGATTAGAGGCATTAGGATTAGGTTTAATCAAGTGATATGATGATGGGCGGCGGATTTAGAGGGGAAAAAACAAAAGCAGGAGTGCTGCCTCGCATCATACCTGGATCCCTCTAAACTCATTCTCTTTCAAACTCTCTCTCTTTCAATCTAAAAAATGCTTTCTCTTTTCTATCTGCTTAGCTGGCACTTCATCCCGCTTCTTTCTCTGTCTCTCTGTGAAATCACAGACATGATAGATCACGCAAGCATTTAAGACGGGATTAAGTAGTTAAGGGACTTATCCATGTTTTTTTCCCCTAATTTCCCTAAATTATTTTCTTTTTGGGACTGTGACAGTGCGTGAGAGCTTGTGGAGTGTGTGTGTGTGTGTGTGCCCCACTGAAAACATTGTCCAGCTGTGCTCTTGTCTTTGCGTGTCAAAACGAGAGTGTTTTTGTGAGCTTTTGCCACTTTGTGTGTGTGTGTGAGCGCTTTCGGGGGTTTTTTTTGTTGTTTTTTTTTCCTTTTTGCTTTTTTTGTGTGTGGCCCGTGTGTGTGAACATGCCCGGGTGCATGTGCGCACAGTCGCGTATGTATGTGTGTGCTTGTGTTTGTGTGTGTGTGTGTGTGATCGAGACGGCGCTTCGTGACTGTGGCTTTGTTGATTTTTGCGATGATAAAGACCCCCTGTGGTGCTCAGTGTAGCGAGAGCCAACACTGAGATTCCACTCATCTGGACCCCATGGCGCACCACACATCACATGACAAGTGTGTGTGTGTGTTTATGAGCAAGTGCTTGAGTGTAGATGTGGGCATGTGCATGAATATTTGTGTGTAAGTTCCTTGACCACGGCACAGTGTGCGTGTCTGTGTGAATGAATATGTTTCTATGTCTGTTTATCTGGGTGTGTGGGTGTGTATGTGTGTGTGTGTTTGTGTGTATCTGGGTGTGTGTGTAGGAGGGAAAGGGAGGGGTAGCAGCGGTCAC
>NTHP01000673.1:96396-130110 GCA_003416845.1 Oplegnathus fasciatus
GGGGGCAGAGGCGTGCGAGTAGCAGAGAGGAGAGAAGGGAGGGGGCAGACAGATCAGGGGCATACTGTACTGTAGAGTGGATGAATCAAAGTGTGTGAGATGGCCAGTGTCTGGGTTGTGTGTGTCTGTATGGATGAGTAGCGCAGAGGAATCCACAGTCAATCACTCACACACACACACACACACAGATGTGTGCATGCAGACAGCATTGAAATGATCAGCAACAGTCCCAGGAAAGTCAGGACAAAGTCAGCAGAGCAGACAAAGCACAGGAAGGAGGGGTTTGAACCATGTGTCGGAGGGGTGACTGAACCATGGGGGTAGTAAAAAAATTAGGGACTATACCATAATAAATTGNGGTTGCATGTTTGTCGGCTGACTGGCTGTCCTACCGTTTGCATATCCTCTCTTTCCTTGCCTTCCCCTCCCCATTTGCCTGGCCGCCTACCTCACTTGCTCCTTTGCGTGGAAGCAGGGAAAGGGCAGTGGCAGGGAAAGAATCACCTATGGCTGCTTCGACCGGCACTTGGCCACGCATCACATCACATCCAAACACAGGGCGAGGCACAGCACGGTATGGCACGGCACGGCACAGCACAGCACGGCACACACAACAACAAACAACCAGCCTGAGGAGCAGGCAGCAGGCAGAAGACTGCCTGTGTCCACTTCGTTCTAGTGTGTTGGGGGGGGTTTGGTCGGGTGGGAGACAACCACTCAGTCTACTTGTCTTAATGTATTTTCATAAAGTTAGGTATGCTCTTCCCCAGAACTGACTGGCGACTGCGCCCACTACAGCTACGCAGTGAGGCCTCATTTAACCACCAAGAGCAGCACAGATCAGTTCTATGCACATATACTTGATGTATGAGCGTGGTGCGCAAGAAAATTGAGAAGCAGTGCTGTGGCCAAGAGTATGCAGTGTAGTATACCTCACCTCTGTCTTAACTAAGAACAAAGGACTGTCAGTTAGGTTTAATATATCGTTTGACCCCCTAAAACTGTTAATTTCAGCTTGTATGTTAACAGCTTGTGATGCAAAAGTGACTTCCTGTTTACATTGTTGAATGCTTTTGATTCAACTGCACTACCATTTCCTGGCAATCGATATACACAACACTAAAGTTTGAAACCGCTATGCCTCAACTGGGCATATAATATTACAGTAGCTCTCAACAGCTGAATGACAATATACGTAGAAGCTAGTTTGAGTCTTCAGTGTCAGAAATTTGAATTATCCTGAGCCCTACCATTTACCGTTTTCACCTAGATTGTTTACTTTATAGACTCCAATACACTATATACGATACCAACTTAACAAGAGAAACACTGTATTACAATTTAATGACTCTCTCTCTTTCTCAGGGCCCGGGTTTGACACGCAGACTGAGTGCAGACATGAGAGTTGAAGGGAGGACAGCAGGGCAGCCAGTGAAAAAAAAGAAGCCAGAGAGAGAAGGGGGAGTATAGTCTGTTACATTAATCAGAGTTAGCAGACAACACATGTGCTTCCGTTAGCCCCACTAGACCACGCATCACAACACACGGCTCGGCACGACATGGCACGGCACAGTAAGCCAAGAGAGGCCAGAGGAGGTAACACTGGCTGAAATGTGTGTGCGTGTCTGCCCGCCCGTCTATCTGGGCGTGTTCTATTTTCCCTTGCAGTCCAGTCTGTCAATGAGTCCCATACCTTCTGAACATTAATCCTACTTTTGTGTTCTTCATTTGCAGTTTAAACCAGGTGGAAATGACTCTCTGTCTGACTAGATGACAGTCAGTGGAGCGAAACAACATGCAACCTCATTTAACCTTCTTGAGCAAGAGAAAACAAGTGCCGTCGCCTGCAGTGTTTAACTCTGTGCTGATTGTAAGTGCATTACGCAAAGAAGCTTCAGACACTTATGAATGAGTAAAACAGAGAAGACCTAATTCAGCTTGACTGTGCAAATAACTAAAGCTTCACGTCACCTTTTGAGCGAGGCAGAATGTTCATTTAATGTTTACGGGAAAATCCTATCCTCTTGCATGGTTAGGTATGATCAGTCTGTAAGTGGTGTATTTTACTTTTCTGTTACACCCACTTTCCCTCAACTTGCCTCAAATTCTACCTCAGTTTTTGAGGTTTCTTAGACTGACTTTCAACAGCACCCAAAAAACATACCAGGACCAGCTGAATTCAGCTTTCAATATGTGCAAGTGGTGAGAGCAGTAACCACGACAGTAACAAATGATAGTAGTAAATGAAATGATAGTAAAAAGTGATATTCGCACCCCTGGCTGAAGACACAAAACATTTGTGAATATCATGGACAATGGTCCATTGAGGCAACTATCAATGAGGAAATTCTTCCTCTTTTGATAGTGAATTTCTGTCAGTATGACTGTGGAAGAATCACAACGAGGGTAGTTTCACCACACAAAAATATGGATACCGGGTGTGCAGCAAACAATGACAATATCTGGATTTTTTTTGTATTTAGGGATCGACTGTCTCAATAATTGACTGAAGTGTATCGTTCAAAAACAACTGCCACAGTAGCTGGCATGGCAACTGCTTCATAAAAGCAACACTGACCTTGTAATGACCTGTGGATTTTCATGCAGTATTGTCACTTTGTATTTCCAGGCTCCAGACAACACCCGTGACAATATTGCACAATAATCCCCCCGCTGTCTCTCAGTCATTACTGCAGATCAGCATTCACCTGATGAAACCTCCCCCTCTCTCTCCCCCTCTCTCTCTTAATCTCTCTCTCTCCCCCCCAGATTTAAGAAAAACAGACTGAAAAAGGGCAGGAAAGGTGAGGAAGATGGTGAAGAGGGAGGAGCAGGAAGGGAGCAAGTCTGAGATACACTGATTAGAGTGAACAGACAACACATGTGCTACCATTATCCAGCGACTTCCTGAGGTCTTATTGAGGGGAAGGATCAGGACAAAAAAGGGAGGAGTGTGTCTGGTTTAAAACTATCCATTATTCAAGAAAAGGAGAACTGAGAGAAAGAAGGCGAGACAGACAGAGAAAGAAAAGAAAAGGAGAGATGTGTAGCACGGTGTAGCTCACTGGGACATGTGGCTTGTCTCTCTCCTCTTCTCCTCTAGAAGACTTTGCCATGCTCGCATTAAAAATGGATGGATAGAGGGAGGGAGAATGAGAGCAAGAGCAGATGAGAGCCCTCGGTTGGACAGTCAACAATCAGAGGCACGGAAAGACACGACAGAGGCTAGCCAGGACTTCGATTTACACCTTTACAGTGAAACAGATGAACAGAGAGAGAAGATGAAGATGTTTTTAGAATCAGACGCAGCAGTCATCATAATAGTGTCAGATTTTAGAGAAAGAAAAAGAAAGAGCTCTCCGGCGAACAAACCAGACTTGTCTGATGAAGAGAGTGTTTCAGTGTTGTAACTTCAACAACTGAGTCTCCTGTGAGGTGTCCCAAAGAACACACTGTACTCCTGTATATAGTAGACTACAGACTATATGAAGACATCTCATCTTTCTATACTCTGCTGCCCTGCTGCCACTGCAACGTTGTGTTGTTCTCACAAGACATGCAAATTTCAGTCTCTTTTACAAAGAAAGAGATAAAACATTTTCTATTGAAAGGGACTGTTTCATTCAAGTGAGTGGAGAATGACTTTAGTCATCAAGTATATCTGTAAAGCACGATTTCATACAAATGCAGCTGAAAGTGCTTTACAGGATGTTACACAGTAAATCAGAGAGGCAGAAGTAAAGCAAATGTGTATGCAAACATACACAGGTCACAGTCATAGTCCAACAAATCGGCAGATAATTTCAGGATATGTACTTTTTCTACCCTTGCACTGGAACAAACACATACTCCTGACATACTCCAAAACATTTGTACTTCTATACTCATGAGGACCCCCACTGACATAATGCATTGCAAGGCCCCCATATCCTAATCTTAACCATTACAAATACATGCCCATCCCCAACCCTTACGAGTTTTTCCACTGCATTCACCACATGAAGTTTGGTTCAGACATTCAGTGAGTCAGCTTGAAACACATAGATTTTATTACGTCCTTGTAAAAAGACTGATAAAACAGAGAGGCTCGGCAAGCAAAAAGATCTGACTGATGTAACATCTTATGAACAACAGAGAAAGTTTTAGAAACTGAAGTAAAAAAAACAAAACTTCAGGAGCTGTTTAAAGGTTTGATTTTAGTTTGTGATCTAAAAGAAGAAAAAGATGCAGTCACACAGAGGTGAAGTGGTTAGATAAAGAGGCGCAGAAGCTTTTCGCAGTAGACAAAACTCAAACTTCCAACATGTAATGAAGATGAGTGAGGCCTAGTCCCTTTTGTACCTGTCCTATCAACATACAGAGGGCAGTGTGGTCACAGCATGGACTCTGATCGCAGCTGATCACATCAGCAGGTCTGTATCTGTGACGGTGACTGTTACATTTATTATACAAGTCGGATGTGATGGCGTGTCTGCCTGCAGGGCAAGAAAAGGACGTAAAAGTGAAGCTCCACAGCAGGTGTTTAGGTGTACATGGAGTAAATCACTCTTTTTCCATTTTCCAAGTGTGCTCAGCAAAGGGGATACCACTGTCTGCTCCACATTTATTGTTAAAGTACATTAAAATTAAATTACATTTTTTTAATAAATCAAAATCTTGTTGTTACGCAATGTACCCTCATCTCTCAACCGACCCTAAGCTTAACTTAAACAACATCCTAAAGTCTTGTGTACACAGGAAGTGTTCCAGCTGCGTTTTTCAGTCGTCCGTCTCATGCGGCTACACAGCTGTCTGTCTACAAAGGCCGTATAATAGCTAACACTTCACTTGCGCTTAACCGCGATCCAAAGCTGTTTTCATGCTTCAAGTCTATAACGTTTTAGTGCGTAACTACGATGATTAAGTGCTGGGCTCTGAGTGCTGCCATAACGCGGGTGACCTGCACTCAATACGGTGCCTGAACGCATCCTGTGTGGATGACGAAGGACTGGAGCTGCTGCTGCTGCTCTGCTAGCGTGCTGTGCTGACATTGTGTAACCTTAACTCTAAAATCAAGCCTTTAAAGTGAAGACAGCTAAAATGTTCTGCTGTTATATTACAAAAATGTCCTTACTTTCAAGGTCTAAAACTCACAAAGAAAGAAATACAACAGCGTCCACACACACACACACACACACACACACACACACACACACACACAATGCTTAAACTCCATTATGTTTTACTTAAGTCTCACCCTTTATACAGCTCTGCTCTCAGTGTCTCTGTTCTGTCAGCTGTCCATGTAGAGCTACACATACAGTACTTTACCGCATATAGAAAGAGAGAGAGTGAGACAGAACACAGCAGTACCATGTTGCTAAGACGCTGTAGAGACGGCAGCCTCAGATTGAAACACACTATAATGTGAATGCACTGGCTAACAAAACTCAGCACCTCCTCAATTCTGAATGAAACTAGAGTCAGATAGGTAGTGAATGCATGCCATGACGTGCAGTGTGTGTGTACACATGTATAGATGGAGGGGGTAGGTAAACACAGTCTGTTTTAAGTGCCAATGTTTAGGAAACAGAAAAAAGTTAAATAGCATGAAGGAAAGAGCTGGATGTGTTTGTGTGCTTGCATGTGTATCTCTATGTATGTGTGTGACAGAAAGTGTCTTCATTTTTGGTCTTTCTGGTCTTATTCTCTTCATTGATTCTCTCTCTCTGAAGAAAACAAAACAGAAAATCTTTCACTTATCTCTCCTGCCCACACAGTGGGATGCTCCCTGTCCTCTCTCTCCCTCCCTTGCTCTCCACTCGCTCTCTAATTATCTCTAAAGTGAACGTCTTGTCCTCTTACATTGTGTTTCGGAGCTCTTCGCAGACCACAACATTTGAGAAGTTAACACGGAGTATTGTCCCTCTTGTCTCTGTCTTTCTCTGCTTGCTTTTCTTAGTTCCTCTCTCTGTCTCTTTCTCCCCTGTGCTTCCCTCCCTCTTGGAGGTGAACGTCTTGTCCTGTTACACTGTGTGTTTGAGCTCCTCTCAGACTGTGACACTTGAGAAGCGAATAGGTAGTACCAGCACCTCGTGGAGAACAAGAGGTGTCAGCCGTTGCATAAAAAGGCTGTGGTGTACTCTGCTCGGCGCTGCACTGAAAACAACTAATCCTTCGGCTACATTTGGACTAGAGCACCGTGCTGGGTAACAGGGGACACATCTTCAAGTGTCACTTTGACAACTTGGAGAAAAATCCTGCCAAGCAAAAAAATTACTTTTTAACGCAATGCAACGTCATCTGTCAAATAAGAGCAAGCACAAAATCCAGGCAGAGTAATTTGTAACATGAGTGGCATATTCTACTTTTCCCCTTGTGATCGTCAAAAGAGAACATCATATGATTGCTGCCATGATAACTTATTAAAATCCTGTCTTACAGTATTATGAACTTCTGGGTGGTGTTTTGGCCTCTGATAAACCTTCAAATTAATGGATTTTTTAAATCAAACTGGACTTCCTGGATCATATTTCATCTTCTCACTGGTACCTGTAGCAACACGCCAATGCAGCCCCTCACGTTTTTTAATGCAGTGCTATTTTTAGTCTGACCACCTGCTTAGAGAAGCAGGTTTGAGTTGATTTTTAATTCCAAGACCATCTCTGGTCCCTGAATAATAAGCGCTAATGTGCCCTTGAGAAAGACAAAGAAAGGGACTGAGGGGAAGTGTGATTGTATTCACAAGACAAAGGGTGAAACTGAGAAGCAGCATGCATTCTTAGCACATTTACAATAAAATGCAATACTGCATAGATTATTTTAAGTTCCCTCGCAAAAAATTGTTATGGTAGCAGAGACAAAAGCTCTGCACTGAGGATGGAGTGGTTGGTTTAACTGCAAGTTCAAAGAGAAAACAATGGACAATGGATGTCACGGTTCAAACAAATCTATGTGAAACACCCCGAGAGTGAGTAATTATCTATACTAACTTAATGCTTAATGTCTCAGCATGCACTGGAGAGAAGACAGGGAGATGCCATGGACAGGCTGCCAGACGAGATGCTGCATGTCCAACACAGATTCACACCTAACAGACTGAAATGTGGGAGAAAACCCACGTGAAAAGGAAACCCATGTCGGTAGTTGGTAGTGTCACACCCAGTCCAACATCGTTTACTTTACTGTCTTGTAATGTACAGTATGTAGTAGTATTAATAGTGTGTGTGTACCTGTAGCTGTATTTGAGCTGCATACCTGTGTGAGTATACACACAATAAACATACTGTCGACATGAAAGTTCAATGCAAGTATGTGTGTTACTGTGCCGGAGTGTGTGGGTGGGAGGCATGGTGTGTGTGTAACCGCAGCGCTCTCCTTCTCAGCAGCCCACCATTAAACCTTGGTGCCAGCCCTCTCCCAGCACACCAGGATTAACAGCACTTAAATGGGCCTGTTAGTACACCACCTCCTCTTTGCCTCCCACGCCGACTAGTGCACATGTTGCTGCCCACAGCTTTGCGCTTGCAACGCACACTGCCTCTGTTGTTTTTTGTTCTCCGCTCGCCCCCAGCCACCTAAGCCTCCTCCAATAAATGGTGCTGAAGTGTACTCAGCGGGGGGCTAAGCCCAGAACATCCTCTATTTTACGGACCTATTGGAATCTGAGTGGATGACAGAGGGCGGAAAAGAGGGAGGGAGGGGGGTAGATTCTGAGACTGAACCAGATGGATGGGCTATGATCAAAATGTCAGTCTCTCCCTCCCTCTCTCATTCTTTGTTATTGTCTCTCTTTCTGTTTCCTCTGCCCTGTGTCTGGTTATCACATGCCCCTTGTGACAAATCATAAACAGAAGGCCTGAAACGGATGCACACACACTGGGGAGAGATGGATGCCCACCACAGAAATCAATAAATAAAATGGATTCCCATTTGAGTCTGTTGGCCATGGCGCAGCAGGCAGAAAGATAGATGGACAAATGGATGGGTGGGAGAGTGGACTGCATGTGTGTGTGTGCATGGTGTGTTGGTAAGAGACTTTCGGGGGAGGCTGGGGGGATTGTCTGTACATGGGCATGGAAAGGCCACCCTCACATAATACCAGGGGGTGTATTGTTCGCAGCCATCTACTGGCCTCAATGAGAAATTCCAGAGATTACTAGAGAGCAGCAGACAGAGGAACTGAGAGAGACAGGAAGAGAGGGCAGAGCACAGAGAGATAGAGAGCAGCCTCATAGGTCCATTGAGTAATCTTACTACTACTCAATGGACACTCTATGCCACGCTATGTCCTGCTGGTCACAAATGCAAATGTAACTGATAATGTACAGTAGCTAAACATATTAAAGGATAATTCCAGTTTATTACAAATGGGGTCTTATTTTTGCCAATCGTTTCTATTGGTTATGATAACATTGTACTTACCAAAATACTTGCTGGGAACATGACATCGCTACAACAAAGTTTAACAGCACAAGAAATGTGCAGTGGGACAATCAAACAACTGTAGGGGGGTGCCATATCATATCGTTCGTGATAAATTTTAATGTAATAAATGTGTCATATTATAATATCCACTGTTCCAAAAATGGAGCGTCTTTGGTAGTGTGGAAGTGGTTTGATAGTATTAACCTTCAGAGAAAAAGAGCAGAGACACTACATCTGACAACAAAGGCCACATACTGTAAATTGTCACATCAGGATCTGCTGGATTTAGCTCAGATGACACTGATTGATCAGTGTATCACAATGGAGCCAAAAGGTACAGTCAGTCACAGTTTTTTATCATATCATCATAAATATCATTATCATCAGTATCATGATACTATGGTAAGGCCATATGGCCCACCCCTAACCAGATCAACAAGAGCAGGGTAGATTGTAAAAATGTTTGTGAAAATTATTGTGTAGTTTTCCCATAGCGTCCCTCCTATAAAGAGCCAGCTGCTCTGAGTATTCTGCAGTTCTAAGGTGGAAGAGATTATTCATACAAAGGTTACTATTGTATGTGGAAGTGACGCCAAGTTGGCTGGTTTTCTCACAGGCATGAGAAATTAATTAACTTTGCAAAGGACCGAGGTAGAAAACACTCCTTCACCTCGTTTGTTTGTGTCAGAATGGGAAGTAAAACTACTGGTTATACCCACTGGCAAAAACATTTTCTTCGTGTAATTGCTTTGCTTTGTATGCGCTCTGTACATTTTTTGATGTAAGGACATATAAAAAAAATGCTGCTCAAAATGCATGGTGTAATGTGAACAATTCTTTAGAAAATAAGAGTTATTCATTTCTGGAAAACGTGGTCTCTGCAGATAATAATTTCCTTTGACAGGCAGAGAATACACTGGTAGTAGATACCCTACGTGCTTCCTGTTTAAAAGGAAAAAGCAAGAGATATTCCCTGCTAATTCATATTCATACCATATGGCATATCATATGGGAATATGTAACTGCCACCTGACATTGACAAGGATATAAAGCAACATGCCATCATTGCCATGTTCCTTCCTGTGTGCTTTATCTTAAAACAGATGGAAAAGAGACATTGTCCCATTTCTTATTCAAATCATGTGGATTACTGCAGCATATGGAGCGAGCACAGTGTTGAAACACTCATCAGGATATAACAAATATGTTTTCAACACATTTGTATTTCTAGGTTGTAAAAAAAAAAATCACATTTGTTAACAACATATGTTGAGTCAATATGGTCTTTCATTAACGTGTTGCTTTGAAAGGTAACATGTACAGTATGGTTCCCGAACTGAATGCATGTCTGTGATGAAAATGATTTCATACTGGTTCCCCTGGTGTTCGGATATAACTTCAAATAAATAATCAGCGAGGTACCTGCCAGGGCTTTTCAGGAACATGATTTTTGAATCACTGCCTACCTTTTTTATCTCTTCAGGCAGTGGGTAGATCGGAGGACAGTGAAGAACCATCTTCATTTCCTTCTCCCCCTCCTGCTCCGCCTCCATAGAGCTCTCCTTGTCTCCTGGAAACAAGCAGCAGAATTAGCTATACTGGAAATGGTATACAGTGTGTGTTACGGATTTTTATTTGGTGCTGCAATAAAGGGCTGCAAAAGTTATTTTCAGTACTGATTAATCTGTCTATTTAGTTTTTTAATGAATGGAATAATCATTCCATCTGTACAAAGTCAGAAAATAATGAAAAATGTCCATCATATTTGGTCAAATTGCTTGTTTTGACCAACAGAACAGAGAAAAGATCTGGAACCTGTAAATGTTTGGCATTTTTGCTTTATAAATGATTAAATAATTATCAAAATTGTTGTTGGTTCATTTTGCTGATCAAGTAGTCGATTTAGTGACTGATGGTTTTGACTCTACTGCAAACATATGCATAAATATTAAGCCTTTAAGGGAGAAATGCAAAATACTGAACACATTGCATATTTATTGTTTTGGAGGTATTTTTTCTGATTTACTGGTTCTTGAACTGAGCTCTAGAGTTCTGTGTCTCTGTGTTTTGTGTCTTTAACTCCCACATGTTTGCATAAAATTCATCCCCTTCAAATTAGAACACAACAGCAGCTTCCTGAAAGAAATGTGTGTAAAACCAAAAACATGCCTACTACTCACTCTAAAAATAAAACCCTGACATCAAAGTGTTTCTGCAACCATCCTAAGACACGGGGTTCTACCCAATATTACCCAGGAACATTGACTTGTCTTTTCAGGATAAAAGTGGGTGGTACTATTAAACTGATGAATAGCACTTAGCCTCTGAGGTTAATGTAAGGGTAAATCCCTTAGCGTGATGTCCACCATATTAAACCCATTTGCCGCACACTCTATTCAATAGATTAATCAGTCAAGCTTATGGCATTAAGCTTATAGACTGTAGATTATGGCATTTCACAGCTAAGGGTATTTTGACTTCATAGTCATACATTAGCCTGTCCTCCACTGCAGGACAACACAAGGTTTAACAAGGACTGATTCAACCTTCAAGTGTGGGAACTATCCACAAAACAAAGATCTAATAACTCTTTTTGTGCATGTTGGTGTCAATTACTGATGAAGGTGACAGTTTAATTGTATAATGTGTTCTAGTTTCAAATGGGTCAAGAAAGAAAATTATTTGTGTACCCTGTGCTCTGCAAACCAAGGAAAGTCCAGCTTTCCCCTGTAATGCAATAGTAGAAGAGCAGTAAGTAATGTGGCCTTGGGTGCAGGAGGTCGTGCGAGGAGAAGAGTAACGTAAGCCTAACCCAGCCTCTGTCTGTCTATCTGTGTGTGCACGCTCTCAGGGCATTTATCTATCAGCTCACCATTAGCAAAGGGAAAGCATCACGCCAAGCCAACACTTGACCTCAGATTAAATACCTCTGGCTAACTTAGGGCCAGAGGTCACTCCTATCAGATGGTCCCCTGTGCATGGCTGCATGCCAGACATTAAATGCCCTCACAGACCATCGGAGGGAAATAGAGTGCGAGGACACGCAGGAAAATGTACAGCACAAACACACAAGGATTTGGCCCCAAGCACAATGCACACAGGCAGACACACATCCATCCATCTAAGAACTCATGCAAAGACAAGCAGGTTTAATTTGATACGCACACTATGCAAGCACTAGCATGTAAACAAGCATGTTTACATCTTACACACTCACACACCAGTGCAGACACACAATCCCTGCCCAATCAAAGAGCAGGCTTCATGCTCATGCACGCTAATAGCCTGATTGCCCCCCTACTGTCTCTAGGCTCTGCATTTAAAGTGCAGCAGAGATTCTCAATCGCTGGCTCACACAACACAGATAAATTAGTAACGCCCTGTGACAGCATTAAGCAGGCCTATCCTTTTAGATGGACACAGATGTAAAGGGCTGATTTTGCATGACAACTGTTCCCCCGTGACATTTTGTCTGTTTTAGCCCTGATTGAACTATTAATCAGTCTAATGTGAGAGAGGCAAGCTGTTCATAAACTCATCTATTCTGCATGGACGCATGCCTGAGTCGTGAGAGGAACATACACGAACATATAAACTCATGAGGACCCACAGTTCGGCACAAGCACCGAGGGGCTACTAGGGGAGGGAAGACCGAAGATGAAGACATGGCCCTAATCCACCTCAGCATGAAGGAAGCATATGCAGTAGAAATAATTTAACTTCATTGATCCACAAGATAATTGTTTGTTTAAGAAGCTGAGCAGCATGAAGTTTTGTTATAGTGGTAACTACTAGGCCTCCTTCCTGCCCAAAAATGCAGTAAGGGCGATTGATAGCAATCAGAAAATAGTTCACTGTCACGATCAAAGCACGTTTGCATTAGTGCTGCAACGATTTGTCGATTAATTGATTAGTTGTCAACTATTAAACTAATCGGCAACTATTTTGATAACCGATTAATTGTTATGAGTCATTTTTTAAGAAAAAGTGTCCAAATTCTCTGATGTAGGCTTCTCAAATGTGAATATTTTCTGGTTTCTTTACTCCTCTTTGACAGTAAACTGAATATCTTTGGGTTGTGGACAAAACAAGACGTCATCTTGGGCTTTGGGAAACAGTGATCGACATTTTTCACCATTTTCTGACATTTTATGGACCAAACAACTGATAAATTAATCAAGAAAATGATCGACAGATTGATCAGTAGTGAAAATAATCATTAGTTGCAGCCCTAGTTTGCATGGTTGAAAACATGCAAACTGGGTACATCCATATGAAATGATTCCATAACAAATTTAGGATGGTTTACAGGCATATACAGTAATAAGCTTATATATATGTATGTATATACAGGGATATCATAACATCTATGATGCAATGAATAGTTAGCGATTAGCTCACTTGCAACTTGCATTGTGTCCAAAATGCAGTGTTGTTTAGCTAGATGCAAGCGTAGTAAACATTAACGTTATCTATTACAAACTCTACACTACTGTAGGTCATTGTTTGTTTAATGGTGGGCGAGCAATGTGTGAAAAATAAAGAAGAACAGCATTTATGAAATGACGCTAATCTCATAAAATGGGTGTAGCTAGCTAACACTAAACAAATCAGTGCGGTCTCTCTCCTCACATAGCTAACTTTTACCACTGCAGTCATACAAGAACGAAGCTTTAAGGTTTGACTTGTATCGACTTGTAAACAGAACAAACCTTTACCTACCCATAGTCAACAGTCTCTGTCAGAATGAAGGCGAAAATAATCATAAAATACAAGAAAATGTGACTTTTTTCCTGGCGTGAGCCATGCTCTGGCTGTTGCTATGGCTACGACGCAGCATTGTCACGTAGCCACGTAGTTTAGAACGTCCAGTGACCATCAAGTTAGCGAGCGTTATCACAGGATGTTGGTTTCTTATCAAAATAAAAGCATTGTAATATAAGAAAATATTTTATAGGAGCATTGATAATGATCATACACAAACAACCACATGTAGTATATTGCAAAATTATTAAATTCAGATGTTACAGCAAATTAAAAACATATCCTGTTTGAGGAAGAAATGGCTCCAAGTCTGAGGAAAAATGCCCCAATATTACCTAACAAGGCCATCTTGGACCACACCTCAACAACTTTTCTGTGTTTGTTGGCCATTGGTGTGGAAGCCTTTCATTTGAACCTCTTGAGCAAGTTAACCCTCACCACAACCACCTGAACTGCCTTCGATCTCAAGGGATGCAAGCTTCAGTTTGGTAACGCACATCACTTCAATTCTGTGCTTTGGCAGCTGGAGGCTTCACACAACAAGAAGGGTGCTGATTGACATGAACAGGCCAGTGGCATGCCTGTGGGTGTATCTCTTGCAACAGCAGAGTTAAAGAATGAAGTGAGGGGAGTCATTAAGATACAGGAAGATGAAACTGATGTAAACTAATGATCTCATCTATCTTTATACATTCATGATGTAACTCTAGATAAACAGCTAACAAGTAGGCTAGAATACATTTTGTGAGATTAAGTTCAGTGAACGTACCGTTAAATAAACATGTTTTTTTGTTTGTAAAAATAAAGCATGAATTAGCTATTGTGCACAAAATGCAGATGGACAACGCCTTGAAGTCACATTAGCTGAGCTCTGCCTGCTTGCATGCATAGGTCACTGCTCTGTTTGGGTTGTGTGCATTTAATTCATTGCCTCAGAAGTAATGTGAAATAACGGCCAGACATTCCCGCCGGGGCTTTTACAGGGCCAATCGTTTCATGGTAATAGATGGTTTACAAACGACTTTAGACACATTTTTGCCTTTTTTATGTGATATCATTGCCCTTATTTCTCGCTGGCTGACCAAATCAAACCTGTGTCTTAATCTGGGCTAATGTCGCCCACCCTCACAGAGTGAGAGAGAGAGAGAGATCTTTGCCATGATTTCATTTGCAATGCAAGTCGTGCTATTTATGGGCCCGTCAATGAATCGTGCAGACTCAGTCGCTCTGATGCAAATTGCACTCGCCCACTCAAGTCTAGCCTACCTTCCGTGCTTGTTTATCTGCCTCCACAGCAGAAAAAAATCGGTGAACGTGACAAGAGGGGAAAAAATGTTGCACTCAGGCAGAGACAATAATCAAACCTCGCACCCTACGGTGCTAAAGAGGGGAGAGGGAAGACAAGCCCTCTCTCTGTACCCCCTCTCCTCTTTCTGTCTCACTGCCTCTTACCCTCTCTGAACCAGTCATATCCTCAAATACCCCTATGGCAAGGGCATAAGAAGAGGGAGCTATCATATACAAACTGGACCAGAATCATTTTGTCATGTCTAAAGTTTATCACAGCTCTCTTTGTAGTAAATCACATAGTGAAAGAAATAGCTTTGAATGTTTTTTAGAAAGTGAAGCCTACTTTCTTACTAGTAGTCTTTCAGTATAGACGGCATATACAGTATCTGTGGTATCCTAGCTTGAATGTCTTATTATCATAATTTTAATGCCGCTCATATCTATTTCACTTTTGCTAGTCTGATTATAGAACCCAGCCAGGTTAATAATTGATGAGAGCTGGAAAAAAATTCAAAAAATAATCTAATTATTTCTCTGTCGTAATTGTTTGTGGAGCCGCTAGACTGTATTTTGGGCTGTCTCTGTGGCAAAAGCAAATTAACCTAATTTGGGAAGGTGCATCCAGTGTTTTAGGGGCACTGAGCCTGCAGGGAGCAGGAGCTTGGCATCTATTGAGTCTGTTTCCGGCACGCTATGCTGTGTGGGCAAGTGTATAATGAAGCATGCTGAGTGTGTGCTTGCGTGCGTGTGTGTAAGAGAGAGAGGGGAAGGAGAAGGAGGGGGAGGGGCGACAGGCGAAAGTGTGTGTCTGTGTGTGTGTGTGTGTGTGTGTGTGTCTGTGTGTGCATGCATGGATTTAAAAGGGGGAGGAGGGGGGAATATGACCCACTATTCTTTTTTTGGTTTGAAATGACTAATATTGTCACGCTTGACATATTTGGGCTAGGCTATGCGGGACAAATCCGATGGCCAATCATGCAGGTTGAACTCACCAAAATCCCCACAAAGTACTGCCAGACCAGCAATCCACACACAACACTGTGATGAAAATGAAAGACAGGCTGGCTCTCAGAACACATACACTGTGAAATTAAAAGGTCTATTTTTTTCTGTATTATGATGTAACTTTTATGACATAAACTCCTCTACACTCACTCATTCAGATAGCCCGTCCCACCCACTGCTTTCACTCTGCTCGCCGGATGTGAGCTGCTTTCCTTGATATTTCTTTGGGTGCCGCCAAATGGTTCTCTTATGCACGCAACGCTCTACTGTACAAGCCCTGTCCACTCCATCTAAATGTAAGTCTTGTCCACCTGCTATGTTGCGTCACCGTGCGCAGCCCCCTGATCCTGTTTTGCCAGCCACTCACTGGGCGTCTTGTTTCCTTTCTTAGCAAAAATAGGAAAACCCCACATCTGATTCATGACAAATTTGCACACCAGTGATTTGCTCATACCCACACATGCCAGGCGATTTGTCATCGACTTTTATAAATGCCCAAATGATCCTACGCAAGGGCAGCAGTCCTCAGAGCTACACGTTTTGACAAATCAGAACACTAAAAGTTCTAATTATAGCCCAACGACAACTAAAATAAGAACAAGAGCAAAAACATGTTGCCTTACAAGCTATATTGTCACGTCCATGTCTTATATCCCTTAACCCTTCAGTGATCATCTAGCTAGCACAGTTTGAGTTCAAAGGTGTCATATTTTATATTAAAATGGCCGAGCAGTTTTGTTAGAAAGAGGTAAATCATTCGTCGTTATGGAGGTCTTGTCTTGTCTGTGGTGTCATTTGTAGTTCAGTGCACCCAGAAGAGGGCAGTGTAATAACCTGAGGGATGCCTTGACCTCCATGTTACTAAATGGCATAAACGTGGCACCTCTGTAGGTAATTGTGTAACAGAAAGAATTGATTTGCTGAGTGATTTTGAAATTCTCTGCACTCCTTACAAATGTATCTTTATAAGCAAATAAAAAGTATTTTTTTTAACTTTAGAATTAGAACATTTAAATTATTTTACTCCTATAAGAGCAAAGCTGAAAGGTAGTTTGTCTTGCGATAAGAATTCCACGCGAGAGAGTGAGACCACCTCACTAGCTAACATTACAATGTTAGCTTATCTAATGTCACTGTTAGCTTAGCTAACATTAGCATGTGCATTGGTCTCTTGTCTTCGCCACTTTTTTCCTTGAAATCCAGAAATCCAGACAGATGCTGGTGCAGATGTAAACTTACACTTGAAGAATCCCTAGAAAACTTACTGTTGTACCTTAAAAGTGCAAGAGGCAATGTTACATAAAAAATGTTACACAATACATTACATAATATTATTAATACTATTATATTAGTCATTTGTCGGATCCGGTCACCTAGTTAGAGAAAACTGGACTTCTTCTTCATGCTTCAACCAAAGTGCCTTGACTCCCTCCGCCCACATCTTTCCGACGTCAGCCATGGTTGGATGGCACATCGTACATACTAGTTTGTTTTCGACTACACCTTTGCCTTTTGACCTGCCATGAATGGCTGAACCTCTACACCACCTCCACCTCCACCTGCACCAAGACAGTTTACTAAAAAGTTGCGTGACCGCTAAGTGTTGAAACAGTTACCTCTTGCTACCATTTGGGGCCACCGGTGAGTGAAGTAGCTCAGGACAACTTAGAAATCTTGACGACTAACTCAGCCTTTGTTTATTTTAGACTTGAATCCATTAGACATGTCCATCTACATAACTGTCAATGTGTGCCTCTGTGTCTTCAGGTTGATTTTCAGTCTGTCTGTCTTTGTCCTCCTTCTTGTTTGTCTCTCTGCCGAATGCTTTTCCTGTCCGCCCGTCTCTCTCTGCTTGAATCTCTACATGGCTCTCTGCTTGCCTGCCTGCCTGTCTGTCTCTCTGTCTTTTTGCTTATCTGCAGGACTATTAAGTGTCTGCGCGCGTGTGTGTGTGTGTCTGTGAGTGTGTGCGCCTGTGCGCTGAATGGATTTGCATGAGAGCCAGTGGGGTGACCCTGCTCTCTCACGCCAAGGCTTCTGTGGAACAAATAGGACTAGTCGGATGTCGTGACAGCACTCACATCAGTTTAAATAAGAGTGCTGTGCTGCAGCCGTGTGTGTGCGTCTGTGTGTGAGTGTGTGTGTTTAAGCAAGCAGCCAGGCACGCATTTAGTCAGAAAAGCTTTGCAAGGCTTTGTATGTGTGTGTGTGTGTGTGTGTGCAGGACTGTGTGTTTCAGCCACTGAGCATGCAATATCTTGTGAGGTTTGAGGTTTTGTGAAGAGGAAGACAGCGATATTAACAGTTTAATGAGCTCAGTGGGGTTCACACACACTGACACACAGGCCAAACGCTCCACAGAGTTCCTTTGAAAAGGAACAGGTTTGTCCTGTAAGGCCAACCTGCCCTCTGAATAAATGAACGCTGTCACAGGGTTAAACAGAGTTCATTTCAACATACATCACTGCAATATAAATGAGTGGCAACCACAATAATGAATTATAACACTTCATTATAGTTATGATGCCTGAGTTGTTCTTTTCGAAGGTGCAGTCAGGCACGGCCAATTGTTAGATCAAATTAAATTCATTATTTTTAGATTGTTTACCTAAACAAGGGCTCATTTTATGTCTTGTTTCCTTAACTGCTTGTCCCCATTCTGTCATATGAATGATATTACTTTTCATTTCCTCGTTTATGCCACACAGCTACTGTATATTTTCCTGTGAGTATAAAAGCTTAACATGCTCACTGCTTTCTTTTAAAACACAATTGAAAATGTATTTTTACAAACTTCCATGACAAGACTTGCACAAGACAATAAAGTTCAAAAGGTGACCTGTTTATTTCCTGGAAGAGACTTTGGTTTCTCCCTAATGGTGTCAGGTGATTGACAGTGATCAGAATGTAATGTAATGCATGCTCTGATATGAAAACACTTTGTTCTAGCACAGTTAAATAATGACGCATAACCAAATTAAAGTTTATATTTAATTTAGGGTGTAACACTGTGCAGCTAGAATGGATCCTGATATCTAAAACTATCCTTTGATGGTGTCATCAGTGTGTGTTTGTATCATAGCTGTTGTTTACTGTGCCTTGCAGCTGTGGGAAAAGCGCCATACAAATGTGCACTTACTTTATGATGATTACAGTTTTTCTCCTTGTGGTAGCCTAACTACATTTTCTAGTTTTAGATTTATTGTACCATGAAAAATGTTTGTTTTGGTGGCAAAACCAAAGATGAACATTTCATGTGTTCACAAGTCATGCCTATGGTTTGGGAGAGGGAGTGGTTTAAGAGAGTGCTACATGAAAACAATGAGGGTGGGAAAAAAATGCAGGTTCAGCTGTTCAGGATCAAATGCATCCATGGTCATTTTTTAAAAACGTGATGATGATTTCTTGCTATTATGTGCGAAAAGTCTTGGATAATGTGGAATGATATAATGAGAGCTATACAGTGGAAGAGAAAAGCTACGTAGGAAAATAATTCAAACAACATATTCATCTGGTATTATACATTGGACTTTAAATGATAGTTCTGGCTCATTTTCATAGGTTTGGCCATTTTTCCAATTAATAACATTGTACTAAGCAGTTTATTTGGATGTAAACTGGGATGGATGTTTACAGTTTGGGTAATGATTCATTTTCTTTTCTCTTCCAATCAGTTGAGGGTATTTGTTTAAAAACCTGTATGATCATACGACTGCTCATGTTTCTTGCCCCATTTAACCTCCCTTTTAGTGAATATGCTGCATTTCCAGATCTCAGTAATTAATGTGGCGAGTATAATGTTATTACCTACAGGAAAGATACTGAAATAAGACGGTTATCCTGTAAGAGTTCAACCCACCATTGGATCACTGTATCTCAGTGATTTCAACTTATTAATAAATGTCTATATGTGAACAGCAATAACCAGTTTAGGTTTTAACATAGTCAAAGGAAAGAAATCTGTGAATTCTATTATAGCAAGGGCTTCCCCTTAAACTGGACTCCCATGAACCCGGTCAGGTAGTCTGGATTTAGGATGCTCACACAGTCTCTGCGTCACTGCACAGCCTGAGGCGTGACGGCTGATGAAACACAGGGAAGATATGCGTCACAGTGGCAGGACGTGGGAGACGAGAGTGATGCGTGCAGCGGACGACTCTCGCATTGGAAACCCCTTTCAATATATGGCAAGTCACGAAGGCAGTTGCATCTTTTTCCTCACCCTGAAGCTGTGAAGGGAGTCCTTTGAGCTGTGTCTCGGCAGGGTAGTAGCCCCATTGGATGCCTAACACCGTGTCACACACACACACACACACACACACATGCACTGCCAGCCACCCTGAGGCGACCACNGCGACCACGACTCTGGTCTCCTGAGAAAAAAAAGGGTGAAAGAGGCGAGAAAAAAAAAAGAAGTGAAAGAGTCAAGGAGACAGGGAGTCAATGTATGTGTGAGACTGCTAGTGAGCTGGCTGTGAGACATAATTACGGGAGATTAGTGAAGCCACACTGAGAACCTGACTTGGAGCCGTCTGGACCCAGGGACAATGACCTCTGGGACAGAGGCTCTCACACGTCACACACACACACACACACACACACACTCACAAGCTTCGAGAGATCCTCACGGAAAGGCGGAGTTAAGTGGAAAAAATAGTCTCTACACGCTCATCCCCTGCTCGTAAAATTCCAATCGTTTTTCGTCTGTCAGCAGGATCGTCAGTTCATGAATCCCTGAAGTATTGAAAAGTTCCAACATGAATAACGTCAGTGAAGCAGTGACAACACATTAAGGACACTGTGATGAATCATAAGACAAAGGGCATCTGTCATCCAAAGATACACATACTACTGCACACATGGTGGAAGGCTGCTTTGGTGTTAAATGTAGTTTCTGAAGCATCTCGAGTAAATGTGGTATGACAGTTACTTTGCTTTAATGAAAATGCAACATCAAAAGAACCAACTAAAGCTGAGATATGTCATCAGGGCCACAGTTGTCAAATGTGAACATCTGGAGCCTGTTTCACAAAAGTATTGCTTATGCACGGATTGCAAATGATGGCAGTGTCACGCTTTTGTTGCTACCAAATTGCAGATACATTTGTGAGTCCTACAGGGCTCTTACATGCACATGCAAGGGCTGCACTTCATTTGTTTTGATGAGTGACAAGTGCCAGAATTAACTGGAGTGGAAATGATGTCATGTTTCAAATTTGCTTTGTGTTTTTGAAGGCTGTTCATGATCATAATAATAATGAAATTTTATTTACAACACACATTTCATACAAAACAATGTGCAATACAATGTGATTTACAAAAACAAAGAGCAACTAATAAAATTAACAGTAGACAAATGACAATTAATACTGTGGGTGAGGTCAAATACAGTAAAAGTTTCTACGTAGAAGCAAGCTTGAATGCAGCATCACCGTATATTTGAGTCCTGGACCAAAGAACAGTTAATGTGAGAGAGCCAGCAGATCTGTTAGGAACATAAACTGTGAGGAGGTCACTGATATAGTCTGGAGAGAGGCTGTAAAATGATTTGAAAATGATGAGAAGCACCTTGAAATTAACTAGTTGCTACAGTGTTTCGACCCAGTTGTAGATGTTTGATCAGGTTCTTAGGGAAGCCTGTGAACAGAGCATCAGAGTGATTGAGATACATGTAAACAGAAGCATGTTCTTTAGGTCATCAAAGGCCACCTTAGTAGTGTTCTGAATGTACGCTTCAAAATTTTATTTGCTATCTAAATGTACTCCCAGATTTTTAGCCACATTGCTTCTGTCCTGTTCCCTGCTAACCAAAATCTGTGTTGTCCTCGTTAAACTGAAGAAAGGTTTGAGCCACCCAATCCCTAATTTTTCTCAAGTGCAATTTACAAGATTGTCGACAGGGATCAGATCACCAAGTGATGCAGAAATGTAGAATAGTGTGTCATCGACGTAGCAGTAGACACAGATGCTGTGTTTGTGGATTATAGAACCTAATGACAGCATGTACTGACAGAAAGGAAGGAGGCCCATGACTGAACCCTGGGGCACACCACAAGAAATTCCTGGTCTTCTTGAACAAAACTCCTCATGGGAAACAAAGCAGTCTTGATGTGTTAAGACCTAAACCAGTTTAGAGCTGTGCCAGAGAGCCTAAACCATGTTTCTAACCTTTCTATGGCACAACCCTTATATACCTGCTTCTATCTTAGTTAGTAGAAGTAAAAAGAGCCACTTTTTTCATTTTCTGTTAAGATAAAGGATAGCTAGTTGTAAAAGATATACTGCGTTAGCAAAAAGACGCTTGTGAGTGTAATGAAACAGTATATAAGCACTCGTGTTGTAGGTTCAACAGACAGTTTTGGGAAGTTGACGTGCTTGTTAGACAGAATAAAGAACTTCCAGCCTTCTGTTTTCACTCACTTCTTTTTCTCCTCCTGAGAAAGACCGGCAAACAACAAAGAATGCAGATTTTTTTCTTTTCTTTCTACAGAATGCCTTTTTAATTTCCTCCTCATTACTCTGTGTGTGTGTGTGTCTGTCTGTATTTGTGTGTGTGTGAGTGTGTGTGTATCTGTGTGTGTGTGTGTGTGTCTGTGTGTCTGTGTGTGTGTGTGTCTGGGCAGCACTCCAGTCTGTCATCTCAATCTGATCTCTATCACCCACGGCTGTCTGGCTGGGGTTATCTAGCCAGAGGACCACCCCTGCTGAAGGGAAGAGGAGTGCAACACAGGAGCACCGTTTGTCCTACCCATATTTTTACATCCTCTTTCCCACTTCCTCCTTTACTTCTTCTCTTTCAATAGTCATCCATTAACACCTGCCCCATTCTCCTCAGCTCTCACCTGTTCTTCTGTCACTCACACTGAATTGATCTTCTCACTTTGACTCCTGTTTAATTCATGCATCTTCTCCTCTTTGACCTCTTAATTCTCTCTCTCCATCACATCCAACTTCCTCCTCTCTCACTACCGACACAGTATGTACTGTGTGTAAACTAACTTACTGTACATATATACAGTAAACTAGTGTAAACCAGAAATGTAAAAGAACAGTTTGACATTTTGAGAAACGCACTTATTTGCTTTCTTGCTGAGAGTTAGATAAGAAGATACCATTCTCATATCTGTCCGAGAAATATGAAAACACAGCCACAGCCATAGTTACTTAGCTTAGCATACTGAAAACGGGGGAGCTCACTAAATAACACGTTAATAATAATAATAACTTGCATGTTTATAGTGCCTTTCAAGGGACCCAAGAACACTTTACACAAATGGAGGCAGACAAAACGTTTTCTTGTTTATTTAATTCATATGAGAAAGTAGGCTGAATGACTTTAAGGTTTTTTTCCCCCCATATTCTGGCATATGCATCACTCATACATGTACATCTACACATACATGCTGTATATTGATACACGTGCAGTACTTACATGCATTTGCATTGAATTTCCCCCACAGGGATTAATAAAGTAATTCTTCTTCTTCTTCTTCTTCTTCTTCTTCATACATTTATTTTATTTTTTGGTTTCTATGGTGTTCATGCATGTAATATATTCTTGAAGCCTGAGGGCTCATAGCGTTCGTTGTGTGGTTCTTGCACATAGCATCAATCCTGAGCAGATCCTTCTCTCACCACCTGCTTTGTATCCATGTTGTAATGCTTAGTGTCCAGATGAAAAAACAAACCAAAACAAAAATGTCAGAGTCAGGATAGCCCCACGGCCATTAGAATAAGTTAAATTCTAGACCGCACAGCTAATGGAAAACTGCATAAACCAAAACACGACCGACTCACATCGCAAGTGGCCCACCCTTTGTGTCAGTGTTGATGGTTCCTTCCTCACTTCCTTGCTGTGAGATAAGGAGTTGGTCCGGCCCTTTGGAGGGGTGTGTGTCTTAATCAAGATCACTCCGTGCAGAAACACAAGCAGAGTGAACAAATTAGACTTGGCAGAGACCAGGGGAGAGTTTATTAGGATTGGGATCTTGGAGGGCGTACTGGGATATGGCCTTATATACAAAGTTATCCATTTTTAATTTCGCTACTCATATTGTTTTGTCTATTGTTGACTCTGGTGGGGCTGCCAACATTCAGGCGTAGCATTTCCTTTCTTAACACAGTAAGGAAAAAAATAGAAGGGGGGAACAAGACAAATTGCTTTCCTTATACTGTAAGCAAGTAGGTTCAGGGTTGAGTACAAGTACATCCAAGTACGTCCTTCGGTTTCTCCGTATTTGCCTTTCTATACCTGCCTAATCCATTCTGCGAAATTAATATGGCATATTAATCCTTAATTCATCCCAGGCTGCGATCCAAAATCAGATTATAATCCTTTGATCATTAAATCTGCCAGTGAAAGCTGAACTTAACAGTGTCAGTCTGATCTTTTGCATGGCTAAGCAAGGTGTTTGCATTTCAGCTGTCCCAGATCCATTTCCCCCCCAGTAATGCTCGCTGCATATCGTAGTTAATTAACACATACAGCTAGACACACACACAGGAGAAAAAGCTGACGCACGCAAACGCACGCACAAAACCCCCCAAGCCAGCCATGAATGCTTTCTCTGTACCAGAAAGTGCACATTAACACATCTTTAAAACCTGACATTTATATCACTCCCTCTCTCGACTCCCCCTTTCAAAATTGTTTGCTATATTGGCCGTGGTGTTGTTGGCTCCATTTGAATCCCCAGCTACTAATTAGGCATTTGTTTTGAATTTTTCTCTTGATTTTGCCCGCTCGTTACTTTTCCCACATTTGCATGTGAAGCGCTGGCACGCCCAGCCATTAAAACTATCTCAGGGCTCTTGGGGGGGAACAACACATGAATGACATATGAGAAAGAGAGAGAAGGGAGATGACAGATTATCAAAGCCACGTTCTTTAGAGGTTAAGAGGAGGAGCAACATAATGAGAAGTGTCTTGTTATTTAGAATAGAAAGCACTGTTCAGAGGAAAAGTTCACACATCCTACAGCATAATCTCAGAGAACTAATAGGAAACATACAAAGATAGATCAATATGATCTCAGTTCTATTTGAGGGTGTGATTTTCTGTTGTAACGTTGGACACACTGTGACTAAATAAAAGTCTGTCTGAAAGTAGGACACAAGCTGCGAGACTAAAGATACAGCGTTGTATAAATAAAGCTCGTGACATGCTGCCAACTTTAGATTCCCACTCATCAGCTGGAGTCGTGAAAGGTCCCTCAGCTCCAGCCCACAAACACTCACTCACGCTGCAAGCAGAACTACGGTGACGTATTCGCTGCACATGGTTGAGTGTGTGTCCACGCAGCAAACTACACACATCACCTGTATGTATGTGTGTGTGTGTCTGCGGCTCCCGTGTTGCCTTGACAACCTGCTGCCGTTTCTCTTTTTGTTTGCCCTTGGAGCTGAGAGCGGACTCACGCCAACGCAGGAGCAGAAATCGGAATAGAGGGAGGATGGAGAATGACATCGTTCCCAGGCTTTTCATCTCACCTCTCGAGTGAACGACGCCCACGGCTCTCCCACCTGCTCTCACCTGTCAAGCAGCAAATGTAGGCTGATCGTGCTGATACGTCTACAGGGAGGGAAGAGAGAAACGTGGTCTCATCTGTGAGCTGCATGTTCTGAGGAAGTGGTTGAACTGCTAAACTGTGTGCAACATGATGGTCCAGGTTTGAGGCCAGCTCTTGTATCTTGCTTGGGCTAAAAGTAATATTGTGATACTTTAATGGAATAGTTGATAGATACTTAATAGATGATAGATACCACTCTCATATCTGTCTGGTAAATGTAAGAATACAGCCAGCAGCCAGTTAGCTTAGCTTAGCATAAAGACTGGACACAGGGGTAAACAGCTAGCTCTGTCTGAAGGTAACAAAATTCACATACAAGCTCCTCTAAAGCTCATTAATTAACACATTAAAGCTTGTTTGTTTAATCCCTACAAAAACCGGAGTGTAAAAACGACATGTTGCATTTTTACAGGGTTTTATGTGTCTGACTATTTCCTGGCAACCTCATGGTGATGACAAGACTCCCCCCATAAAACCACAACTTTTACACTTTTGTTTTTGTACAGATTGAACAAACAAACTATAATAGTGAGCTTTAGATGTGCTGGTAGGCTAATTATGTCACCTTTGGACAGAGCCAGGCTAGCTGTCTCCACCTGTTTCCAGTCTTTATGCTAAGCTAAGCTAAGCTAACCGGCTGCTGGAACTAGCCTTATATTTACCGGACAGAGCGGTATTGATCTTCTCATCTAACTCTTGGGAAGAAAGCTAATAAGCTTATTTCCCAAGTCAAATTCTTGCTTTACGATCCACAGCCCCAAGAGGTCAGAGGTCAGGTCAGCTACAGAACAATCACCACAAAACTTTTATGGCTTTGCTGCTTTGAGAGTTTGACTTGGGACATCTGGTTGAAGGGCAACTTCCTTTGTCAAAGAAAAGAAAGGAAAGGACAATGGAGCAGAGCTAGCTGTGTTATCTGTCACTACACTACTGGGATGCAAGAACGTGAAACAAGGGGACAAAGGAATCACATTTTGAAGAACTAAATGGGCAATTTATTGTAACACAATCCTTAAAACCTGATTTTACCTTTAATATTTCAAGAGACGCTGTACTGGGTATGATACATACACATACATTTGAGTAGTTGTCCACATTAGTATGAAAAATTCACCTCAAAATAACAAAAAAGACCTACAAAAGTATTGTCAGTAGCTGTTACAGTGTTTTTTATTCTGTTTCATTGTCATGTAACACCAGCAATATATTTCACAGGTGCAAAGATCTTCTGCCATTAGAGATTAAGAGGCTATGCAGTGAGGAAAATGCATATCCTGCCCTTCATGCTGCTTTCCACTGCACCCCACAATCTGCATCTTACCGAGCAGCTGTGTTTGGCAGTAAACATCAGTTGGCTGGTAAGTAAAAACAGCTTAAGACTGAGTCAGTGAAAATGACCTGCAACAACCACTGTCGTCCACAACAGAAAAGCTCAGAGAGTTTTGAATAGAAACAGAGCAGAAGAGGTAAACCTGCCCCCAGTGAATATAAGGATCTGTTCCTCGAGGCCTGGCATTTCTCTCTCTCCATCTCCCTTGTTTAGGGTGTGTGTAGGATATTTACCAGAGTACCAGACACTGTAGCACTGAGCTCACCAATATCCTGTAACCCCCCTTTAGCACCTTGTCAAACTACAGTGTGTGTGTGTGTGTGTGCACATGTGCGCAGTTCAATCAGGCGGGACATCACGACTGCCAAAACAATATCAGATGATTGGGGACCATGACGCCCCCAAGGCCTGTTGTCAAGGTTACGAGAGAAAAGAAATAACAACAAACATTTACTAAACACACCACAGACAAATGACAGATCCAGGCTGTCAATGCATTACAGGCCTCCTTTCTCTGTAGCCTCTTGTGTTCAGCTAACACTGATGGAGTCAGTAACACATTCTTGTGCTACCTTTATATTTGAAGCATTTATTTCAGAGGAAACGTAATTTCTGAATGGATTATGTTTTTTGTTTTCCAGTGCATGAAATGTAACATTCTTATAGCACAATACAGGCTTAGGGGAGAGGTTTAGATGTATGGGTAAACAAAGTATATGAGTGTAACACCAGAGATTTCCAGGTGTGTTCTAGGTGTTGCTGATTTAGGCTACTAAAACACTAAGGTTTGGGAAATCTGGTGTTCTTGGTGAAATAATGCGTCTCTTCTCGTGCATTAAGTCATCATTGACTTGTTCAATATTTAATCATGCCCAGATTTCTCAATCATCACCAAATGCTCTGAGTTGCCTGAAAACAAAACCATAAAAACATGACTCATGTTTTGTTGCCAGGAGAAGATACTGTATGGAAAATAAATTCAATGTGTCCACAGTGAATTTTTTGCAAATATCTCCATTATTTCGTTGTTGAATGAAGAAAAATGGCCATCACAATTTCCCAAAGCCCAAGGTGATGTCTTCAAATGTCTAACAGTCCAAAACCCAAAGATATTAGGTTTATTATCATAGAGGACCAGAGAACATACACATTTGAGAAACTGCAACCAGAGGATTTTGGCATTTTTTGCAGAACGACTAAGTGATTGCAAAACAGTCGCTGATTAATTTTCGATCAGCTAATCAATGAATTGACTAACCGTTGCAGATCTAGTTGACATCAATGATCGAACCTGTAACTTCTCACTTATGGAGCAGGCTCTCATTACCATCACTACCTGACACCAAAGTCTCAGTTTCACTGCTGACTTATCTCTGAGTGATCAGTGTTTAAAGACATAAAGTGGGGGAGGAATGATCGGCTGTAGCGCTCAGAGAGACGGCATAATTCAGGTGTGATTTGTTATCGTGTAGAACAAACCAGACAGAAATCTGTTGATACAGGATGGATGATCATCTGGAATAAAGACTTGTAAGAGGACCCTCATCCCTTGTACAGTTAAATTGTTACTTTAGAAAGAAACAAAACATTTTTCTACAGTAGCCTTTATGTGTTGGGCAACATTGGGCAACTCTGCAAACTACATGTTGACATTTTTGTAACTCTTTCGAGAGGATCAGAGGTCTGACATGAATGATATAGATCAAAAAAACAACTGGTACCTGGACAGATGCCATTCAGTCCTCGATCCTGCCTGCATGGTGAAAGTCAAAAAAGTCGAAAAAAGAGTGGAGACTGAGAGCCAAAGAAATACAGTATGTGTTTATATATGAGCTTCTCTGCTACAAACATTACCTCTATTTAGCCAGTGTTTCCCAACATGGCCCACATGGTCCAAATCTGATGTACAAGTCATTCATACAAGACGTGGGCACACGAGTCACACAGTGAGTCACATTGTATATGGACAGTCATTGTTTACAGGCTCTGACATTTCCACAACTTCAATTTTTTATGGATAAAAGTTTTGAATGAATTCTCTAAATTGAATCAATATTAAATTTTACACCAACTTACTAGGATAACTTGTGTTTTGACTTTCTTCTACACATTGCAGGATACTGCATCCCAAATAATTGGAAGTGGGCACACTGATGCTTCATCAGCATCTCCTTTACCAGTCAGTTTTGAAATGGTCGTTCTGTAGGTCTGTAGGCAGTTTGGCTAAAAATGCAACCATCCAGCTCATTGCGCCATCAGATGGATACATTAAAAAAGCTTTTTTATTAATGCTTTTATTTCTGACATTTACATGAATCTGTTTTCTAATTATTATTATTGTTTTTATCTTAAGTTCTTGTTGGTATTTCACTCAATTTTACTTTTGTATTATTTTTAATTGTTTGATTTTATTGGCCTCATTGCAGTCTTGAAATATTTTAATCCTGTTTCAACCATGTAAAGCACTTTGTTACTTTCTTTTGAAAAGTACTGTATAAATAAAGCTTATTATCATTATTATCATTAGAAGTAGTAGTATTATGAAAGGTGAGTCACTTAAGCTACAAATTGCAAAGCAGGGTACAGAGTGTGCAGGCTGACTGCAGAAGGCTGGAATGCAGGCCTGCTGTGGCTAGTTAGCCAGCCAGAGCTAAGCAGCATGCAGCACAGTAAATAAAGTGCAGTCTGTGCTGTTCTGTTACATGGTCTGTTCTGTTCTGGTCTCCAGGATAATCAGGGCGAATGGAGAGCAGCTGTTTTTTGGGGGGTGTACGGAAGAGGAGGGGGAGAGTGAAATAGGGGCAGAGTTTTTACATGGGAAAAGAATGTGGATGAAATGAATGGGAAGGGAACATGCCCAAGGCTACTTGTCAAAAAAAAATAAGATCCGGCCTGATGCATAGGAGCTGCAGCGTTATAGGAGGTAAAAGCGCAGCTGTAAGGTAAACGATACAATTAGATGTCAGAGAGACTTTTCCACCTTTAGGGATTCTTCGGCGTACGCGGGAGGAGGAGAGGCGACAGCGTGTGACACAAAGGTCAACACAGCAACCCTTGCAGTCATGAGCTGCAAGCTGTAGTCATTCACAGGGCTCCCCTGAGATAGGTGGTAGATAGGGTAGGTGACTCATGCTACGACAGCACTAAACTTTGGAATCACCGCCGTTGAGTCATTTTGAGGGCACAAAGTGATAATGGGATCGTGTACTCTGTCCTGTTCACTGCAGTTTTCTCAGTCTCACTCTCTCTATCTATCACTCTCCCTTCAAAGTCAATCTCTCTGACCTTTTTTTAATGCCCCATATCCCAGAGGGCCTTTCTCTCCCCTCTGCCCATCATACTCATCCTCTCTGCTTTAATTTTCCTCACTGTCTCAGTTTACTGATGTCCCCTCTCGCCGCCTGTGTGACTGCTGTCCCGTACAGGGAGGGAAGGGACAGCGGAGGGGGAGATTGAGGGAAGGAAAGAGGGAGAAAAGAAAAGTGGTGCAGAGGAGGGAGGGATGAGTTTCACAGACGTGCCACCAGGCTGTACACATTCCTCAAGGGCTGTGCATCCTGTTCTTTCATCCCCACCTCCACTGAGGCTCACACACCACGCTGCACGTACGCAGGCCTCACACACTCTCAAACACCCCCCTCCTCCCCCTCCTCCTCCTCCCACAATGGTGCCCACTCTTCCTCCAGCATACTCCCTATAGGACAGGAAATGTTTTTTCTTTCTTTATTCCTTACTTTCTTTCTGTTTGCTCATTATTGTTTCCCTCTGCACACTGCTTACTGCACCACAGCCACCGCCAGTATATTTTCTTCTTTGATGGGGAGAGCTGCTTTCCATTTTTACCTGCATACTGGCCCGGATGATGGGGAACAAAATGGTTTTGATAAGCTGAATTTGCGACCTTCCTCCCTCGTGCTTGTCACCCTCCTTCAACCCCTTCCCTCCCTGTAACCTATTATTGCATCATTTGGCTTCAGGGTTCAGCAGCAGGCAGGGACATGGGGAGAGAGACAAACAGGGAGAGAGAAATGAAAGGAAGTAAGCAAAAGAAAGAAAGCAGCTAGGCAAACATTGGTTGGATGGTGACTTATACCTGGCTAGAAATACATAGTTGCATTTGGATGACACTGTAACATTTACAGGAAAATGTGGTTATGTAAATCAAGCAAAAAATCCTATTTAACATACAGGGGAAACACTAGTCAGCTTTTTTTGCTGTGAGATACGTGCATTCAGATTTTGTGTGTAATTACATACAGTGACATTTGAATGAGTCTTTTAATGTGAAATGGTTGAAAGCAGACAGCCACAAAGTGACATCCTCTTCACTTTTTTTTAAATGAATCATGTTCCTACACACTACTGCAGGTGGGGTTTTTTTTCTCAAATTATTGGGATAGTCATAGATAGATTAATCGATAGATTGAACTTTATTGTCATGGCACAGCGTACAAGTACTGAGACAATGAAATGCAGTTTAGTCTAACCAGAAGTGCAAAAAGCAGTAAAGTGCAGAGTATGTGCAAATGTATAAAATAGTTTAGTTTGTGTTTTATCATTTTTACACAACTTTTGTCTGGATTAATGAATAATGAAGTCTGACTTGTGAACACGTTACTAACATCAGAATGGCCTCCAGCCTTCTACCAGTAATTCTATCCTATTAATTACATATAATCTTATAAAACAACTTGACCATTGAGAGTTTTTTAGTTGTTCCAATGGTGATTTTGGACGGTGAATTTCTAGTTGGGATGCTGCTCTGGGTGTCTGAATCGATGCATCAATGTAGACAGCTACTGTGAGGTGAGTTGAAATTATAGGCTGCCATTGTTTTAAACAATACATGACATTTTCTGTGAAACTTTGTATTCCATTTCTTCTTGCCAACACTTGCTTCACTTGGACCCGATTAGCTAATGGTGGCTAGAGTAGGTTGCCTTATATAGAAACAGCAGCATAGTTAGTAATAGTGAAAAAAATCAAATATATTTGTAAACTGGGGAAATCAATTTAATGCTTTGATCAAACTATTATCTTAATCTGATTATTGACTGTAATCAGATTGTTGAATTGTGGACTGAGATAATACAACTTGACTCTGTTTCAAGCCAAAGAAAGCTTTTTATTAAGTTACTGAGGAAACAGGAAGCCTCTTTCCCAAAGAGAGACATGTACACTTGTTACTGCT
This sequence comes from Oplegnathus fasciatus, assembly GCA_003416845.1. Lineage (NCBI taxonomy): Eukaryota > Metazoa > Chordata > Actinopteri > Centrarchiformes > Oplegnathidae > Oplegnathus > Oplegnathus fasciatus. The sequence continues at coordinate 127,952 of NTHP01000673.1, forward strand.
GCATTTTTATATAAACCGAGTTTACTTGTCATGAAAGATGCTGTTTAAAGTAAATAGCCAGTGTGGACACAGTAGCTCTTGCTTGGAAAAGAGGAGCGTCTGTTCCATTCAGGGACAAGAAGTGGCTCTAACACATTTAGCCTGGTTTGCAGACTTGGATGGATGAACAAGACATACAGGTTCATTTATCACGTCGGGAGCGGCCAGACACATTTTGAGTCCCAGCCCATTATATTAAGAAACACTGCAGTACAGAGTGTGAAAATAGGATGGGTGCGCTGATTCATTGCCAGTCGTCATTTGGCAACTGCTGGAATTTAGTCACTGTGTAGTTGTTAAAGGTGTACACACTTCAGAGTAAATAAGGAGTGGAGAGGATTTATAATGTTCTGGGCGTGAGAGATGCAAAACCAAGTGTCTGTGTGAGCTAGATTGCCCACCTGATAGAGACTGAGTAACGATGAGATTTGCAAGACTGAGCTAGTATTTGTGAAAAGCCTGTGTGTAATGTGTGTGTGTGTGTGTGTGTGTGTGTGTGTGTGTGTGTGTGTGTGTGAGTGTATGAGCACGAGCTATAATCCTTGAGGCCTTAGGGAGGTGTGCACACATTCAGTCTTTTCCTGTTGCTTCCCATTAATTCCACCTGTATACACTGGGAATGAGCCCCTGCTGGCCCTCACCCTTCCTGCCTCCTCCCTCCTTCCACTCCTCCCTAACTCTAAATCCCCAGATGTAGGCTTACTGAACACCCAGAGAGACCGGGCTGCTCTCTTCTGTTGCATGCTGTTCCTCGCTGCACACCGTGTCCTCGGCCACAGCTCCACACATTACAATTTGAATGGATGGGATGAGCATATTTATTCAAATCAACATTTGAATGGCCATTTCGCTGGAACACGTAAGACGGCTGCCACATGGTTGCTGAACGTTTGATAATGTTGCCATGGGAATGAGCACTGGCATGGTGCACGAGCCTCAGAGAGCTGAGGTGTTGCCAGCTGTGCTGAACATTTGCATTGTGTGTGCCTGTTTGCAGGGACACTCAATGCAATTTCCAATGTAGCCTGATTACTCTCAGCTTCTTTCAGTTTACTACTTTTAGATGTCGGATTTTATTTATAAAGGTGATGACAAATTCAAACTTAATTAGAGATTACATGCCACTTGTGTGCCACATATGAACAGACATTTAGTAAAAACTGTAAAACTGGCACTATTTACTGCTAACGGCCTTTAACATTGTTCACATTTATTTTAAAGTCAGTAATCAGAGATTTTTTGTCAAGTAATATGAATGCATTTTTAGCATGAAAAGAATTCTGGTACCACCCAACATCAATTAGATATCAAATGCAACGATGTCAAAAGAATCTGGAAGTGATAACCATCTATCATGCTCACTTCCTGAACGTATAAATGTCTAGAAACCAGCAGGTGCATTTGACATGTCTATTTAGCAGCTACTACCGCAAAAGATTCACCTTGCTGCTCTTTCTGGACAAAACAATGCTGGATGCTATATGCAGTATATATATACTGTATATATACTGTATATATGTATTCTAAAATCTATTCTAAAACTTCTACTGTCATGTGGGAGGAAGGCCTGGAGACTTTTAAATGGGGCGTGAGACAAAATGCCTTTTAAAGTCAGCCTAGACATTCATTAGATATAATCCAGTGAGCACAGGACACATTATATCTGCTCATTGTATTATCCAACATGTAAAGCGGATACTGATGCCTAATATGGCCATGCCCTGAAAGGAGAACCAGACCGAGATTTAAAATGTTATTACGGACGTTATTCATTTTCTAATCCCTTTGAATCTCAGACTTGTCGTGCTGGTTTATGTCTCAGTGTTAAATAGACAACGCAGGACTGAATGTTAGATTCATCTTGCAGATAAAATGTGTACACTCATGCCGTGAAAGTGATATCAGCATCCGAGTATTTGTGTTTGGCTGAAATAAATATCACACCTTCCCTGTGAGGGNAATGTGGGGAGATTGATGGTGTTTTCGCTACTGACTAATAGGTGAGTGGGCAGGTGTGTTCCTCCTACTGCACACACCACAACCTTTTAAACATGTGAAGAACTGAAAAATTAAAATAAACTAACATATAAAAAATTACCAAAAATTACCAGTAATACCCA
>NTHP01000673.1:131680-150610 GCA_003416845.1 Oplegnathus fasciatus
TTTTTTACACCTGCTGTGTTTGGTACTTTCTAGCCTCATCATGACTGCCATAATTTGAGAATGCACTAGAAGGAAATTTCAACAAAACTACAGTGGCTCAGAGGAATTTTGGTATCATTATGGTATCCACTTCCACATCTTGGAACTTCTTTTTTTGTGGTTTCAGGTGGCAAAAACAAGATCTAAGGCCTTTGGGAAATTTCAACAATATGCTCCATTGTGGTAACCCCTTCCCACCAAACCTTATGAGAGAAGGCAGATGAACATACAGTACGTCTGTTTGCTCAGTCAGTTGTCAGGTTGCACCACCTGTTTAGAAATTACCGCTCTATACTGCACAGTTCCGTTTCCTAAATCTTTTACAGCATGAAGAGGAAGAAATAAAAAGGCAGGGAAAAAAAATGAGAACACTCACAAAAAAAATAAGAGCTGGAGATCATTAGGATGCCATAAACCCGAGGATGCAGAGACAGTAAAATGAGCCACTAAATGGTCAGAAACATTTAGTAAGTCACAGGTCGTGAACTCTCTCTCGGACTTACCCACGACAGCGTGCATACACGCACATGCACATCTGACTTCTCTCTGTGGTCGTGCAAAACGGTGCCTAAAGCTCAGCCTCGGGCAGGGTCTTAAAGGTCACGATCTCTATGCCGCTTTAGAAGGTCGCGCAAAGTTCATGACACAAGCCTGACCATATTTGGCTGCTGGCTCTCTTAAAGGCTTAGAGCTGAAATTTGAAATGATAGAGAGGGAGGGAGGAGGGGGAAAAAAACAGTAACTGGAATGTTCATTGGTTGCAGCTGGGCATGGTTGGAGCAATATGGACCTGGGCTTAATGCAGGAAGTGTGTGTGTGTGTCTGTGTATCTCTGTGCATGTGTGCATGCGTGTCGGTGCGTTTCTGCGTGTGAGAGAAGAGGAACAAGATATTGGGTTAATACGGACCAAAGCTTAGACATTTCCAGATACATGTGTCTGTGTGAGTGTGTGTGCGTGTAGAAAATAAACACATGTATGCAAGCTCCTGCGTGCGTGTCTGCTTGCATGCAGGCATGTGTGTGAGTGACAGAGATATTAGAGCAATATGAAACAGCTTAAGCCGGAAGTATGGGGCTACAGCCTGGAACCTCTGTGTGTGTGTGGAGAGTTCAGGCCGAGCAGAGCAGAGCAGAGCAGAGCAGAGCTGAGCTGAGCTGAGCAGCAGAGAGGAGGTGAAGAGGGCAGAGCATTCAAGAAACAGCAGAAAAGATCACAAAACATTATAAAAAGTGCAGCAGAAGAGACTAGAAAAAGGTTCTCATGTGCGTTTTATGTCATTTTCTGGGGAAAAACATATTAAAAATAAGACATTTACTCATGCAGAGTGACATTTAAAATTGAACCCTCAGCAGTTTATAAATACTAAATGATTCACTTCAGGTGAGTTTTTTTAAAATGATGGATTTTTAGAGGAGAAATTCAGCCGTGCAGTTGGACGCAGAGGTTACTTCTGAACAAGTCTCCAAGCGACTGCACCTCATGTGGAGAAATAATGTGTCTGATTGGCTCCGCGGTGCACAGCAGATTAACAGAGGTAATGTTCTGCTGCTTTTCTTGGTACGCGCATCATCTATTAGAGGTTAAAATAACACTACAAGTCTATTACAGCCCTTGATTGAAAAATTCAGAGGCAATTTTGCACACAATCATTGCAAAACTGCATGTTACAAGTCTGTGTGGGAGTGTTTAACTGTCTCATTTCTCGACAAAGAGAACCCTTTTTACACACTGAATAATTTAGATTGGAAAGTCTAATAAGCTTGATTCAAATTGATGCCTGTATGTGTAGGCGCACGTTTGAATCTAATGTACAATGAGGCCCAAATGAATTATAAATGCATTCAAAATGATTGGTATCTGTTTTAGAAGCCTGGGCTCCATTCAGAGTCTTACTTTAGGTGAGCGAGCAGCATTGTAAGACGTAAAAAAAAACGTGGTTGCTGTGGGACTGCGTCAGACATCACACACAATAATCTTGACTCCTTTGAATAATTCAAAGTTCTGTCGTCGCTCTCATGGAGGCTATACTTCACTCTCTGCATGCCTTTATCTTCCTCACACACACACACACACAGTCCTCCTTTCTGCAACCTCATCTCTCTTCTGTACCGCTTCGGTTTTTTCTATCTGCCCCCCTGTGCTTCCCTTGTCTCTCTCATCCCCTCCATCGTCCCTCCACATCTTCCCCAGCTCCCCTCCTCCTCCTCCTCTGACCCTCCTTTTCTAACGCCAGCCAGCAGGTCTACAAAGTAGTGCTTTCTGTGTGCCAGCAGCAATTCCTGGAGGGCAGTCAGGCAAACAAACCCAGCCAGTGCCCGCTGCATGACTCACAGAGAGACAGAGAGCGAGAGGGAGAGAGAGAGAGAGACAGAGAGAGAGGGAAGGAGGTAGAATCATTAAGATGAGAGGGCAAAAGGATTTTAAGCTGTTAAGAGCTGATGAGAGGGGGCAGGTTGGAAAAGGAGATTGAAAAAAAAAGAAGTGGAAAGAGAACGAAGGGCTGTAAGAGAGATTAAGAGGGGGAAGAGACTGGGAGATAGAGGGAGATGGGGGCAAATAGAGGGCAACCTGCGCGATCTTGCATGCACACGAGAGGAGCAGACAGGCACGCAGCTCAGCGAGGAGGCACGAAGAGAGCAAAATAACTCCTCCTCCTCCTCCTCCCTCTCTCTCTCTATCCCTCTCTATCACCCCACCCCCCCGGCCCCCCCTTCCCATCTCTCTATCTCTCCTGTTCCCCTCTCCTCTGCCAAAAAAGCAACGCTCAGCACGACAGTCTTACACGACACGGTGACCCGAGGCCGAGCAGAGAGCGAGGCTGAGGGAGCATCGAGAGGGAGGCAGAGACAGAGGNNGGGGTAGACTGTAGCATGGAAAAATGTGCTGATGGATGCGGATTCCCACATAAAGATACTTACATATAAACTGTCAATCATTGTCACATATGTTGTTTAAATTATACCTTCTGGCACTAACTGAAGTCTTATACAGCAGATTATACCGATATGGGTGGGTTTTGGAAATCATTTTCTTGTTTTTCTGCTCACAGTTCCTGCTTTATTTTAAGGGTCCACAAGCCAAAAAGGTTTGGAACCACAAGTGTATGGCTTAGAAAGAAACAGGGCTGAAGCCAGGATAATGAGGTCATGAGTCCCAAAACACACACTCCACCACTCGCAGATACTTTTGACCAGAGACCAAAAAGAAGATGTCTTTTATTATTTGCTGTTATCTGTATTTTATTTGTTTTGTTGGCATAATTTGCCTTCTGTTAATGTTATTTCCCAACATGAAGCAGCATCTAATGCTGTTTCAAAGTAACATTTAAGGATAATTGCTGAAGACTTTATTTATTTATTACTTTGTTGGTCTAAAAGTAGTCCCAAACACATAGACTCAAATATACAAATACTGGAATCAGCTTATATAATAACCACCATGTGTACGTTTAAAGGAATAGTTCAACAATAGCTCGGGTTATGAGCTGGAACTATTTCTTCCAGGAGTCCATCCAGGAGGCAAACCAGTGGAGACTCCAGGAAGTCACAGAGTCTGGCCAAGAAATAGTCCCACAAATAACCCCCCGTAAAACCACAACTTGTTCTTCGGTTTTTGTACGAATTAAACAAACAAAGATATAACATGTTACTTAGTGAGTTTACCCTTGGACAGAGACAGGCTAGCTGTTTTCCCCTGTTTCCAGTCTTTATGCTAAGCTAGGCTAACCAGCTGCTGGCTGTAGCTTCATATTTACTGTACAGACACGAGAGTGGTATCAATCTTCTTATCTGACTCTCAGCAGGAAATCTAGTGAGTGTATTTCCCAAAATGTCGAACTATTCCGTTAACCCCCAAATTCACAAAAAAATAAAAAATGAGGACATGACCTCATTGTCCTCAGTGGTAGCTATGACTCTGGAAACAAATGAGAACAAGCCAGATTGAGAGAAAGGAAAGTTAGATAGAAGGATTAGGCTTGGAAAGATAAGAGATGAGGTGAAAGATAGAGTAGAGAGAAGTTTGTCTGAGAAATGAGAAGTGAATGAGCTGCAGAGGAGGAGGAGGAGGACGGGTGGGGTGTTGAGTTCTTCTGCTGTGCCCCATGTGAGCTGTCTCTGGGCTGGGATAGACAGCTACCTCCGCCAGCCTCCCTCTGGACCGCATTAGACATGGCGCTCAGATAATGCACTGCTGGGGATGGGAGGGGGAGGTGGCAGACAAAGGGAGGGCTGAGCATGGGAGAATTCTTTTCTGATTTCAGTACCACTGGACCAAGACAAGAACAAATAATCAGATGAACAAAACTCTCCTCGAAAACCGCTGACTGTGAAATATCACGTAGCTCTTATTGAGACCAGCGGTGCAGTCGGCAGTATATGGCCGACAGAGTTACACCAAGTAGAAGTACCTCTCTCACTGCATGCTGTGTTTGTTGGCCAGAAGTTGTTTGACATTTCGGTAATACACTTATATCGGCTTTGTTGCCGAGAGTTAGATGAGAAAGATTGACACCACTCTCAGGTGTGATTGTTAAATATGAAGCTACAGTCAGGAGACAGTTAGCTTAGCTTAGCATAAAGACTGCAAACAGATAGCCTAGCTCTATCCAAGGTTTAAAAAAATCCACTACAAGCACCTCTAAAGCTCAGTATTTAACACATTATATAATGTTGCTGTTACAGTGAGTTATGTTGTTTCCTGGACGGGACTAATTACTGGTCTGGTTGTCTTGTCAACTGAAAATAGTCAGACACAAAACCCTGCTTAAAACCACAATGTGCTATTTTTACACTTCAGTTTTTGTACAGATATAACATGTAAAATCAGTTAGTTGAAAAAGGTGCTGGTAGGGAGATGTTATTACCTATGGACAGGCTAGGTGTTTCACAATTTCCAGGCTTTAAGCTAAGCTAAGCTAACTGTCTCCTGCCTCTAGCTTCATATTTACCGTACAGACATGAGGGTGGTATCAATCTTCTCATCTGACGAGAAAGCAAATAAGAGCATTACCCCAAAATGTCAAACTATTTATTAAACTATTTTCAGAAACATTTTGTACTTAGATATACAACCGAGATCATAACAGCTTCATTTAAGCATTCTCTCAATTAGCTTCTAAGAAATGGAGTCTATATTATGCTAATTTTGCTGTGACCTAATTAAACCCCCTCCACAGATCCCACTTTGAGAGCCTTTGGTGACTACTTATTGGCCTAATGTTTACAGTAATGTCTAGGCGGGAGGTTAGCAAAACACAATTACTACATTAAATCTGAGTTGACATTTGAATAAAGCACGAGTTCACCTGTTTGTCGTTTTTTTTCTTTTAGATTCTTTATTTAATCAATGTTACATTAAACTAACATAAATAAAATTTTTATGAACAAAAGGCACACAGTTCAAATATAAACAAAGAGAACGTCTGTACAGTTTGTCTCAATAAAACATGTCTACTGTCTCCAAGCGAGAGAGCGGTCCAAGAGAGATGAGTTTCAGGGGGTTTGTTGACAAAACGCTACGGCGCCGCCGCCGCTGCAGCAGCACAGAGTCTCAGCGTGAAACTGTACACTCTTCAATCCCCACACGAGGAACTAAAGCGGTGGGCGCGAAGGCAAGAACGCCAACCGGGAACAGCACTGGCTTCATGTGAAAACCTCTGCCTGGAGGTGCACAATATGTGGATGTCCATTTGTAAAAGTCCCACTGAAACTCATGCCCATTGTCTGTTTGAAGAGGCCACAAGATTCATGTCCACTAAATTAAAAGATTCAAACACGCAGCACATAGACTTGAAAAAAACAAAACGTATGGGCCGGAGGCTGGGTAAACACTCACTATGATTTTTGTAAGAGAATGACGGGGGTCAGTGTTGCCATGGTTTCTCTATGGAAGCGTTTGATTGGTTGGTTGCTGCTTCCTCAGAATAATACGGCCAGTTGGTCATTCACAGTACTGGCAGGACGCTAACTGTCTACTACAGCATCTGTCCTGATGTGGAACTGAGTTCATATACAGCCATACGACTAAGTCAAAATGATAAGAGGACTAGGTTTGGTTTTTCCTGCATCCACTCCAGATCAATAAGGTAGATAAAATCCTCGTGTCCGATGATCATCACTAGGCTCCTGTTCATACTAGATAACAATGTGTGGTAGTATATGAGTCCAGTCAAGTCTGTTGCGGTCGCAGCTGTTGTCAGTTGTCATCCACTTCTGAACACTGGATGAAACAGGTGTCGTCCTTTGTTAGTCCAGATTTTGTCCAGTTTAATCCGGTCTGGACCAGTCTGTTCCTTACTGCAGTCCAGTCTGGTTGGATCCAGTTAAGACCTAAATCTCTGAGTATTTGCAATCATATCTTAGATGTTTTAACCTGTTTAGAGCAGCGGATGGGTGAAGTTTAGTCTAACGAAGTGATTCCAACAGAGTTGTTAAAGCAACAGTCATCAAAAAGTACTCTAAATTTCAGCTTGTTATTGGTCTAAACTCTTCCTTTTCATCTCCAGTGGCAAACTCCACCCATCTCGCACCTCGACAGACTAAAACAAACTATGAGTAAGTATTTGCAAATACAGGCAGACCCAGGTCTGATCCAGGGCTTAGACGGCGACAGTGCTGGGAACCTCCTCGTACTGAATGATAAAGTAAGGGTAGCTCTGGTCGTCGTTGAAGATGACGTAGATCTGGGGGTCCACCCAGTTGTCCACGCAGGAGTCGAAAAGGTCACTGGAGGGGTCACGGGGGTTGATGGGTGGAGGTCGCCGCATGGAGGGATTTCCTACAGTAAACCTGTATAAACATAACAAAGAGGACGGATACACAGTTAGTTATGTGGTTGGGGTTACATATTGGCACACTCAGTGTAAACTGGAAGGCAGTGGTCTTATTCATGAGGAAAAATGCTGCCAACAGATTTCCATTCAGTTCTGCAAGTCTGCAGTTACAGAAGAATAATTTACCATCTAAAAGAAGACTCTTCTAAATTTAATGATTACAAGCATGCTGCTCCTCTGTGTGTTTTAGGGCACCTTAAATAATATAAGCATATGCTCTAAGTGCATGAAATGAATGTACTGTAAGTATATGAAATGAGCCAGCGCATTGTAACCAGTTTGTTTTTCCTCCCTTAAATATTCATGCCAAGCCCTAAAGACCCGTAATCCATCAATCTTTGTACCCCTTTCTCTGGGGTCATAAATAAAACATATTAAAATAAGAACATTTTCAGCTACAGACAAAGGCAGTAGGTAGAGACGTTGCCAGTTATGGTTCCAGACAGGAGAGTTAACCACACTGTACAGATAACTTCTTTATTGGTCTATATCCGTGCTCAGGTCTGGAAGCAATGTCTCTGTCTGTGCCGTGGAACAGATTGAACCCAGGTTTGATGTTGGAGGAGTGGGGGGAGGTTATGTGTGGTGTGTTTCCAAACCACCACACCATCCTTTGGGCACACCACAGACTGTCTGCTGCTGCACAACAAAGCCGGTGATGTATGATGGGTTCAGCCAAATCAGCTGTTTTACATGTGCGGCTCTAGATTTGACTTGCATTTTAAGGAATGGGGGGAGGGATGGCATGATGCACAGCGTGGCTGAATGATGGTTTATGGAAAGGAACCTCAGGATTTTCATGATCCAAATGAAAGCTGATGTGTTCTGTAAATTTAATTTGGAAGTACTAAGAGTGAGGTAGGGTGAGGAGGAGAAGAGGTGTGAGCTGTAGGGAGCGTGCTCGTCGAACAGCTCATTTAGGGACACTAAAACATGTAACCCCAGTAAAAGCATCAATTTAGCATTTACCAAACTATGCTACTACCAGCTAATGCATCAAACCAACTAGTATTAAGAAAATGGTGCTTTTGGAAATTAATTCATCTGACTGTTTAAGGGAACACAATTTTAAGGCTCAATATCACATTAAATACATCGAGACACAATAAAAATACTGTGCAAAGATAAAAAATTGAACATCAGAAATTCTGTTATATAATTTATACCGAATTAACTATCCCTTTAATATCTCTGGTTGCATTAGGTTATTACTGGCAATGTTATAAATCAATGGGCAGGACTGCTTTATGGCAATATTGGATTTATAGGATTTTGCATCATTGTGATGAAGCACCTTCAATATTTCAGATATTTAATTCACTGCATCAGCCAAAACCAGACATTCCAATCTGGTTATTATAATCAATAAAAGGTTTCTCAATTGAAAGATCTAAAAATATACTATGTTAATATTGTGATATAAAATTACAAATACAGTGATTTAACATTTAATCACCAACCCCTAATAAAGGGTTTTTTGCAGTTAATTTTTTTTGCAGTTGCAAGTAGAAAGAGACGTGAAAAATCCCATCCACAATCAAAGACAGAGAAGAAAAACATTCCCACTATCAACTTGTTAACTGCACCCACACACACCTGCCAGTGAGGACTTTGGCCAGGAACATGCAGTGGACTCCTTTGGGGGAGCGCTTGGAGAAGTTGTGGGAGTAGACAGCCTTGCGGGCAAAGTAGGAGCCCTGGCCAAACATGGTGGCGTGTTTGCCGCAGACTCGGGGGTCGAAGTTGTGCTTGCAGATGCCCTCCACCACGTCGGCCGAGGTGCCGTGGAAGAGGTGGCGCTCGCTCAGCAGCCGGTCCATCTCTGACATACGTCGCGACATGTACTCCTTCTTCCTGTTAGAGCAGAGAGAGACTTAAGGTGAGATGGGATTTGTTGATGAAATTGATGGCTTTTTAGTGTTCAGATCTTATTATTCCTTCATTTTAACTGGAGAAAATATAATAAAATAATAAAGAGAGTGTATTGCTAAATGTATAAACTAGAAACAAACAAAAAAAACTCTTAATTTTTTTATGGGAATAGGCTGATGCACAGAGACAGATCATCTCCCAGGTGATGAATTAGTAAACAGCTTAGAGTAGTCCTGCTATTTCTATTCAAAAGCGGTGATCACAGCCTTGTTTGCGTTTAAACCAGGTAAGAACATTGGGCCTAATCTGTTTTCTTGAGCAATGCGCACACACACTCACACACAGCTCGTTTGATGTGAGCGGATCAATCAGGCATGCAGAGACGAAAGCGCTTCGAGACAGAGAGGCTGTGACCGCGGCATGACCCCCATGACCTGGCAGCTTGTGACCTGACACGGACCGACACTGCACGCATCCAAGCATGCACACACACACACACACACACACACACACACACACACACACACACACACACTTCAGTTTCCTATCATTCAATTTTATCTGAAATTTTAGGATGAAGCTGCTCAACTTCCTTTGACATCAACAACCAGCCATTCGCATGCCAACACACACACACGCAAACAAGCAGTTATGGCTTCCCTGTCATAACCCGAGTGTGGGAAATGGAAATCAACTGACAGTCAGCGGGGGCATCACTTTCAGAGTCAGTGACACAAACACGCACACACAAACACACACTGTCAGTCATTGTGAAACCGTGCGGTACCAGTCAGTGTGGGAGAGTTTTAACTGTCACAGCTGATAGGACCTGCCCTGCTCTAACCACAGCGGTTAGCCCACTGTGTTCGCGAAAGGAACATCATCATCACCAAACATCTCTCCATCCGCCGCGTTCACACACCACTGTCGACTCATTCTCACGAAGTCCCACACAGCTGGTCCCATTTGCCCTATTTTCCCTCCTCCTCCTCTCACATTGTTTCTCATTCACCCCGTGTTTGTTGTTAAGACATGTTTTTGTTCATGTTTCTGTCTGCAAGGAAAAATGCAGCTGCGTCTGAAATATTCAACAACACAAATCTGGATAAAAAGGTTAACAATACGTTTTGTGCTGCAACAGCAAAATATGTGAAACTGGGACAAAAGAGGAACCAAATAATTCAACACAACAGAAACAACACTGCACTAATATTTTGGTACAACTTTAGCACCACTTTGGGTTCATAATATTGTATAAACACAGATATGAAAGACTTATTTCTGTGCTTGTAACCTAAATACTATCTTAAGTCTCCAAGCGTGGTCAAATCTCTTGACTGTGAAAACAAATTATAATGGAACGAACTAAATCCACTACTTAAAATCATACCATTCTCGTGACATAGTAGCTGGTTATCATTTCAGCAGTTCAGCAGAGTTGCCTCCAATAAAACGACCACAAATGCGTCAAACTCATACGCCACAGCTGCAGCACACAGCATGTAAAGAAAAAAATGCAAAAGACACTCAAATCTGTCGACAGCGAACTTTCTGACCCTGACAGAAATGTTTCTTCTGTTTTTTTTAAACATAGTGTCATGGGTACTGGTTATGATTATTGGAAATGAGTCATGATTTTGAGGTTAGATTAACAGATGATATCTCCAGCAATGAGGAAGTGCTTTAAAAAAAAGTGTTAAGTCAAATGCTTCTGATCCCTCGCTCACCTCTTGTACTTCTCCCAGAGGAAGGGGTTCTGCACGCGCAGGATCTTGATGATCCTGAACTTGGTCTCCGACACCGTCTTGTGGAAAAGGCTGTACACTGTCCGGTAGCTGCGGTCTTCACGCGAGACCGGCACTTGCAGAAAGTCCTGGCTCATCGTCATGGGCAACCATGTTTCTGGAAAAAGGCTGGGTGGGTTGGTGGTTGTTGGTGAGAGGGGATGCGACGTGGAGAGATCCATGGATGAGGAGGAGGAGGAACAGGGGAGGGGAGATGAAGAGAGGCCTCCCAAAGTCCTAGAGAGAGAAAGAGATAGAAAAGGCACAAGATATTTACATCATATGATTTACAAACTCTTTAACAGTTTGTAACTTCCTACTTCAGCACTAGATGGTTGAGTCAGACACAGATATACACACTCAGTACATGCGTACAAAAACTTACTAACTTCTTCCTTACAGCTGTATCTGTGTCATTTCTTTTACTTAAATGTGGTAACACTTTATTTTATGGGTCCCATAATTTCCTATAATTTCCTAGACAGGAAATGAGATGTAACTGTAAATTCAAAGGAAGGTTCCTGGAAAGAACTATTTAATGTAGTACCAATGACAGGAAAAATGGAGACAGACAATTGTCTGGATGTCTTAATTAAGTGGAAGTGCCATGTACACTTCCAAATGATTAATTCTAATTAGTTGCTAGTGTAAATTACTGGAGTCTAGAAGTTTTAAGTCGGCCTAACATGCAAAAAATGTGAAATTTGTCATCTGACGGATGCAATTCAACATATATGTAGAATAATATAACAATAATGAATAAATATCTATTCAGGTTTAGGTGGAGCATTGATTTCCAGCAGCTGATCTCCAGAGGAAATCAACAACCTCTTGTAAACTCAACACAAGTAACTAAAGTCAAATAACTGTCTTAGAAGTTTGTTTTTATTTCCCCTATAATTAATACCAAATTGCATAGTTATTTCCATGAAACCTTTAAGGACATTATTAGGAAATCCCATAAAATTGGGCGCCGTCTACAATGCATTTACTGTTGTTCTGCACCATGATGAATATGGTTTTACCAAAAAGTATGATCAACCACATTATCATTACCTTATTTATTATTGTATTTATCAGCTATGGTAGTGCTGGCATAAAAATAATACATCTAGGGATAATTCCCCAAAGATAAATACATACTAAATGAAAACTGTGACCACATGCAGTCTAATAAATAAATTATTGTCCTTTATGACCCACTCTTTGTTACAGGCCTTCACATCCAGTGCAACATGCATGAGCTTCAAAGCACTATCTGGGATGCTGAGGTCTGGAGCTTTTTAATAAGCTCATTTATTTCAACATAAAGCATATCTTCATCTGCGTAAAAGAGTTTACTTTGATGAAGACAGGCTTTATGTTGAAATGTTGCACCTTTTTAAAAAGCTCCTACTATAAACGTGTGCTCCAGATCTCATCATTCCAGACAGTGCTTTTCCATTCGCCAGTGGCCGTCCCCCGCTGAGGGTCAAGAAAGCGGCGTCTCGGGTTCAAGTTCAAGTCCAGCAACGAAAAGCAGCAACCACACGCCGCACATCACAGCGTGCTACCTATCTCTACTCCTTCCTACAGCTTCGCTCCCATGTGTTTCCAATCAGGGCTGCATCCTAACGTGAAACAAAAGCGCTGTCTGCTGCGATGAACCGACACTTCTGCACTTCCAAAATCATATCCCACCAACTGTCAACAGTGACATCACTGCGCTGCGGAGCGCCTCCACAGCAGCCGTCAGCCGTCAACGACCAAACAAAACAGCAGGGCCGCGCGAAAATGAAACCCAGACGCCAAACAAGACAACAGGGAGGCGGAGTGAGTGAGAGAGGCAGGAACGAGAACGAGAGAGAGGGAAGGATAAAAATGCCAATTGCGAGGCTGTCATGAAAGTGACAAAAAAGCTATTGTGTCTGGCATTTGAGTCAATAACAGTGGTTTGGCTGTCAAGTTATCACTCTCTAAGTGTAAATGCTGTTAGCCCTATCAGCTATAAGAGAGAGAGTGTGTGTGTGTTGTCAAGAGACTGAGATCAGTGTAACTCTGAGTCAGTGCGACAGTTTTTCTCATCTCTTCCCTCTCTCTCCCTCTCTCTCCCTCTCTCTCCCTCTCTTATCTTGTCTCTCCGGCCTCGATCTCTCCCCGCAATCGATGTCTCTATTCCCCCGTGCGCTTTGAAGAGATCACAGACGGGCCTGCTGCAGAAAACAAGTGTGAAATGAAAAGGGACAGATAACAAGAGAGTGACGGAGTTGAGGAGGGAAAGAGTGAAAAGGAGAACGATCGGGACGGATAACGAGGGAGGGAGAGAGGGAGGATATGGCTGAAAATAACATCATCGGGAGAGAGAGAGAGAGAGAAAGAGAGATGACAGAGGGAGAGGGAGAGAGGAGGGGAGGGAGCAAGGGAGAGTGCCAATCAAGCTAATGACCTCAACCTCTAAGCCTAGCACAGATTGTTCCTGATGCACACACACGCACTTGTTTTGGTCATTTGGGAGGACACTGCATTGACTTGCATTCACTCCTCTGGAAAAATGAACTAAATTGAACCACAAATCAAGTGTTAATGTTAAGATTTTAATGGTTTATCCCCATAATGTGACTGTGCCATCAGATTTTTGTCCCCACAAAGTGATTAATTGAAGCGCGCACACAACAAACGGATGAAAAAGTCCCAGGAACAAATCCCTCAATCCAAATTCCAGCTCCCCACAGTCACATTTCACACTCACTTCACTCACCAGCTCTACTCTGCTGTGCACCCAGTCTGGAAACCATTTAGACCTCTCTCACTTCCTCTCACCACGCTCTCTATCTCACCCTCTCTCACTCGCTGTCTCCTTCTCCCTCATTCCTCCCCCGTCTCCCTGCCTCCTCCATCTAATTTTCTCTCCCCCGTTTCCTCCATCTCCTGCTCTCCATTTTGTCTTCTCTCTCGACTGCCGAGCCCTGTGGGAACAGCTCGTGCTGGCGTTTGAGCTCTGTGCGGGACGCTGGCAGGACAGCGTGACAGCAGCCGGCTCGGCAAAGGAAGTGAAACATTCTGCAAATGGGGTGAGATGACTCCACTCGTTTCCAATCTGGTATCACTTGTTTCAGGAATATCACTGAGGCGAGCGCGGCGAGGCGGACCACTTCACTGCTATAAAGAAAATGGCAGCTGAAAAATGAAAAACTCTCCCAGAAAAAAGTGGACAGATCTCATCTCATTCACAGAAAAATAAGATTTGAGACCAATTTTTTTGTGCTTCCCCCTTTCACTTTCTTTCTTTATCTGTTCGCTTGCCCCTCTCTGTGTATCTCTTGTCCTCATGTGTTCTCATTCGCCTCATCATCTCATTTTCCGTCTGTCTGGTTCAGGCCTGCTCCTGTGTCCTGGTGACTCTGCTCAATTTGCCAAAAATCTGAAGTGTTAATACGGGCTTCAAGTTCAGCTCAGGCTGCCAACGTGCAACAGCACTGGAACGGATTAAAGGTAATGTGGTGTTCAGAGGCTTTTGAGTATTCAGCCCTGACTGCGACATTAGCATTGTGTGTACCGACCTCTGTGTGCCTGCCCGTCTCCAAACAGGGACTCAGGACGCTCACAGAACACAGAGAGCCACAGGGAGACAGTGTATCACATACTGAAAAGCCAACTTTGTGTGTGTTATTGTGAATGTGCTGACAGACACTTAATGTAAAATCGAGGACTTTGTTCTAATAGTCAATGTGGCTTCATATCCGAAATACTGAATGTTCTCTAACAAGGTTGAGTACACTGGGAACTAGGGGAGGGGGGAGTGAAAGACAGAGACAAAGAGAGACTATCAATCAAGTGAATGACCTCTACCTCTCAGCTGAGGACTGACTGTTCCTGACACATTACTAATAATTAACAGCAATTCTAAACCCTAACGCTTATCAGACGGTTTTGTTATCCCTCACAGAGGTTAATAGGCTGCTCAGAAACAATGCTTTTTTTTTTGCATCTAAATAGCTTCCATATCGACGACACCAAGCGCG
The DNA here is from genome assembly GCA_003416845.1 of Oplegnathus fasciatus. NCBI lineage: Eukaryota > Metazoa > Chordata > Actinopteri > Centrarchiformes > Oplegnathidae > Oplegnathus > Oplegnathus fasciatus. The sequence continues at coordinate 146,211 of NTHP01000673.1, forward strand.
ACTGAAAATGAGCTCATTGGCCGGCTCGCCCTTTATCTGACGAGATGATTGGCAGAAACAAGAGTTTGCATGCGCACAATAACAATGGCAACATGATGATGTCTAGCAGGTTTAATGTTTACCATGTTCACCATCCTAGTTTAGCATGCTAACATTTGCTAATTAGCACAAAACACAAATTACAGCTGAGGCTGATGGGAATGTCATCAGTGTTTCAGGATTTGGTCAAAACCTTGACCTATATCAAACAATTCATCCCAAGGGGGACATGAATGTCTCATCCAATAGCAGAGCAGAGATTTAAAACAAGTGTTGAATGTTTTGACTTACTGTAGGAGGGGTGTAAGCATCACGGAGGACATGAACATGGGCCGTTTCTTGATCTGACGTCTGAACCCGAAGACCGCGTTCTGCTGGAAGCCCTCCCTGATGTTGAGGATATACTGGTTCTGGAGCGTAATGAAGCGCACCTCCTTGAGGCCCCTCGAACTCGCCTCCTCTATGAGCTTCACCACCGGCTGTGGAGGAGGAGAAGAGAGGCAGAAGAAGACAGAAGGAGAGCGGAAAAGGAAGAGGAGGACAAAGACATGAAGAAGAGTTCAGACTCAGCTCATTTTATACAGTTGACTGTTGTGCATTTTCATTCAGCAGAGGAAGGAGGAAGGGAGAGTTTTGAGAGGGAAATGTCAGTGAAGTGCGGTGCAATGTTCAGATAACGAAAAGTCAAGCTGATAACGAGTTTCATCATGAGACACACTCACACACACACGCGCGGGTGGAAAACAGTCAATCTTTACTGATTTGGTGAAATAAATTGTAATTGGCTGGGGACAGCTGTGTCACAGGGGGTATTTAGGTGTGTATATATGTGTGTGTGGTGTGTGTCTAAATCGATCCCATCACTGTGGCTAGACAATCGATTGATGTGGGCTGAGTTAATGCGTCTGACCTCATGTTCATAGAGCGTGCACGCAAACGAACACACACACACACACACACACACACACACATAAATGCACCGAGCGGCTCACCTCGGAGTATTCCCTCCAGCCAAAGTTGTCTCTGCAGTAGTACTTCCACACTGTGTGACAGCTGGGGGTGGGGTTTGGGTTTGTTGGGGGCGTGGGTAGAGGGCTGGCAGGGGTGGTCAGTCGCCGGACGCGGTCAAACTCCAGGTCACACACTCGCATGGCCCCGAAGTCTAAGGAAAACACTCGACCCCTGTGACACAAAGTTAAAAATCACTGTTAAAAACTAACTACTGCTGCAGTTAGCATGAAAAAACACGGTGGGTTAACATGCAGCTGTGGCACGGTGACCTTGTTGTTAAAAGGTCACAGTTCATATTTCCATCGGCAGCCGCATGTCTGGTCATGCGGCTGCTGATTAAACCTTAATTTAACCCGAGTGCCCTGCAGCAAGAAGACCAAACCTCTAATTGCTCACTCAGTATGAGTCACACAGGATCAACTCCATGACTTACATGCCGCTTGTAAACATGCAGAGAATAGAAACAAACAAGACATGCGTGATCAAAACATGATATTTACACACACTGAAAACATGAATGTCACTGTAACAATTCACATATTAATCTTATTTTAAGAACAGCTCTTCTGAGGCTAAAACAGACCAGAAATTCTGTTAAGATTTAAACCAGAATGACACAAGGGAGACTTACAATTTCTGCCATTTCATTATGTGGCATGATGGCATGGTTAAAGGAATAGTTCAACATTGTAGGAATTCACTTATTTGCTTTCTTGCTGAGAGTTAAATGAGAAGATTCATACACAGTCAGTATGAAGCTACCACCAGCAGACGGTTAGCTTAGCTGGCTAGCACAGCTTAGCTTATTAATGTTTCTGGTAGGGGGATTTACCTTTGGACAGAGCCAGGCTAGCTGCTGTTTCCAGTCTATATGCTAAGCTAAGCTAACCAGCTGCTCGTTGCAGCTTTATATTTAGCGTACAGACACGAGAGTGGTATCGTTGTTCTCATCCAACTCTCGGCAAGAAAGTGTGTATACTTTTGCTATTCCTTCAAAAAGCTTTGCCTCTCATTTTTTTTACACTAACATTTGTCTTCTCGTCCTGCCCCCTCATAGAGAAGTCATCGATTTTGTAACATGCTAAAGTGTTAGCATCTACTAAGTGAATAAATTGCGGAAACAAATAATCTTATCGTGCTCATACAACCTCCCTTAACCCCTCTCTGTCTGGACAAGCGTGGGTCAAAACCCCATTATGTGTGTGTGTGTGTGTGTGTGAGTGTGTGTGCATCAGTCTCTCTACATTAGTCCTCCATGGGGCCTCTGGCAAATCCTTTCTGGGTCAGACATACCACTCACATAAATGTGGGCATCATACACTGGCACGCTATGCCATGGACGGCAGACAGACAGAGAGGCAGGCACACACACACACACACACACATATGTCTATACACACACAGAGAGACATGCAAACTTTGCAAGACACTCACACAGGCAGAACACACAAAAACACGCACACAGACGGGCAGCGTTAATGGGCTCATTGATTTTTGCCGGGAAACTAATTGGATGTAATGTCAAAGGTCAGACATCGGTGAGTGTGTGTGTCTGTCTGGAAATGTGTGTGCCTCAGGTTGGTTCTAAATAAAGCACACAAATTACAGCCGTTAGATGCTTCCTATCTAAAACACAGAAGACGCTGTGAACCTGATGAGTTATTAGTTCAACAGCTGGGAGAAGCGAAACCTCATATTATAATGGGTACACACTATACAAGTATTCAGTTTCATCTACTGTAAGTGCAGTCACTGGTCACTGAGGTTACAGGCACACACACACTCATCAGTTTCGGTCAGGAAGGTGATAATGGGAACGGCTGAGTCATTTTCCAAAAACATACATGCACACTGATACAAATACTAATTATGTACACTGTGTTTACAGTCTGTGTTTCTGCTAAGTCATGGGGTGACTGCATCTCCGTAAGAGGAAGTGAAATAGGAATTAATTCACTGAGCACGTGCAGAAACAAAACTGCAAACCTGGAGTGAGTCACTGATTATCAGATCACCAGATTACCAGAAAGACAAGGCAGATACTGTAGATAATGCAGATGTCCACGAGTTATTGTTTTCCGAGCTGCATTCAAGCGGTCAAGTCACTAAAAAGCATGTTTACATTTCATTCAAAAGGAACAGAGAATTAAATTTGAATATTAAAGGTAGAACAGAGAAACAAAAGAGAAAGGATTATGGAAGTACAAGAAAAGACAGGCACACTGAAGGATGTGAGAGGCAAGAAACTGAAAAAGCAGCAGAAACAAATTAACTGTGAAAACAGTGCATCCTTTATTTCACCTCTGGGCAGCCCGTTCTCTCCTGCTCGCTTTGTTTTCTTAATTTTTCCTCACTTTGTTCTGTCATCTGTCTGCTCTGTTCCCCGATTCACTGCTTCTTTCTGTCTCTGCACACATCTCTGTACTTTCTGTCTGAAAAAGACAGTACTCTGGATGCACCTGTGTGACCCTCTCTCTCTCTCTCTTTTACTGTCTCAGTACAGAACAGTTCCTGCCTGCAACAGTATGTTATGAGGACAAGATCTTCTGTATATATGCGTGTGCGTATGTGTGAACTCGAGAGTGATTTATGATGCACACACACAAATTCAGGTTTTATTATGAGGAAGTTAAGCAAACTCTGTCGCATTTACAGGCAGCCTCCCCACCTCACTGATTACCTCTGCCGCTCTCTCTCACGCACACTCAGACGGAGACAGGTCTCCAGTGAAGTCAGTCAATGGTTTTCACCCAGTCCTTTTCCCTCCCTCCTCCCTCCCTCCCAGACTAGTTTGTGCTGTTCTAAAAATAAAATTCCACTGGTTAAATTAACTGCACTGAGATTCGGTGCTTTCAGCGCAAAGGCCAATCAAAAGTTGGAAAGAGATGCGAGGCACGCCCACTCTGGCAAGGTCGACACTTTCAAGACCACGCTTGAAATGTCGGGCTGCTCCGAGGTACACACACACACACGAAAGTCAACTGAAAATGCAAATTTAAAAAGCAGATTTGGAGCAGCGTATTTTAGTTTTCCAGGAAAAAGACATTTGAATGGAAAACCCAACCGCTGACTTGGGAGGGGTGTTTGTATGCTAAAGGTGAAAGGCCCTTGAGCAAAGCAAGTGGCGCTGAAAAATGCACCAAACCTGATCTGTTCTTGTACCGGGCGGCTCCCAGGTGTGAATGTGTGGATCAGTGCTGAATGTGGGAGCAGGGTGTTGCTGGAAAAAACAGGAGAACGCGTGCTCAGCAAAACCTTTCCCTGAATAAATAAAGGTTAAGAAAACTCACTGCACTGTCAAAATGGCTGTTAATCCCCCCCACACACTGCCTTTCACACACACACACACA
>NTHP01000673.1:150661-166837 GCA_003416845.1 Oplegnathus fasciatus
ACACACACACACACACACACACACACACACACACACACCTTCGAACTTTCTCACGGCTGCACAGACAAGGACCTGCATACCAGCATCAGTCATGCTATTGTGAACGTCACAGGCTAGAAAAAAAAATAACATGAGGGCACTCTCGTACACACACACACACACACACACATTCTTTCGACAGATTCAAGAACACACGCGCAATCTTCACCCAGTCACGCCTTGATAAGTCAGTCAGTCAACCAGATCTGCTGACGAAGGCTTCTTTCACACACACACACTACCTTTATGTCATGGGTTAGTGTTATTTCCTCATGTTAGAGCTGTTCACTTTCCGGGTTATCTATTTAAATGTGCTTCATTTGAGTTTGTTTTTTAGCTCTGAAGGCTGTGAATAACATGAAGTCAACCACACACACACACAAAGAGAACAGGAAGAAATGTACGCTGTCGTCTCCTGCATGTCCTCGATTGTTCCTGTTAGAGTGTGTCTCTGTCCTCCTCTACAGCAGATCATTAAGCACATAGTTCAGGGTGTCCTCTCTCTCAGTCCTTTAAACCTCTCTTTGAAAGTTTAAAACTCTTCCCAGGGTACAAAACATGAAAGAAACAAGGGTAAGATGGGAAAGATTAATGAGTTTGACATTAGAAATAACACTAAGTGACACTTGAAAAAGAGAAGAGCTGAGATGAGAAAAACACAAAAAAGAGGGGAAAGGGAATCTGCGTGAGTGCAAAGGCAAAGCACACACACATTTCCACATCTCTCACACCTCTTTAGGCCCTAAAGGGACAATTGAGGGATGAAAATGAGATAAAAAAAAGTAAAAAGAGTAAAAGAGGGGTGAGACAAGGAAACGGAGAGGACAAAAGATAGAGTGAGGAATTATTACAGAGATAAAGAAGGAGGAGGTGGAGAGTGGGGAAAAAAGATGGAGAGATGAAGGCAGACTCTGAGTAATAAGAGGCAGAGCGACCCAGGCCTCGCCCCACTGATTCATGGCATGGCCTGTCTGACACGTTATAGCAGCACACACACACACAGAGTGGACACACTCAGTCTGATTATCTTGACACTTGCACACAATCACCACGCGCAAACAAGCTCTCTCAGACACAACCATCCTTGATTTTCTTTGATTCGTGACACATTGAGGTGACATGGAATCCCCCCGCGATATAAACACACACACACATGCACACACTCACACAAACACACACCTTGGTGTCAGGTCGCTCTGCCCTTGGTGCTCGGTGACTCTTTATGTCAGTTAATGACAAGCAAGGCTTTTATCACCTGGCCAACAAAAGAGTCTCTCTCAATCGCTCTTTCTCTCGCACACACACATGACTAATGTGTGCTTCGTCATGGTTACACCGAAATCAGCAGGATGTTTTTCAAGTCCTAAAGTGCCGCCTTTAGACTGATATTACAGGAAATTGGCCCAATTATAGGATATTTGGTTCAGAATTTGTGTTTTCCTGTAAATAACAAACGTAATACTCTTCAAATCAGCTGAGTAAAAATATAAAATATAAAACACACACACACACACACACACACACTACAGCACAGCATAAATCTGTTAACAAGCGACTGTACAGCCGAAGATTATCACAGTATAACTTTTAGAAGCGATGACTGTGACATTCCTCCTTACTGCTGAGTTCATGACTAAGGCGGATTAGCCAGACTTCCATTCCTGCTTATCATATGGATGGGATTAACCTGTGCTATGGATCATACACACATGGGAACAGCACAGCACAGAACACACACACACACACTCACCACAATAGGCTGTACAGGACATAATCAGATACAGACACACAAAAATGCCGTCCACTCCCTCTCTTCCGCACACACACACACACACACAGACACACACACACACACACACACACACACACACACGGCAGAAGGCAAAACAGGCCTGTGTTGCCATACCGACAGTCGAGCTTGTTAAGTCATCTGCTGCTCTTTAGATCACTAACGATGTTATCATTTGGCTGTGGTAACCACGGTGATGCCTTCACCCCGTGTGTGTGTGCTTGCGTGCATGAAAAGACAGGCTGGGTTGCGTCTCTAAAGAAAAGTATCAAAAGAGCTCTCTCACACACACCCAGCGCAACACAAAGCTTCGAGTAAATGACTGAACCGAGCACTGAATAACCAGAACAGTGTGAACACTACGCAGTTTACTGACTTTCATGTTTGTCTCTCATCACCCGATAGGCTGCTCAGCTCTTAGTTTACCCAGCGTCAACCTATCACAGAAACAAACAGCTTAATAATATTCACATCCACTAGAGGCGGGTCAGCCAGCTATTTTCAGTCCCATCCTGTGCTGTAAACAAACACTGGATTTGAAAAGGGCAACAATACAATGAAGCACTTTTTTTAAAACCAGGAATTAGCCAGTGTTTACTGACTGTAGATGAACCTGGGAGTGTTATGTGTCAAGAGAAGTATGTGTTTAAGGAATGAAAATGTTTTACCTTATGTTTTCACCCTTCCAGTCTCAAACAGTCAAACCTGTTTTTGGGGGTCAAGGTTAGAAAAACTTCAAATACACATTCTTGAGAGTTTCATGCTTCGGTGCTTGAAAGAATGTGGAAATGTGCTCCAGAAGCAGAAGAAGAAGCAGCAGCAGGGAGGGTTATGACAAAGAACCGCCATGATGGTGACCTCAATGTGAAATTTAAACTCGTTGACAGTTCCTGGAATGATATAATGAAGTGAAAACGAGTGTGGATTCAGTGATTATCTCTCTCGTAACAAAACTTGAAAGTGTGTCGAGATGCTCCAAAAAACGAATCATCAGAGAATATGTCTGAGTCAGACTCAACTTACTGAATATCACATAGAAGATCCAAAGAAATATCTCTAACAGCTTGGGTGCTAATCAAACCACGAACAAATGCAAAATATTCGTGCTGTGCAAAATGTTTAGTGCACATTACAAACTAAATGGCTGGCAGTCTCGCTCAGTATGAAGCAAAATAATCATTATTATTGTTATAATGACAAGTGTATGTCAAATGCACTGGTGCAATATTCTGGCATTTCTAGTTTCTAGTGGAGTTTCAGTCAAGTGAGCCAGATGGTCCAGTCTGACTGTATGAGAGCGCAACACACTCAAAAAGCCTCTGAAGAATTTGGGTTGACACCACCAGGTGCATATCCTGTTTGTGGAGCAATATGCGCTTTGCATAGAGTTTCAGTTGAAAACATGAGTCAACAAGTCAAACACACGGACACATACAAATCTTTGTACGCATGTGCAAACCTGTGTGTGTGTGTGTGTGTGTGCTGTCCACATAGACATAAACAAAGACAAACACACATGGCCACTCAGAGGGCTCAGTTAGTCATGAAGGACCTGGTGATGCGATCGGGGGTGTGGATGTGGTTGGTAGTTCCAGAGTATAATGGCTTCACGCTGTGTCATTGACTATATTTACACAGGCTGCACTTTTAACCTGATTCAGACAATAGCGTGACTAAGACAGCGCTGATTACACGAACACATTATGAGATCATGCTAGGAGTGAACTTCAAATGTGGCATTTTACAACTTCAGCTGCCATAAAGATGTCAACGCCTTCATCAAACAAGGACTATCTGCTCGTTTGCTGATTTTGGGGACAAATATGACAGTTCAACTGCTTTGATATGTTTGTGTTCTGCAATTACAGATGTTACTAGAGCTGAAGCAGTGGGTCGATTAATCAATCAAAAGAAAATCTATCTGCAGCTATTTTGATAATCGATTAATCCAGAGTACTTTTTCTAGCAAAAATGCCAAACATTGTCTGGGTCCAGCTCTCAATTGTTGAGTTTCGCGGCTTTTCTTTAACTAATGTGATAGTTGACCGAATATTTTGGGTTTCTGAGTGTTGGTCGGACAAAACAAGACATCTGAAGGCATCACACTGGGCTTCAAGAAATTGCAACCGTGAAACAAATTACAGTCCAAACAATTAATTGAGAAAATATTGGGCAGATTCATGAAAATAATCATCAGTCGCAGCCCTAAATGTTACCAGGAATAAGAAATAAGATAAATAAGATTTCTGGCAATATTTTCACGAGCTGTCCGATCATGGGATAAGATATGAATTTGAGGCTGAAGGGGGGTGGGTTTGGACTTTGTTATGTGGGCTACTCAGGAGGGGACGTCTTCAGTCATGAATATAGTAAACGCGAATATTAACAGAAGAAACGATAAGCAACCTGTGTTTAGAATAAGGTCAACAGAGTCCGTGTAGAGGTGCTCATTGTGCGTGAGTGCTCGTGTGTGAACGTGCCTGTATACAGTACAATTTCACAGGAAGCGGTGCATGCTCCTTTATGTCACCCCACTGGGGCTTGCCAAGTGCTTGCATGTGTGTGTATCTATGTGGGTGTGTGAGAGAGTGAAAGAGAGGTTTATCTCTGTCTGCTAAAAGGCGTGCGTGTGAGCACTGCAAGCCACTGAGCTCCTCCGTGCAGCCGATTCGTGTGAGCGCCTGCGTGCCAAGCAGTGTGAGTGTGTGAGTGTGTACACAGTGGTGTGCATGTCTATGACCAAGGGAAGGAGAGAAGCTGCCAAGTGCGTCTGTGTCAGTGACCGCACAAGGCAACTGCGGGTCATGGAAGTTCACAGCTTTCTGCCATGAGTGCTGTAAAGTCTGGTTTGGACGGAGCTCCAGCCAATCACAGGGTGAGTTTGGGAGCAGGGAAATACAGGAAATAGATAACCAATATCAGGGCTGGGAGATGGCGTGCCATGTCTACACAAGGGCACGATAGCTGATATGATACATATTAACTACAAGACACGAGAAGGCCAAAACACACACACAGGAGATTAAAAAAGACCAACACAGACTTTCACGCATGCATCAATAAGCCACATTTACTGTGTTAAGAACTGTGAAAGTAAAACTCACAGGCACATTCACTTGGCTGCAGTCCATCAGCCACACATGTACAGAACAGCTGTAGTCAAAACTTTCAGTTTGTCACTGGTGGTGAAACCAAAGAGGAAGCTCGGGCCGAGGTCTACGGTTTCCAACACACCCGAACCAGAAGTGCTTATCATTCACTAGCAGCCTATCAGCTTACTGCACCATTGTTGCCGTGTCACAAGTGTCAAATATTTGTTAATTCATAGGTACTTGTGACATGGCAACAATGCACCTATCAGTTTACCACACAGTAGCCTCAGCAGCACTCACAGTGTTCTGGTGCGGGTGCAGTGAACTGTACTTTCCAACTCTATCCGACCAGTCAGACGATTTTTGTCAGGATTTCAAAATGGTCAATCCATTTTTATTGAGAGATTATAATAAATAACATTTAAGTGTTTTTGTCCAGAATAAACACAAATGTTGACTGATGCTTGTCTGCAAGCGCTTGAATTACGGTTTCAGTTCCTATTCTGAACTGATTGAACTGAAAGAGAATTGACCCCCGACCCACAGGCACAGATCCAAAACAGAAATACAGAAACAAACTGCTTCCCTGCACAGTAGCATCCTGTATCTAACCAGAGTACATACAGTAAACACAGTACAGGGTAGTACACCCTGCAGATTGAACACTGTTAGAGGGATACTTACTGAAACTTGAGCCTGACTTGCTCATTGTCCGGGTTGCAGTACAGTCTCTCCAGCTGTTCCTGGGAGTCGTCTGCTATGCTCTGCCACGTCTGACTGCTGCTCCTGCGGATCTGCCAGTGGTAGGGCAGGACAGTGTGGTGGTGGGCACAGTCGTTGCCATAAACGCACTGTCCTTGGAGGAAATCCACACAAATGTCCACCGAGTCTGACTGGTGTGTGTGATACTGGAGCTGGGTGAGCAGCTCAAAAACCAGGTCCAGGGAGGCCTCTTCGCTTTTATCCTGAAATAGCACTCCTTTGTCTGGCACCAGGATGAGGGGATGGGGGTCCTGGACGCTGGTGCAGTCTTTGACTGGAAGGTTTTTAGCCCCAGAGGTCAAGAGGTCATTGCTTTTGATGCCCCCCTCCTGGTGAGGAGCCTGGGGTGCAACTATGGGAGGTATATCCCTGCTGGGGGGCGTTATTGTCACTGTGCTCCCGGCCGCCCTGAGGCCAGGTTTCGGCTGAAAGCAGCGGCTGTCGGGGGTGGGATCGGTGATCTTGGGTCGCTCCCCTCGCCGCTCAGTCTCCTCCAGCTCTGCAGTAGTATCGGCTATTTCCACATCACCGTCCCGGGTCATCAACCCCGGTACTCCAGCCCCAGCTGTAGCATCGTCAGCAGCTCCCGGATCTTTGAGGCACACCTGGCCCATACAGTTCTGTTTCACCACGGCCGCTGCGCACAGGTTTCCCGGAGTCCGGCCCGGCTGGTTCCGGGGAACAAACACCCCATCCCCGGAGACCAGCGTATCCGTGCTCAGTAAAGTGGTCAGTATAGGATCCTCCAGGGCGCGGTGGAGGCATTTGGCGTCCAGTTTCCTCTGCTTCTTTTTGAAATAAGGTTTCACCAGAGGGATTTTGTCCGGGATTCCCACTATCTGCTGCTCCGCGAAATCTTCCCCTTCGTCCATGTTTAAACTCACGTCCAGGGAGATCCCAGTCGGCACACCATCTGCGGATTTCTGGAGAATGTGCAAAGTTTTATCCATGATCCCCACCTAAACCCCGACAGTCCTGCGAGAAAGAGAGAGAAAGAGAAAGAAAGAGGTAGTCATCAAAGTTAACACCTATAATCCCATAATCTTGGTTTCCAAGGTGAAGTCATCCTGGCGCATAAAGCGATGATTAATAGGCTGCCTGGACGAGCGACTATACGCTGTAAAAATAACTGTGAAAACTCATCTTTCCCTTTCCTGGAAAGGAAAACCCTCGCTCTCTATATGCTGAAACGAAACCTGCTCAACCCCTCCGACAAAAACTGGTCTGATCCCATAATGACCCTGCAGATAAAACAGGAATAACGCAGCGACAGCCTCCATAACGATCCGCTGACACAGACACATTAAGCCCATGTAGGAATATTAGAGGGACAGCCTGTTATAATGATTCACGCAGCTTCTTGCGGCCAGTAATTGAAGCGGAAAAATATTACCTAATCCTGCTGTAGGGAACTTGAGTGCTGAGAGTCAGCAGCCTCAGATTAAACATATAAAACATGAGGATATATACTCGGACAGTGTGTGTTTTGCCTTTTATTCCGGTGTCTTTGGGCTTTTTACTAACGTCACGCCTGCAATTACAGCTGCGTCTCCGCGCAGGAGCGATAAAATCAGCACTGTAACAAAACCTCTCTCTCTCGGGACTATATATTTTGATCACGGGAGTCCGATACGCGGCCCCTGCCGTCTACGTGCCGCTTACACATCGCAGTCCGAGCAAGTTTGCACGTAGGCTACAGTCCACACACACACACACACACACACACACACACACAATAAGGCACTGCGGCGGAGCAGCGACAAAAGATAAACGGGGCACCCCGGAGGTTTATTTCACCGCGTCGCTACAGCAGCTCTCCCCCTCCAGCAGCCCCGGAGCTGGACGCGCTGCGGAGTTGAAAAGCTTCATAAAAAAACAAACACCGAAGCGCTGCAGTACGACAGGCAGGCAGGCAGGGTGATTTGTTATAGCGCAGCTTTTCCACTGCTGATTTAGGAAAAGACGTTCACATTTACACCGAGGCGACAAAACCCTACCTGCGCGATAAAGTCCGCCCCTCTCCCCCCGATCTCGACACTCTTTGGTGGGTAAAATCCAGTGCGTACATCGGCGGAGCTCCGTATCCAGTCTGGAGATAATAGTATCCGTGTCTTGACTAGACCGTAGTCCGGTTAGGTTTCTCGTGTCCCTCTGCTGCCCCCGCCGCTCTCATGCTCTGTCTCTATTTCATGCTGTCCGTCCCTCTCTTTGTATCCTTCTGCCGGATAGAAAAGCGCAGGAGATCACAGACCGACAAAGAGCGGAGCACAGCTGTGGCGAGAGACGCTCTGCCTGCCTCCCGGCTCCGCGCAGCCAGGCCCCGCCCCGTAACCTGCTCGGAGGCGGCGCTTCGCTTCAAAGAGAGGGGGGAGGGAGAGAGAGAGGGAGAGAGTCGTCTGGTGGTGATCGGAAGAAGCTGCATGGGGGTGTGGGGACCCTCGGGGGCTGTTATGCCGGGCCCCGGAAGTAATAAGAAGAAAACTAGATACAAAGGGCTTGAAGACAAGAAATGTCTAAAACCATTAAGACAGACCAGTAAGAGGAATATAGGTCCTTTTCTTGAGTAAAAGTAGTAATACAGCAACATACAAGTACTCCACTACAAGTAAAACACCTGCATTAAGGATTCTAGGTCAGTAATGTACACATGTAGCCTACTTTTAGATGTTGCTGGATTAACCTGTTAGGGGGCCCAGAGGCAAAAAACATTGTTTGGGCCCCTGTTGACCCACCCTTTGTGTATCCTGTCACCAAGTTCCCACTAACTACACTGCACACAATGACCCCCAAAAGGTTTTCCATTTGTGAATTAGTTTGAGGCAATTTAATTAAATGCAAATTTATTAATGCAAATACTTCATGTGGACACAATACAAAAGAAATGGGGTCTTAAAACTAGATTATGACACATGACCCCTCCACAACACAGGTTGACATGATTAGGTAAGAATGCAGGACCCTTCTGTTGTATAATTTTGTGGTGCACATTCCCAAACAAATTGACATGCAGTGAAGTGGGTTTTTGGGGCCCCTGGGGCCCCGGGGCGGTCCCCCACATTGCTTGGTTGGTAATCCGGATATATTTAGAGCTAAAGCACTGTGAGGATTGTCTCCTTACAAAATTCACCCATCAAATGGATTTTTTACAACCTGGCCAAACAAATGTAGTCTATTTAGGCCTATGATTAATCTATAATGCCTGTAATAAATCTTTTAATAAATGTTAATAAATTAGTTGCCACATAAAAACCCTTTTAAAAGAATGTCTAATATGAAAGTGGTAATCAGCATTTTATCAGCAGGTTGTAGCTGGTCAAGGTGGAGCTAATTTCAACTGCTTTATGTGCTGTTGAGTACTTTACTCAAAACAATGTATCATATTTTGTAAGCTGATTATATCATTTGTATGTGAAATCTTAATTTAAAAAGTAACTGGAACTGTCAGATAAATGTAGTGTAGTAAAAAGTACAATATTTACACCTGAAATGGAGTGAAATAGAAAAATTGTGTAGCATAAAATGGAAAAACTAAATACAGTACAAATAATGTACTCATTTATTTTCCACCATGTAAACATGCTTAGAAATGCTGTTTAATAACCTGTCTCAAACATGAGATCATTTGTGCATACAAGACATGTACTCACTGAAATATTTGTTAATTAAATCTTGTTTGAAGATGATTCTCTCTCCTCTCATGACAGTTCTTGTAAAAGAGGTGAAACTACATTGGGAACATTTGGATGCTTAATCCCATGAGACTGAACATGAAACTTGTTGAGACATAATTATAATCCTAATAGGAGCAGATGTGAAGAAAATGAGTCATTTTCTTACGATTATCTGGTATTGGTTGGTTTCTTAAAGTAATTAGGAAGCCTGTCTCTGTCCTGTGCAGCTGATCTGTCACATTTCCATACGGGAGTGTAATGTTTACTGACTGTGCCTTGAGTCAGCTTCCCTCTCCTCCCTGTTTTACCAGAAGTGGTTTTTTAGGAACCTGCTGTGCTGCGCTGCCTTCCGGCGTAAGTTTCGTTGTTTGCAAACGAGCCTGCTCAACCAAACAGTTTCTAGTTTCTAAAGAGAGGATTTCTCAAAAGGGCTGGACTCTTAGCACAAAATGCAAAATTGCCACGTAGTTGTATACGTCAGATTATAACAGAAACTATTTGGGGATTCTCGTATCTTGTGTAACATGCTTGGTGTGGCGGGAGTTATCATTTTACGTAACCGCTTTACAAATAACACTACCTATGTGACATCAGATGAGTGGCTTTATAGATAAGCCTGCTGTGACAGTCACAAGCTGTGCTCTATTATTCCCTTTCAACAGGAATTAAAGGCAGATTTCTAAAACTAGTTTATATAAGGGGCCCCTACATCTACATACTCAATCAAGCATTTAACCCATTAAGGTTTAGTGTGGAGTTTGTCTCTGCAAGGAGGGGAGATAACAGTAGGATGAAACATTCAGTCTTGTTCTTTTCCCTATTGTTCCAGAAAGTGAAATAACAGGAAATTAAAGTAACCCTCATTTCCCCCGCAGGATCCCTGTGGGAGCCACTATGAGGGAAAACACTAAACTGAATATGTTATTCATGAGATTAATTGCCTATTAATGACCCCCTCAACGCTGTTTAAGCATGTGTATCTTTTAACATCTCCCATTAACCCCCTGAACTTTAATGACAAAGGTCACAGCTATTTACATGCAAACCATTTTAACCCCATAACACCCACAAGCCACCAACAGATCTCCGCACAGTTTTTAAATTCATTTTTTCCATGTGCCGGCCACAAGCCACGGTTCAGGAGGTGAGAGATGAACAGAAATGTGTACAACCGCCTTCCAGACAATCACTGATGCCGTCAAAGCAGTTCCAATAAAGGATAGTAATTGGGAAATAGCAGGCTTGCCGCTGAATACATGGGAGAGCTGACGTACATGAGAGTAATTGCCCGGTTGCATACCGACAGATCTTGAGCATTCCTCCCTGGCTGACATGCATAACGACGTCCTATTGTTCAAGTTTTGACTTGTCTCAGAGGACGCCCTATAAAAGAGATACCTGCCTGCCAACTCCAGCTCCCTTGCTGTCTTACAAAAGTCAGTGAGCGATCTTAACACATGAAACAACAAGTACTGTGATGATCCTTTAATACATCTGGGTTACTTATGTGCTCTTATGAAGTGTGATAACCTAAAGAAATATTAATTTACCATGGGAGTATTTATCTGGCAAAACTCAGATACACTCACAAATACAGGATCATACTCAGACTTGGAGTTAAAATGTATGTATGCTTCTTCCGTCCCTGTGGGTGCTTGTCTGTCCACTTGCCTCCCTGAAAAGGAAGTCAAAGGTCAGAACGGCAGGGTGGGTGCTTGAAGGAGCAGGAACATAAACCCAGGTGTGTTTTTAAACCCTCAGTCTTGAATAAAATGGCCAGTAAACTAGTTCCACAAACCAAAAACACATGAAAGGACATTAGGTGGGTCTTTGTAAAGGTGCCGCGTTTCATTCTCCCACCCTTTGAATCTTATCTGTTCACATGCCTGCACACAACACAATTACTGGAGGCGGATCAGTTGACACTGGTGACAGGCCTTCAGCCTTGACACGCCTGTTTTACGCACAAAACAGTTCCACGGCATGGAAACATAAAAATACATTTTATTGAGGTAATTGGTGTTGGACTGGCAGTGGAACCTGTGGGTGCCATAAACAATGATGAAAGTCTCGCTGTATAATTATTGTCATTATGGCCAGTAATTCTGTCTCTTTCATGTGAATCACAATTTCTGGATTTTACACCACTATGTAGAGTGTGTTGTGTCAGGTTTATAGGTGGAAAGTTGCACATTTTCTCATACATTATACCACTCTGCATACTTAGTACTTTAAGAACATTTTGCTTTTAATCGTTCTTAACTTTTACTCAAGTAAAATTATGAATGCAGGACTTGTAATGGAGTATTTGTACATTGCTGTAAGTAAAGGATCTGAACACTTCCTCCACCACTTCACTGATAGGACAGAAAGTAGTGACCTGAGACTGTTGGTTTTATATGACTACACTTCCAGATATGTGTAAGTTTCCAACGCCCATAGCAGGTGCTTTATTTTAGTGAGTCAGCGATACAACTTGTACCATTCTTTCTGATTGAAACTGGTTATGTGTGTGTCTTGTACCACCTTTGAGCTGTGCCAAGACCTTTTTTTATGACTAATTGTTTAGTGTGAGAGATGAAACACCATGAAAATAAAGAGTTCATGGGCTGTATGAAATAGCCACATGAAGACTGGTAAAATCCTGTCAATAATGCTAAATGAGGGGTAGTTTTTTTTTTTATGATTAGCACATGGAAAATTGCATGTTGTACCAACAAGAACAGAAGAAATGTGCATAAGTTAAAGCGGCATTAAGATAAAAATCCTAGGGTTAAACAGTAAAACACGCCTGCACATACTTGCCTGACAGTGGTTGCCTCGAAACCATGCATTTTTAGGTCATTGGTTCAATGAAATCCAAACACCTGCTTTGTATTGCATACACTGTGAACCGTATCTGCATCTAGACAGTCAACAAACTGTCAAACAGTCTGAATTAATGACTTTTAAACGCAAACAGCGTTTCACATAGAGATGGGTAGCATCACTAGTGAGCTACCTGCAGCCTGCATGTGCCCAGACAGACCTGATGTGCATTGAAAAATGTCTCTCTCCCAATTTATTTTTTCAATTTCGCTTTACAATTTTCTTCAAATGATGAAAGAAGGCACAGAAAAAGAACTAGTTTTAGCGGGGCAGCTTTGATGTGTGAACATACCCAGAGGTATTTGAGGTGATTGGGGACTAAAATAGTTGAAATGGTTTTGTGTCTTCTCTTTGTGTATTGTGTTACAATTGCACGAACAAAGCAGGAAGCACCAGGGAGAAATATATGTTTTGTCTGTAAGATATATGTTAATTTTAGTGAGAGGCAACTTTTACTTTTGAGAGACAATGTCATTTGTCAAATGGCACAAAGGGCGAATTTTTAAAAAAGTCAGTAAGATGATGTAACCAGGTAACTTAAACTGTTGAATGGGATGTTAATGGGCCAAAGTGCTGGAGGGAATACTCTGTGGTGGTGCTAACCCATTAAGAGGCTCCCTTTACTGCTGCAGTAGAAAGCGGCACCAAGAATTTCTCACATCTATTGAAGCTTCATTCAACACAGCTCAGGATCAGTCTGCACACTACTGTCTCAAGTTTTTTTTTACACACACAGACACACACTCTCGTTATCCACTCGCTCTGAAACACAAAACACACAGACATCATTCTCTTTGTGATCTAACCAGTCAGGCTACCTGTAAATCTCTCTCTCTCTCTCTCTCTCTCTCTCTTTCTCACAACAGTATGTAACCTGAAATAACTAGAAGAGCTATGACAAGCATGCAAGTTTAAGTAGACTGAGTGGAGTCCTAAGATACCAACTAGTTTTAGTGTTTGTTTGTATGTGTGTGCAGTCCTGCATGTGTTGTGTGCACACGTGCCAGTGCATCAGACTGCAGACATTAACTTTCCTACACAGTGAGTTCATACACTTCTACAACTGAGTCACATGTAGCGGCATGTGTATTAGGGCTTCATAGTGTTGAGGTGTGGGCTGGAAACCAGGGATGCAGTGGAGGGTGAAATCCCACCAAATCTCATCTTTGTATTCGTAGTATTGATTTTGCCTTCTTTCCTTTTAGATGGGTGTAATCATTTATGGTATCATTTCATTGGATACATTACAGCAAAGAGCTTCAGATGTGTGTAAGCTGCATTAACGCAGCCTCAGTTAAATATATGAGTTAATGTTTCTCTGACAGAGCTGTGACCACATCAGGTTACACAAGGCTAAGAGTCCACAGCCACGCAAGCGGCTCTGTGAGGCTGTACTTAGGCACAGCGGTGCTATGAGCTAAATGCTAACGTCAGCATGACATACTGATATGTAGCAGGTATAGTGTTTACCGTGTTCACTATCTTAGTTTATCATGTTTGCATGCTAACACACTAATTGGCACTAAACACAAAGTACAGCTAAGGCTGATGGGAAGGCCGAGTTTATTCACCTTTTTCTAATTCATGTTACCTTTTCTTAAGACTTTTCAAGCTTCTAACCGCACATTAACCTTTAGACAGAACCGTCTCAGTGTCACATCTGGTCTGTCTGAGTGGACCATAAAGGTGAGAATGACCTACTCGCATACAGGTTCAAAGCGTGGTATCGGGGCTCTCTGCTGCTATGGCAACCTAACAGGAATGCATGTGTGTGTGTGTGAGACTGTGTGTTTGTGTGAGCGTGTGCTCTGGTGGTCTCTTTGATGATCAATTCCAAGAGTTTGGCATTAGTGTATGTTTGAGGTTCAAGGAGAGAAGGAAAAAAGGTCAAGAAGAAAGAAAGAGGGGGAAAGGCAGATGGGGAGGGGCAGAGGAGAGGTTGAGGGTCAGCTAAACAAAGGGCTCTTTGGCCGTGGTTCCCCGGGTCAGGGCTTAGAGGGCAGGAAGTAGCGCAACAATATCCGGCACTTCAGGTTGGGACCTCCCACCCCCACCAAACTTCTGTCTCTCTCCCTCACACACACACACACACAGGTCACCCAGTGTGCCTTGACAATGTATGTTGATCAAAGGCAAGCTCTGGCTCTTGGGGAGGGGGCCAGTCCAGGAGATTAGCCCGGGAGGGAGTGTGAGCTTGTGTGTGGTTGTTCATGTGTGCTGTGGGTCAGCAGGTCTTGTGTTATTTCCCCAAAGCCTGTCCTTCGTCAACGTTTCTCCAGAGTAGCGGGCAGTTTTTATGATTACACAGTCAGAAAGGGAGGATGGGGAGGTTGTGTCTCTTTGGCAATCACAGAAAGTATTAGCGATAGATACTGCTGTTAGACAGTGTATTAACAAGCTTTGGAGTAGATTGCTACATAATAACAAAAAGACAAATTCACTCAGCATTCTGGACAATAAAGCTTTTTTAAATTTTACACATATTGTTGTTGGTGACTTTTATTGGAAGATAAGACTTTTTGCTTTTAGGCTCATTGGTCACCTCACTCATATATCACAAAAGGACTGGCACCAAAATGATCTCTGTGAGTTCAATATATTGTGTCTAGTGTGCATGCTAACACTTTAGCAGTAGCTTAAAGCAATCACAGATGACTACCCTACTAGCTTCTTCGACTGCCGGGCTTGTTAAGGGTATTGGTAGAAAAAAATTAAATGATGTGCATCCAGTGATTTAGTATTACACTTTCATAAATTTGGAGGACTTGCAAAAGGCAGATTTAAACAAAAGAATGGCAAAAATCGAAGCAGCATAGTCCAAGATAAAGTGACTTTTGTCCCCTAGTATGGGTCAAGCTCCAAAAACAATAGATCCTACATTTCCCATGATGCAACTTTTCATTAGACCTGGTAAATGCCCATGTTTTTCTCTGTTTATTACATAGGCTTTTAGGTTTTTCAATTCTTAAATTGGTCTCCATGCCCAGATAACCCTGATGACATCATTATGACATCATCACGGTTATTTTCTTACTGGACGAAGCTCCTCCAGAGCCACAGAAGAAATTATACAACTGTTTTCACTCGCTGAGTAGTACTGTGGCTTTTAAATTGACTAATTGATTAAAATCAATGGAGCACTCCTTTAAATTTGACAAATAATGCAACCTTTGATCGTTAAAACATCTTGTAGGGTAATGCTAATCACGATAGATTGTGTAAAACGTGCTGCCAGTGGTTTTGTGCTAGTTTTCTTTAGTCACACATGGGGTTAATTCAATTCCCAAAATGACAGGACTTTCCCGTAGACCTTTCTATCTGTCCTTGGCTTGTGCTTTCTGGCAATGACCAGCTGATCTTCTATTTGTTTTGTCATCTTGATGCTTCAAATATTTTGCATGCAGTTAGAACTGTGACGTGCATCCTGTTGACTTTTGCTTTGCATGGACACTCTGACGTATTTGTGCTTGCAGCCTTTATAGTTCGCCAGAGCAGTCTTTGTTATATTGATTTAGCCATTGTATTGATGCAAATAAAAAGCTCATGTTGTTTTACGTAGACATATCGAAGGTAATCCTCAGTCAGCATCAGATACTGACGATATTTGCCAACTTAATTTCAACATAGCTTCTCTAGCAGAGCCAGGGCTGTGTTTCTAGTACCTGTTGTTGTTGTTTTCTCTGTTGTGTAGGTTACATTTGGAAGTGCTTGGAAGCTCAGGTTGCCTGTACATATTTTAGTCAGGTCGTGGCTGTTTTTGTTGTGGTGGTTGTTGTTGTTGGCAGGGGATACTTAAACAAGTGGTAAGGAGTCTGGGCAGGTTTGACGTTTACTTTGTTTGCTTCATCATCTCAGATTTGAGCAGAAGTGACACTCCAGAGAATACCGCCTCACACGCTTCGGTGGAGAGAGAGGGAGCAGACACCGAGGAGGGGGAAGGTGAGTTGCAGAAAAA
>NTHP01000673.1:167053-180909 GCA_003416845.1 Oplegnathus fasciatus
AAAAAAGAAAGTTGGAAGGGAGTGAGAGGAGACAAAGATGAGGGATGACTGTCTAGATCTGCGCCGTCAAAGGGAATTTATCGTGATCACATCTGGATGTGGAAAAGGAGAGAAGGGAGAAAGGGGTGACAGAGAGGGAAACACGAGGCAGCCAGAAAGACACAGAGAGAAAACTACTCGAGACATTTGTCTTCCTGACTCACAGTGGAAGCAGTGTGCTCTGCAGCAGGGAGATAACAGAGAGAGAGAGAGAGGGAGAGAAGGTGGGAGAGAGGAGGCGAGGCCGAGCAGGTGGACATGAGCCAACATGTCGCTTGGGGCAAAAACTGTGGCTCCAGAGAGGAGAAGTGAGGAGAAGAGGAATTTTAATGACCTAGAAACCAGCCTGGCAGGTTTGGAGGGCTGGAATGCCACAGATACCTCCCTCGTCCTCCTCCTCTAAAACTTCTACTTCACATTGGAGGGAAGGACCCCTCCTCCCTTGTTAGGTTAAATATAAGTGTTATCATCAGCAGCAGCATAATCTACCACGCCTTTATATCTTACCCTATGCTATCAATAAGCTGTTAGTTTTATAGTTGAGTTTGTCTGAATCCCAAAGGCCTGTTTCTATTCTCGTATAAAAGCCGGTTAATGATTCCTTTAGGTTTCTGTTTACAAGAGCCTGCGTGTTGCCTTTCCCTTTCCCTCTTCAGCTGATGTCCCAAGCTTAACTTTGACCCCAGTGTGACGTGCCCGGCTCTCTTGAGTGGTGTGATCTGCTGTTTTCCTTTCTCCGTCAGACCCTTCACTCGCTCCAGATTCAAGAATCTGTCTCTCTCTTTCTATTCTCCTAATCAGTTTGGGAGCAGATGACTTGACTGTCTTGCTGTAGCTCTTGTGTGTATGTGACTTACGGGTGTTTGTGTGTGTTGGGTGGGAGAGGAGTGGTGGTGGTGTGTGTGTGNNGGGGGGTAGTTTTGGTTTTCATTCTCTGTCCCGGTTGTGGCACGTTATACAAGCTGATTGTGCAATTATTTCATGTTATTTATAGACGACTTACGATCATTTTAACAGTTGATAGAAATATTTTATTGTTTTTAAACTGAATTATTTATTTATTTATCAGTGTTATATTTTAATTATATACTATGCTCTCTTATTTAGCATGAGATTGCTCAGTCATATGCCTTCTCTGCTCTACTAAACTAAAAGAAAATCCCCCCTATGTCTCTTCTGATTTAATTTTACTTTTCCCAGAACTTGTCCCCCACATTACATTTCCATGCTCAGGTTACAGGAATCCAACCCATATGAGATAATACACTGTCTGATTATGATTGGTTGCTTTGAATTTGATTATCTTGGAAATGAAACTTATTCTGTTGTTACAATTTGTCCCTCTGCTTAGCAGTTTCAGCTCAATGGGTAAAATGCAGCTATGAATACCTTAATTAATATAAACTGAATATAAATTTGAGGACAAAAGTCACTTTTAGAGTCTTTAGCCAGTTTCTTGTCAGCCATCACTGCTGCGTCTGAAACACTGTTACGCCGGTTGACCAGGGAATGAACTCGAGCGAGTGGTGCCATCATTGCCATGGTGACCAGTACCGCCCCTGTCGTGCAGGTTTCAGCCACAGAAACTTGAGGTCCCAGGAAACAGACAGAAAAGAGGACATAAAAGATCTCTTTTTGTTCAGGAAGTGGTAGAGGTTGCTTTGCTTGCATCTCTATAAATGGTGTAAATGGTGGCATTTGACAGGATGTTGAACGTCTGTTTGACTGTGTAACCAGCCACATGTTACTCAGTGTGTGAATCACCAACTGTATGGAGACGTGTTATTTGCATATATTTTGATAGCTATGGGACATATTTAATGTAGTTTACAAAGAGGAAACTTGGATGTCACTTCAATATTTTCAGCCATTCTTTCTCCCTAAAACATGTTCATGATTCTCCCCAGGATCTTAATATTGATCGGTGTGATTGCGAGCAGTGGGTCTAAGGGTATCAGTGTCAATCGTTTGGTCCATCTGTCCATCCTTCCATCTGCCCAAAACTTTGTTCCAGATCAAGCTTACCGTGAAATACATACAGTAGCTACGGCCCCCAAAGAATGATTCCCAATGATTTTGCTGACCCATTGACCTTTCATCTGTCATGATCAATACCTTAGTCTGGCAAATGATGTCAAAAACTAATGGCCCGATAATCACCAAATTTACTATGATCATCAATCATTAAAATCTAAGACTGCTGTGAAATTTACAACCAAAGAAGATGAATCTGTTCCATTTTGGGCACTTCAGGTGCTTTTCTCTTATGTCAAACTCCAGCCAAAATGTCAACTTTTCAAGATATCCCATAGTCCACTGGGCAGATCAAATTTACTCAACACATTTACACTCCCAAGGACAATAAACCATTTTGATTTTAATAACCCAATGACCTCTGCTCTTAGCCTACCCCACTGATGCGATGTATGTCACAGGCTCTAGCGTCCACTGCTGGGGCCTTAAACTTGAATCCTGTTTTAAAACCAGCAGATTACAGTAGCGGTTTGGTCATTAGCGTATTGTACTGCTTTAAAATGTAATTTCTGCTTCCTTGACCTTTGGTGTACAACATCCCATTCTCACTCTCACTCACTGACTCACTTAAAAAGATTTCTCATAAAACTCTTAATTATTTCTCCGTATCTATTCTGCGTTTCCTCTCATCTTTCTTTTTCCTTTCCCAAACGCTCCGTCTGTTATCATCTCCTCTTCTGTCTGCCTTGTCCGCCTCTCCCTCTCCCGCTGATCTGTGATACCCCTTTCTTCTACTTATCCTGTCATATTATGTTTCTTTGTCCTCCTCCCTCACTGACCATCCATCACTCCAAATGACAAGCACACAAAGACATCAGAAGAATGGAGAATGAAACAGAAAAAACAACGAGAAAGAGAGCTAGAAGGGTTGTTGGCTAGTGTTAAGATTTCAAGTATACTGACTGAAGGAGTGGTGGAGGATGATAGAAAGAATGACACTCCAACATTTCCTGACTGGAAAAACAGTTTGGCAGAGTGGTCGCGCATACACACTCATGCACAGATACAGCAATGTTGACAGGAAAACAGCTTGTTGCCAGGACGGAGTCTTCATTTATTGCTTCCCCTCTGTCTCTGTGCATGCACCATAGGGTACTGAAAAACACACACACAAGCATTGTTCTGTACATTGTTCTGTATGTGTTCCTGCTTGCATGGCAACCGCAGCATGCAAGTTATGCAATAAAGCAGCAATAAGTGCCAGAGATGAACTATGAGTAACAGAGCTAAAGGTGAAAGGTTTGTGTGTGTTTGTGCTTTTTTAAAAGGAGTACGTGGATGCCCATTACACATGTATGCCCACCGGTGTGTTTGTGTGTGGGTTGTAGGACAACTGACTCACACAGAGGGTGAACTTTATCCCCCTGTACGTTCTCCACAGGAAGCATGTGTGTAGCAGTTGCCTTTGTGTTGCAGCGTGGTTTGAAATGGAGTCAATCACCTCATTTCCTGCCAAAAGGGCAGAGTGGCATGAGAGGAGGAGAGGAGGAGAGGAGAAAAGAGGATAAATCTGCTTTTTATGACGCAACGTCCAGGAAGTGTAGGCAGCAGGGTGGTATAATGAACAACAAGTCGTCCTCCATCGACAGTTCATGACCTTTTGAGGATAAACACACTCCCTGCTGAAGTGTCCTTGAGCAAAAGTAGAGGTGCTGTTCTGTAGCCGACCCTGATCGCTAACCTCCTCTTGAAAGGAAGCAAAACAAGACACAGTTTCTCTACAGGGAGCCACCAGCTATCATATCATTTTATTAATTATATCACTAAACTCATTTGTGCTCCTAATAGAGAAATATGAGGACTTTAGCTCCACCTCCTGGCCTGTTGCTTTCATACACCCGCTGCATGAGAGAGAGGGAGAGAAAGGAGGAAAAGATTGTGTCAAAAAAAAGAGATTTGAGTGACTCAGTTCCTGTTAAGTGAGGATCAACATACGAAAATGCCTTATACACACACACGCTGCTCTGCATTCTGTAGTCTAAACATGTGGGTTTGAGCCTATTCAGTCTTCCCAGAAATCACACTCAGTGCTAATCTGGACCAGTTGGATTGCGTCTTTCTGTTAGAACATATATGGACGTACCACACCTCCCTCCCTCTCTCTCTCTAACACAGACACACACCGTTGCTGATACATTAATTAAAGGAAAGGTTTGACATTTTGGGAAATAAACTTATTCGTCTTCTTACTGAGAGTTAGATGAGAAGATTGATACCACTATCATATCTGTCCATTAAATATGAATCTGGATCTTAACTTAATCCACACAAAAAATGAAGTGTATAAGCAAACAATTTGTGGTTATATGTGGAGTTATGTGCGGTACTATTTCTTGGTGCAGTGACTTCCTGGAGTCTTGTCATCAACGGGAGGTTGCCTGGTTTCAGTGGAGACACCAGGAAGTCAAGAAATAGTCCCAGACATAACTACTTGTTGAACCACAAACTGTCATTTTCAAACTTTCGACAAACAAGATGTAACTTTAATGTCAATTAGTGAGCTCTAGAGGTGCTGGTAGGCAGATTTTGTTACCTTTGGACAGAACCAGGCTAGCTGTTTCCCACTGTTTCCAGTCTTTGTGCTAAGCTAAGCTAACTGGCTGCTGGCTTCAGTTTCATATTTAACGGAGGGATATGAGAGTGGTATCAATCTTCTCATTTAACTCTCGGCAAGAAAGCAAATTTCCCAAAATGTCAAGCTATTCCTTTAACAGGGAGTAAGATTAAAACTGCTGGAAAGAGAAACACAATAACAGACACAGTGAGATGGAGTAAACCACAAAGGACGCTATAATAGAAACCAGAGACAGTGAGATGAGGGGCGGACAGAGAAAGTAATAAACAGTTGAGCAGATAGAGGGGCGTAAACGTGAGAGGAGGAAACTGAAACACAGGCAAGGGTGGGAGTTGATGCAGCAGTAGGGAGGAGGTGGTAATATGGAAAATGTGCCGCTTGCTACCGGCTTTGTAAAACAGTTAAGTCATAGAGATTGTATGATTCACTGGAGGACTGTTGACCCATCTGGAGCACAGCTGGAACTGTGTGTGTGTGAGTGTGTGCATGTGCCTGTGCACACATCAGTGTCTGTGCTGCTTACGTGTGGGAGATAAAGCCACCATGTGTAAAAACTTTTCAGCTTTCTTGAGAACGAAAGTGTTTATCTCACTCCACCTTCCCACAAAAGTCATCTACGGTAGAAATACGCGTATACGCGTATACGCACATACGCAATCTGTTGCGTCAGTTGGCCCAGAGTCCCGGATCTCAGCACTGCTGTCATCCAGGGAATTTCCAGTAATGTCGCAGAGTGTCCCAGGAACATTCAGGGGGGTGCCAAGAAACCCTCTCATCCTGATCAATTTTTAATGGCTTCACAAGAAGTATATAAAGGACAGATTACTCTATCATTTGTTCTCTTTATTGCCCTTTCATACCTGTCTCGTTTGGTCCGGACTTTCTGACTTTTTAGTTTGATCAGAACCAAAATTACAGGTGTGAAACCTCCCACGGACCACGGTCCAGACCAAACAGCCGGACCTTGGTCAAACCGAACCATGGTTCGGTTCATATCTAGTATGAAAACATTTTTTTGGATGGTTTGGACTTTCGGACAAACTACAGGAAGTTCTGGTGGGCTATCATCAGAACTTAAAAAAGGAAAATCTCAACAGAACAAAGTGAGCCGTGGCAGCACATGGGAAGAGTAGGAGACCAAATGTTTAATTATAATTATTATTATAGCGGCATCTGTTCATTAATTTTTCTCCATTCATTCAAATTGCGATAGAAGGCTACCCGCTGAATGATGACGGGATGTAGGTACACCAAGTATAGTTCTTTAATGCAGTCACATACACATGGTTTGGACTTAAAATACCTACATCATTGCTCCGCACACCACTTATTCACATTAATTCACTGGCTCTGACAGATACACCAACAAACACATGCATGCATTTTTCACAGCAAGTTCTCCACTCAGAATCAAGGACAATTTTCAAAACAAAGTTTCCTTGATTTCAGATAGAAGTAAACAGAAGCAGCTTCTCATTTCTAGCTGGTGACCGTCGATTTTGTCAGCTGAAATCACAGCTGTCGCTAGCAGATTTTATCAGCTCTAGCTAACTAGCTAATTAAGCTAACGTTAGTGTCATGAGTTGGTTGGTCTTTAATGTTTCCATCTGACTCGGTTTAAGACAAGAACCTAGTAAAAGGTGTCTTGCACCTGATGGCCACATACATGATGTCATGCTAAAAGACTGAGGCTAAAGGTTCATGTCCCAGGTAAAAAGTCAGCATCTTCACCAGCTGATGATCCATCTAGACGACATGGAAATACAGAAACAGCCTTGTTCTTGTATTGCAGTGTAGAGGTAGTAAGTCCTAGTATTATGCAAGTATGAAACTATTATTTCTTTCTACCATATCCTTATTGTGCTGCTTAGCTAACATACTTGGACAGTTAAGCAAGACGTTAGATTTTTGCTTTATTGTTTGTATTCTCAAACAGTATATTTCATTTTTAACATTACAAGACAAGGACTAATCACTGTGTTTAGTGAACATAACACAAGCTCAGATAATGAGTTTGGCTGGGGTTGGTGGAGTGAAAACTTCCCAAAATCCAATAGGCTTTTTTAATGTAATCTGTTACCCAAACAAACTAATGTAGTATGAAACGCCCCTGGCCTTGGAAGTAACACTCGGTTACAACTGTGTGTAGGAAGCTGGGTAGCCGGACATGCACACTGCTTTAACATGTTGGATAATGCAAAGCTTGACAGGTCTGCCCTGCCTAGTTACGGTTGCCGAGCTACGGTTGGACAATTGCTGCTTTGAGGAGGGGTTTAGCAAATGGACAAAAATTTTAAAGTCACATTTTCTTACACAAACACCAGCAAGGTGATCTTAGTATCTTTTATACATTCACACATACACACTCTGGAGCATACTGCTGTCATACAATATTGTCTAAACCAATCCACACACACACAAACTCACACACACACACACAGTCACAGTGAAACACGCCATTGTTATCCTGGTAATGCTCCCCAGTGCATGTCAGCGAGGCTGTCTGCTTTTCTGGTGTCAGACCCGTCTATCCTTCACGCCAGCGGCTCCATGACCTACTGCCTAGCGTGCCTCTGTCTGCATGCATGTGTGTGAGTGTGTGTGAGTGTGTTTGTGTGTGTGTGTGTGTGTGTGTGTGTGTGAGTGTGTGTCTGGGGGCTCCCTGACTGCCAGCTGTACTCTCAACATGCCCAGGGAGAGTCTCGCCTCGCCTCGCAGGATAGAGAAGACAGAGAGAAGACCTCTTTCCACGCTAACGCTTCCATGTCAACACGAGCCGTGCACGCATGTCTGTTTATGTGTGTGAAAGAGGGAGTAAGAGAGGATGGACCTGCATGTGTGTGTGTGAGAGAGAGTACAGAGTACAGAGAGGGGGGAGGGCAGAGGTGACTTGGAGGGCTTTCACATTTCATTAGGACAGCAGTTCACACATGTAAACACACACACTAGCACTGACACACTTCCTGCCCACCTCGTCCACTCCTCATTTAGCATCCGATTCACTAACACGTTTATTCCCCTCTTCCCACATGCGAACACGCACAGCACTCTTCTCATAAGACCTTGGCCCCTGTCTCAACCAGTAGCGCACAAACACACGCATTTACACCCTCTCATGCAAATATGTCAACCTCTCACAGGGAATTGGACATTAACTCCGGTTTGCATGTGCACCTTGAATATATGATCAAAGTGGCACGCACACCAGCAAACAAAGTACTTCTACATTCACAGTCTTACATGCATACATGGAGAATATCATGCAAATATGTTTTTTATTACCATGCCATCAGTGGCCTCACAGTGGCACACAATTCCTTCTTGACACACACATTAGCTATAGATGGTGTTTAACATGCAAATCACACAAATACACAGGCGAACAGTGCATGCCAGTTGCATGTTGGAGGACCCGGATGTCTTCTGGAGGGAAAGTCTTTGACCTTGACAGTGCTAAACACCAGGGTGAAGATTTCAGCCAGCAGAGCAGAGAAAAGAAGAAGAAAAAAGAAAACTGAAGACAATTATTCCTTTAGTTGAGTTTCTAACTAGTACATTTTAGAAATGTTCATTTCCATTTTGAAATAAAATATGCCGAATGAAATTAATTTGTCAGTATTATATAAAAATTACACATGATTTTTTCCATAATCCTTTAAAAAGGGCAGAGTTGGAGGTGACTCATAACCAATTTAAGCTTTTGTCATAAAAGTCACCAATTTATGATATGATATTTTTAACAAATGCTTAAAATGTAACACAATCTAAAAGGTCAGCTATTTTTTTTATTAATGTAGCTTTGTTTAAAATGTTGGATTTTAAATGTGATCTAAATCCTATTAGCTTTAATCTCTGTGAATTTTATCTTATTTAATTTTTTTAATTCATATTCTGTTATTATTGTTTTATTGTATTTATCTCTTTGCCAAGGACTTTGTAACGCTGTTAAGAAAAGCGCTATATAAACAAAGTTTATTACTGTTATATTATTATTATAAGCTAAAGGTAAAGCATGAAGAGAAAACCTCCTTTGTCCAGGGACGATTAGCAGAGAGCCACAGTAGGTTGAAAATGTCTGTCTGACTAAATACTAGTCAAAGTTGATCAGTCAAGCCACAAAGAACATGTGTGAGAGATTCAGAACAATGTGGAAGTTTGGAGGGTGACACATATGATTCCTCAAACACATCTTTTACCTACATCACCATGAATTAGCATTGCTCATGAAGGATGACGTGTATTTTTCAGTCTGTTGCTGCTGTGATATGTTTTTGCTGTATTATATAGGTTAAGTTAAACAAAGATTGTCATTCTTCTTAAAAAAAATCCAACATTAATTGCTGAGCCTCTCATGGCACAGGCCTCCACACCCTGCATTTTGCTATAAATGTCCCATGACTTCCTGCATTGCCACTGAACATGTAGAATTGTCCAATATAAAAGCGAGCGTGGGCTGAGGTTTTATGAGAGAGAAACAGGCTGTATGTTGAAAAGGATTTGCCAAACCTTTCACAGAATCTAAATTTGCTGATATCTGAAGCAGAACCAGACAGTCTGCAGCAGCAGTCCTTCAGCTTTGATCCTGGTTTTTATATGCAGTGGGTCAGACGCGCAGCGTATCCACAAAGAATTCCTGTTATCTCACACATGTTCTCCAACCACGCCATCTGATCACTCATGCTCCCCATATGGTGTGTAGCACACGTCCAAAGACACAAACAAACTCACCAGGGGTGTTCGAAGAGGCATGTGTTTGTGTATTCACATGTGCAGGACGCATGCGGCCACATAGCTGTGTGCACACACAATCAAACAATTCACTCCTCAGTTAACATTTAATTCACTGAAATGCGTATTCTTTGGCGGTACACCAGACACCTAACTACCATTCAGTCTTTCAGGCCCTTTCACCACCACTCCCTCATTTTGGTACAGCTCCTCCTGAATGGGATCTTTGGGAGTCGCTCCTATTTCACAGTCTCATATTTGGAAAATGTTCCAGTGTAGCGTCCAATCAGACCGAAAGGACAATATCATCTGCAAACAACAGAGATGCCACTGTAATGTCACTAAACTGGACACTTTCCAGACCTCCTTGGCATGTCGATATCTCACCCATGAACATCATAAACAGCACATCTGACACCCAGCTTGAAAGAGCTTGACTTAATGCCAAGAAGGCAAACTCAGCTCTCACACCAAGTGCGTAAAGACTGGCTAAACTCTTGGCTCTCCACACTCCACACATACTTCTCTCAGGATCTTTGCCTTTTACAAATCTGTAAAACGTGCTGACACAATTAGCTAAGCTCTCATTATTCATGTATTATCTCCGTGGACAGCTGGTCTGTGGTTACATGACCAGGATGGAATCTGCGTTGTTCTGAGGCTCAGCATTCGGTCTGGATCACGAGTACCCTGTAACCACCAGGCCGTGAAGTTCTCATTTGACTACACACCGGGGCAGACTTAACGTTGCCACTATGACAGGCACTGAACATATTTTGGCCGTAGCTCCTCGCAGCTGCTTCCACAACAGCGGCTCAACAGCCAAACCTTCTCGTCAACATCCTCAGGAACACATGAAAGGTTTCTCAGAGGTGAGAGTTACATACTTTATTTGCCCAGCACATCCTTACAGCAGGTTTGTGCTTATGAGGTTTTTAACCCTTCCTGTCATTCGAAACAACTCACCACCAGTTGCCCTCACAACTGTGTTTGTTGTTCATGGCCAGCACAAACGTCTCCGTTTCAGGTTCCAAGTGCAAAGAGCCAGTTTCTCTGGTCATTGTCCACAATGTCCAGATATGCTTCTCTCCTTTATTTCAGCCATTAGTTAGTTGGAGACTGTGTGAGGCATCTCATCACTGATCAGATTTACTTCAGTATTTCAGTACTATTACTTGAGTATTGTTTTGGTTCACTCTCGCCACTCTCATCAGCATCATTTTCAACAGGCAGCTGTTCTCAGCTCTAAAAGAAACTTCCCATCACTAAACAGACAAAGTTAGTGACTAGCTGGGGAACGTAGCGGAGCATTTAGCAGCTAAAGAAGTGTGTATTTCTATCAGGAGTTTGGTGGTGACCAAAATAAAGCCCAAAGGAAAACGAATATCGGATTTGAACATGACTTAAAATGACTGAAAATGTTGCCTTGTGTCTGCTAGATGTGTAAATAGGCAACTGTTTGCTGACACATTCACCACAAGAACAGTATTGTGTTTACAGCTTGTTTCCGCTGCCCCCAAATGGTAAAAAAAAAGCAGTTAATGTTGCTTTGAGCTAACAGTGAAAATAAGAGCTGCTGGAAGGCCTGCTTTTCAATTTTAATCAAAGTTAGCAGTTTCCAGTGTTTGTGCAAGGCTTTAACCGAAAATGTCTAATGTTTGCTGTTAGCCTGGTTCTACATAGTTCCCATAAACATCTTCAAAGCAAGAATGTGTGTGTACCAATGTATGTGTGTGCGAGAGAGATGGTGGGGGTGGATTCCTGCTATTCTGTTTGTGCTATGCCCAACACTTACAGCATCTTTGTTTATAGCTCTCCTCTGCTCTTTTCACACAGAATTGATGAGAAAGACACACACATTAAACACATTGCCTTTGGCAGGCACAGGAGCACACACACACACACACACACACACACACACTCACACACACACACACTGCGCTCCAAAACCCACCGCAGTGACCTTTCAGATGCAGATGGAACAGCAGCTTCCCTCCACTGCCAAAATGTCAACATCTTCTGCTCTCTCTCTGCTTCTGAGACAAGCCAAGTTGGCAGCAGGTTAGCCTTCATGTCTCTGCGCATTGGCTAAACACACACACACACACACACACACACACACACACACACACAATGTCCTGTGCATGGCATTCTCATTATTAGATTTGTTAAAAGGATATAAATTCCCACGTAATTCATTCAAGAGCAAACAGCCTTGCAAATAGACAACCGGGCCACTCTGTCAGTATCCACACATTAAAACAGAGCGGTACAGTCTTATCTGTTTGTTTCTATGAGCACACAGTGAAATCTGGGGTTTATTGGAGTGAAGAAATGGACCACGTGAGCGTTTGTTTTGGGACTGAGCTCTGCCTGGGGAAGCTGAGCCTGTGCCATCGCAGTCCGGATAGCTATGAATGTCAACGCCAGGGTCTTGCTGACCTGATAAATAATGTCTATCTGACCGCAGCTACACCTCCACACCGTGGAGCACAGTATGACTCACACACTGCCGTCGCCATCATCAGCTGGGAAACACACACTGCAAAAGAAAAGAAATGTACAGATACAAGATGAGTTTTTAGCATCACTTTCAAGGAATTTCCCAGAAATATGCTTCAATATCACGAAGCCTTCCAAAATCTCCACCTTAAAAATGTTATTTTTCATGATTATTGATTCATAATCTTAAAAAAACAAGCAAATAATCTTGGCTATGTGTGTGTGTGTGTGTGTGTATAGTGGAACACACAGTTTATTGCCTTAACTCCAACACATCTTCCTACCAATTATGCTGAAAGGGAATGTAGAAAATAGATCAAAGTTTAGGTTTCGTCTCTGGGGTCTCTCCATCTCTCTCTCTCTCACACACACACACACGCAGTCTTGCGCTTGCATGCAGGTTCACATGCAAGCGCGCAACCCCGAGGGTGAGGAAACTATTTATGGTGAAAGTGGGCAAAAAGTGTAAACACATGTCTGGCATCCTTTGAAAAGACAAATATTTCACTCCTTTTCCTCCCTTCATCTCTCTTAGGGATCCCCACCCCTCACCTCCACCCTCCACCCTCCACCTCTACCATATCACATTCTCCTCCGTGCCTTTGAGCCGAAGGGGGAGCATAAATCACAGGACGCGAAGGAGATAGGAGTGGAGAAGCACACGCAACCATTTGAGCCAATGTCTGTGAAAGGGAGTTATGGGTGGGGGGGCTGGGTGTTATTTTGCGTGGGTGGGAGGGTGAACACAATCCCTTCCTTAACGAAAGCAGGACATGACAGAAGAGATGTCACCAGACCCTGAAACAGTGGCCCGGCGCCTCCGGTGCCGTCACACAGGTGCTTCTGTCTGTCTTCCCTCTCCTCCTCTTATCCGTTCATTTTTTCTGTCTCCATTCATCTCTCACCCCGACTCAAGGATATTGTTGTCACGTCTGATATCATCGTATCACAATCTGAGGCCTAAGAGGTGACGCTGAGTGACAAAAAGTGAAAGCCAGTGATGAGGTCCTCTTAAAAAAGGGTTAGGGTCAGGGAAGAACCTCTTTTTGCAGGGTAGGCTATATTCAAAGAGCGGTAGGAACATCCCACTTCCTGACTCTGTCATGCTTTCAAATGAATCATGGTCACCTCTAAGAGGGAGTTGATCGATAGCCAAAAATGTTATCGTGCCAACAATAGATCCCACATAATAGCGGTTCCGAGCTAACTGATCTGTGTCCACGAGTGTACTTATTTCCTGGCTGGCTGCCTCATGCACCTGTCACTCTCTCAAAGCGTCTCACATAAGATGTGGTCTTTTGAAGTGGCATGTCTGTGTAGTCCTGTATTTGTTCCTAATACGTGCTTCCAGTCACGAAAACCTTTGCATTGGGCCTGTTGGAAAGACCGACGTGTCTGGTTGTGGTGCCGGCGGCGTAGGGTCAAGGGAGGAGGGCTCACAGATAGATGGTGGCACGGAGAATCTTGCAGCAGTGATTTAGTTATAAATGCTATAAATATTTTATTTAAAATATAATTGTTAATAACATTTTAACATTTGAGGGTAGACCAGCCGCCAGCGGGCAAGGAGTTCAAATGAGCGGGCACAGCCCGGTCTGGCCCTCTCCTAACGCCGGGCTTGGGAAGAGGGTAAGACGGCAGATGTTCAAGTCAGGGAAGAAAAAAAACTAACAAACAGACCAGACTGACTTATACAAACAGACAAAACAGACTTATGAGAACAGACAACAAAGACTTATGATTGACTATTTATTAACCATTTACCAAAAGGCACTTCAGAGATCCTGGAGAACTGCAGCAGTGTATAAAAGTGTATTTTTGCCAATGGAAGTCTTGAATCTAAAAGGAATAACATTGGAGCTAAACTACATCTTGTCGCATAATTATGATAATCTCTGACTAAAAAGACAAAAATAGTTAGTTTAGTAATCAGGAGCTATATTGAAAGTGACACCTAACTTAATGTGTGTAATTCTTC
>NTHP01000673.1:180917-223723 GCA_003416845.1 Oplegnathus fasciatus
CGGGTCTAGATGTGTTCAGGGAGGAAGCTTGGATATGACCATGATAAGCTTATTTTGAGCAGTCTGAAGCTTATCTTAAATAAGTTGTGGAGAAGGTGGCAGCAAAAATCTAAGTGCCCCTGCCATACTTTATAATGTTGAACTATCTTGCAGGGCAAACAGATAAATGAAGAACTTCCTTATGTCAAGACTTTAACAACTTAGAACTTGCCATTAAGACCTTGACACACCAGAAAGTGGCACAGCGAAGCTGTTGTTGAGAAAAAGGTAGTGGTAGAGGGTTGACTGATTTACTTCGTCCCTGAAAGTGAATACACTGATCGTGGATATGTGAATTGATTTTGGCCTGAAATGTTTTAAACGCTGGCGTGACCAGGCCTTTACCGATTGACTTTTAACAGTGGATGTTTTATGTAACGACGCATGATTGTAAGTGTGCTTTGAAAGTGCATGGCTTTTTATTTTCAGCTGTGTTTAAACTGCTATTTAAAGATGACTTGGCTAGACTAAAATGTACCACAATCACATTTGTTGTGATTTAGTTTGACTAAAAACAGTATATTTTATGAGATAAACAGTAAGTCATTTTTGTATATCATGACATTTCACTGCAGTCCTGAGCTCACACATCAGCTCCTTTTCAGCTGTAGTTAGCAGAATAAAGCTGTGTTGTGGATCCCTCCCTTTCCTTGGAATCCGCTCAGAAAGGAAATTGAGAAACCAAAGGTTTTTAAGAAAAGGAAAAAAACTATAAACTCCCTTTCTGAACCCTCAAATTTAAGAACTTGTACCACGTGCCAGTGATAAAAGATTAATAAATGTTGTTCCTCTTTTAACCATCAGAAGCCGGAGGATGTTGTGCGACCACACGCCTGCTCACTCATACTTTATACCATTTCTGAATTATTTTTGCAGCAGCAGGGAACTTCCGTAACATCCAACACTATGGAAAATTACTTAGCTACGTGAGCACTTTTTAGTTACATTTTTAAAATAAGCCTGGACTCATTTAAATGAATATCACACTCGCCTCATCGGGTCCTCATTTCTTTATGTGAGTTTGTGCAACTGCAGGCATTAAAAGTCATCAGTTGTTTGAAGTTGCAGAAATATAAAAGCAGATAAATAGTACGTGCTGAGAGATTCATGTTGATCTCATAGTCTTGGAAAGCCGACGGCACAAGCACTATTTTTGCACAGTATCATTGCTGCACGCATACAAACACACACATGCACACACACACACAATGTTGTGGCATGCAGATGTAAGAGATGTAGGGCTCCTAGAGCTTAGCTTTGGGCAAGTGAGAGAAGATAACTCAAAAAGAATTTGTCACTGTGATAGGTGATCTGTCATAAATACTCCTGAGGGTACGATCAGAGTGAGCTAAAACATACCAGCACTGCCAGGCAAACTGCCCTGGAGGAGTCCACTGTGTGCCAGTGTGTGTGTGTGTGTATGTGTGTTTTCCCCTCATTCCCTGTTGGCTGTGGCTGTTCAGTGTGTGTGTGTTTGCCCCTGTGGTTATGTCTGTGGTATCACCAAAGCCAAAGTAATCTGGCACAAACATACGCACTTACACATTAGGGAAGAGAGAGAGAGAGATCACCAGCCCTGCCTGGTATTGTGTTGGCAGGCCTTTTGGCATCACCTCCTCCCTCCCTCTCCTCCTCTTTGCCTCCTTC
This sequence comes from Oplegnathus fasciatus, assembly GCA_003416845.1. Lineage (NCBI taxonomy): Eukaryota > Metazoa > Chordata > Actinopteri > Centrarchiformes > Oplegnathidae > Oplegnathus > Oplegnathus fasciatus. The sequence continues at coordinate 182,604 of NTHP01000673.1, forward strand.
CTGCACCCCTGAAGTGCATGGTTAATCCCTAAGCTCTATCCCCATTTAAAGACAGGGACGTCACGCAAACCTGCCTGTCTGCATTGCATTCTAACACTCACACACACATGCACACAAACCCACGCGCTCAGCCACACGCACACGCTGCTTGCTCCTGCAAACACAGAGAAAGAAAGAGAACAGCTCAGCGGGGGGTTAAGCACTGCGGTGACAGCAGCAGCAGCAGCAGGCCGAATATTTATCTGTCTGGTTTTTCCCTGGTCCTAAAATGTCTCCAGCGGCAGGCATGTGACGGGCTTGGAGGGCGAGATAAGCAAGAGAGGGGACTTTTGCAGATGCTCTCCTAATGGGTTATGCATCTGTGGCTGCGTGGTCACACTCTCATGCACACCATGGACTGTGGCGTGTTTGTCAGATGAGGATGTGGAGAGGAGGAGTTTTAAATAGGACCTTGAGTATGTGCGTGCACTTGAAAGTATGAAGTATGGGCCTGTAGGGAAGAGAGAAGTCCCGTTTACTCACCTGTTTATTGAGATTTCATTCGTTGTTGTTCTTTCGAGGGAGATATTGTTGTCCCTTTAGTCTCCAAAAAGCCTCTCCAGTAGGTCCAAACTTTTGCTGCACTCATTTTCTCAAGAAGTAACTCAAATCTCTTCCTACTGAATGATATCCACCTGTCTACACAGTGTAACTGCTCTTTAAAACTGCTCTACAACACTAAATAAATATATTTTCTCTGCCATTATAAGCACTATGAGGCCATGACTCATAGTGGCCTTGATTGTTTGTAATCCTTTTTGATTTAAGACCTGCAGATCAGTCCCTCAGGAAATGTGCGTCAGCCGAATACCTAAACTGACATGAACAGACACGTAGATGTTGACCTCTAGTGGGCAAAATGTGGACCCTGCAAAAACTTGAACTCTGCTGCAGGAGCTGTAGAAGAACGTTTTCAGCGCTTGCGCTTCAAACCATCACACAAACAAGATTTCTCAAAGTGCAGTATCTGGTTTCATTAAATGGTAAAGAGCGCTGCAATGAGAAACGTATTTGATTATGGAGTTTCCAAAGAGGAAGGTGGAGATGAGAAGTAAAAAGCAGTGGATGAGAAACTGGATTTAAAGAGGAAGGCAGACAGATTTCTGTACTACCAGGAAAAGTATGTATTTGATCAAAGTAATAACTGGGGCAATGCATGTTCAAATAAATGAGCTGATGTGACTGTAATGGCATGTGGTGGGGCAGTGAGTACGATTCATGGAGAAGTAAGAACTCTACAGAAAAGAGGAAGAGCTCAAGCGATGTTTCATATCTTTCTTTGGTTTAAGCTTAATAGACTGAAATAATGTACATTTTCTAGTTGTAATTCCAGCTGATAGGAGTTTTTGTTGTTGCTGCATGTTTGTTTGTTTAGAACAGTTGGGAAACATTTGTATTTCCCCTTGATTTCTCCTCACCCCTATCTCCCGTTTACATCTTTTTCTTTGTCTTTCTCACTCTTAGTTTATCATATTCTTATTTATCTATCTATCTTTTTCTCTTCTTGTACTGTATGTGCCAATGTGTGTTTTTCTGTTTTTGCTCTTGAATACCAGTTTGTATCAAAATTACAACCTATAACCTATGTTATAATATCTAATATATATAACACATTTATATGTAAAAAAAAGAAAAATGCATTGTACAGTATATAAGTGTGGAACTGTTTACAAAAATGCAGAATAAAAAAGGGAAAATGTACGTAATGAAAAGTTGGGAAGCAGATGAGCGTAAATGCAGTAATATAGAAAAAATAATTAAAGGGCCAAATTAACATATTTTCTCTCTTAGTGATATCTAGTTAATCATTTTGACTTCCCTCTCCCAGGTTTTAAGATCTATAAAACATGCCATCAACAGTTTTCATATGAACTATTTGTTCCAGTTATTTCTTTTCTTCAGGTTGAGTTGGTTGAAAGCTCTGGGAGTTTCTCAAACTTAAAGAACTTCTTCTTACAAGTTTACTCATTAGGATGAACCCCTTGAGATGAACCATCTTGTTTGAAAAACAAAAAACAAAACAAAGACATTAAAGGAAAAAGGAAAAACAAAAACAAAACAATCAACAACACTACAACTAAGACAACACACAAACATCAGAAAGATGAGTACGTTGGTGAACACAGCCACTAGATGGCCACAGAGAGGACGTGAACAAAGGCTTGCTGAGCAAAAATATAATAGAGAATAAAGACTATAGAATATACAGTGTTTTGTATATTGTATATAGGTATAGCATCATATGAAACATATAAAATTTATCTCAAAATAAGATGACAAACCACTTTTAAACATGTGAAATTAAGTCAAGGATTGTATGTTTGAAGGTAAGTTATTCCAGAACTGAATAAGGTAAAACAAGAGCTGAACTGACACATTGCAGCTTTTTGGGACTAAGAGAGATTTTGTTTCTATTTTCTGAGAACTGGTTTCACTGTTATTGTTTAATAAATGTCAGCTTCATATGTTTTGAGTAAGCTAGCAGGTGGTGCTAGTAGCCTATGTTTCCCCCCTAATTCTCCTTGAAAAGGGCAGAAGTTAGATTGCCAAAAAAAACCCACTTACCTTTATTCTTACACAATGTTGTGTTAGAATCAGAATCAGATTTATTGTCAGGTAGGTTTACACATACAAGGAATTTGTCTTGGTATGTTGGTGCATAACAATAAACATAGTAAGCATAAATTAAATATAAAATAGATAATAAAAAAATCCAAACATGTTATAGAATAAAGATAAAGACAATATGACTGTCATTTAAATTAAATTACAGTTTTGCGCAGGAATGTGCAAAAATATTTGCCATGGATCTGCAAAGTTTCACAGTATTTGAGTAAGTTGAGGAACAAAGAATATTTGCAATGTGCAAGATACAGTCTAAAAGATGTGCGTTAATGCAACTCATTGATTCAGGTGTGTAGACTACGTCAATGTAACGTTAGGGTAAATGTTAGGAATCTCAGAGATGAATAACTCAAAAAAGGGCAAATTAAACCAAAAGGAAAGTGAAGAAATTCGTGTTGTTTTTAGTGAACTGAGCCTTTAGTGAAGTGAAACTGTGTCCAGGTGTTGCAGGTGCAGTGTCTTTGTCCTCCTGCGGAGGGCAGCAGTGAGCTGAAGCGTCACCTCTGTCGTGTAAACAAAGAAGAAGAAACTGGTCGTATTTCCGGGTTAGTGCTGACGCGTCCCTCTTCTCCTCGTACACCGACGTGTCAGTCTTCTTGTGTCCAGAGCTGAGCAGCACACAGGCCGGTCAATCCGCAGACATGGCTCCCAAAGGCAGCAACAAGCAGCAGTCAGAGGAAGACCTTCTCCTCCAGGACTTCAGCAGGAACCTTTCAGCCAAGTCCACCGCGCTCTTCTACGGAAATGCACTCATCGTTTCTGCCATCCCCATCTGTGAGTACCGGCTAGCTGCTGCTAGCTTAACGTTAGCTAACACTGATTCACTGGAGGAGTAATTTAGGAAAAAACTGACTGAATGATCTGCTTGTCAAGTGTATCCTGAATTAACTTTAATACAACGTACACTTTCAAAGACAGAAGAGCGTAATAACACAATATTATCAATAAGAAAGCCTGTGATATGCTAAAGTTAGAGTACTGTCAGTGCTAACTTTAAAGTAAAGAGTGCCTAAAAAAGCTAATAGTCTTTGAAAATAAGAATAAAAAACACGGTATGAACTCCCAATCTTCACTTATACTCATAGAACAGCTGGTTTACAACGTGTATTCAACAAACATGCTGCTTATTTACTGACCTGATCATTTCTTCAATAGTCATTGACTCTATCTGATATTTCCAGGGCTGTTTTGGAGGATCTGGCACATGGACCTTGTCCAGTCTGCAGTTCTGTACGCTGTGATGACTCTGGTCAGCACCTACCTGGTGGCCTTTGCCTACAAGAACGTCAAGTTTGTTCTCAAACACAAGTAAGACGGATAAACACACTACATATGTCACATCTGAATGTTTTACAGTTTCTCTTTCCTGGACATTAGTTGGATCTGGGGTGCATTTTTATTTAGAGCTGCAACGATTCGTCAATTAATCGATTAGTTGTCAGCCATTAAATGAATCGATTAATCGTTTTGAGTCATTTTTCTTAAAGAAAAAGTGTCCAAATTCTCTGATTTCAGCTTCTCAAATGTGAATATTTTCTGGTTTCTTTAGTCCTCTCTGACAGTACACTGAATATCTTTGGGTTGTGAACAAAACAAGACATTTGAGGGCTTTGGGAAACAGTGATCAACATTTTTCACCATTTTCTGACATTTTATCGAGCAAACAACTAATCGATTAATCGAGAAAGCTGCCTTACTTTTATTACTATCACACTGCTGATACAGATACCTTTTTAATTTGATTAAATTGATCGACACAGAATACAGCATTCATTGAGTAAACTTTGAAAGTAATAACCAAGTATGCGATACCTGTTGTCAATACATTTAAGCATTTACCAGGTAAAACAAGTGAGAGGGAGGGGTTTCTTGTTTGCATAAATCACTAGATAACATTTCTTCTGATCAATTTCTGTTTACAGAACTGCTGTGATTCAAAGTACTCTGTTTTCCAACTGGCTCTTAATGTTTCTCACTTTTCTCTCTTCATCCTCCAGAGTTGCTCAGAAACGCGAGGATGCCGTATCTAAGGAGGTGACCAGGAAGTTGTCCGAGGCAGACAACCGCAAGATGTCCCGCAAGGAGAAAGACGAGAGGTGAAACATGCATCACCTTGTACCTCATCACACAGTTGTGTTTTTGGCTGGATGTTTGCACTTGTGGTTTCCCAATTAGCTTTGGCAAATTAAAAGTGTTTTCAATGCAGCATGTCAGACATAGTATATGTTTATAACGCATAAATGTGGTGCAGGCGTCTGTCTTCAGAGAGCAGTCTCACATAGGACCCATGAAGGCAGATGGTGAGGTTACAGCTTTACTCAGTTCAGGTGGTACAGCAGAACAGACACTGCCTGGGTTAGCTGTTCACACAGGAGAGAGAAAGTGCCCACCAAATGACACATTTCTGTCCAGTAAATTGCCTCAGCAGTGATGAGGCAAAACACTGTGCTCTGCTGTCTTCTCTTAGCTGGAAAACAGTTTGATGCAGTGTCACATTTAAACTGAAAAAAGTGGACATGGAGTATAGTCGGGAGCATCAACATTTTATTAGCTTAGGGTTGAGATTATACACCAAACAACCTCTAGTGGTCATCATCTTGTCAAGACTTGACAGCCTTCTTGGGTAAAAGTTTAAGAGCCTCTCCAAGTTTTGGACTTCCTGTGTTACAAAATAAAAGTCTGTTGACTCTTGCTGTATTTTTTCATATGACCATGAAAGTGATTGACATTGTGTTTTTTTTCCCCTGTTTGTGTAGGATCCTGTGGAAGAAGAATGAGGTCGCCGACTACGAGGCCACCACCTTCTCCATCTTCTACAACAACACTCTCTTCCTAGTGCTCGTCATCGTCGCCTCCTTCTTCTTGCTCAAGAACTTCAACCCCACCGTGTATCCTTTACGTCACACTGTACGCGTCATCAGCACTCATAATATTTGGGGATCGATCAGGTTAGACGGGGAAGCTTTGCACATACTGTGGTATTAATGCTCATCTTTGAATGGCACCTGTCTTAATGAGTGCAGACGTTACGTACTTGAGTTGTGATGCTGCAAAATCTGATCTTAGAAGCTGGATGTATTTAATCATTGAGCGCTTTGTCGATTGTTTTTGCCTTAACATGCTTTTTTTCCAGCAACTACATTCTGTCCATCAGTGCCTCCTCGGGACTCATCGCTCTGCTGTCCACAGGCTCCAAGTAAAGGAGGAAGAAAAAGGGGAAAAAGCTTTAGGGATGAAGGGGTGGGGCTGGGTAGGAGGGGAGAATGTGGGTTCAAAATGGGTATACACTATACTATATTGTTTTTCACTTAAGTTAGGAATGGGTTTTAAGAGGGGGGGGCTGGAATACCACATTTCAACTTCATGAAATTCATGATCAAATGTCTGGAGGGTGTTTCTCCAGGTCTGTCTTCTGTTTTTTGTAACAAATAAAGCAACCAGGTATACTTGTCCTCTGTGTTGATCTGATGTGTGAATTATAGTGTGGCACTCCCATCAGGTTAAACTAAACTAGAAGAGAGACTGAAGCCACAAGCAAACCTGTTTCCATTGGCAATGCATTTATTTATAATCACACTTTCATATAGACTATTTACAGAGAAACCACAGTTCAGGAGAGAAATAATACACTGATGGTTTGCATGTCACTTTAACAAAAAAAGAACCAAACTCAATGTCAAGTCTATTCCATCCACAAATGTACATTTATCTGTAGAATAGGCAACACTACTTGACATTTATTTTGATCAGAATTGATGTAGGTTGGCTTCATACCAGAACAAAACATCTTGGATTAAATATAATGTGTTGAAAATTTAGCCACAGCTTAGTCGTTTCTAGCTTTGTTCCATTTTGGCCTTCAGATCTGTTTCCCCAAAGTGTGAACTTGAAGAAACTAATGCCCACAGTCACTATTCTCTCAGACGACACCAACATGTTGGCCAGTTTCCCAAAATTATCACTGTATCAATGATTACATTACATGACATTTATTGGTACCCACAGGAATATTGTATTGCTTGCTTTCCCTCTACAGAAAGCAGTTGAGAGGTTTTGTTACAGAGCCTGTGGAGCTGGAAAAGACTCTTTTCTGAAGACAAACTGATGCTTCATGAAGCAAATGGCTGGTTGAAGGAGAAGATACTGCTTCCTACTCTTGCTAAACTGTTCCAGTGAGATTATTTTGGGGAAACAGCTGAAAGAAAGGCAAAGATGGAACAAAGCCATTGCCATTTCCAGGAATTGTATATTTCATTTTGAGTCAATTTCCCAAAAGTTAACCTCTACACAAACTGTTGTGAGGGTCTTGCTGCTTTCTTTTTGTCCAAAATGAGGTAATAGGTAACACATGCTGTAGATTAGGTAATCTAATAATATCAGAATCCGCACACATATTGTTCTGTTCTTGCTTTGTTTGTAAGGACAGCATCCAAACACCATTTAACAACTCGTAATGAAAGACATCCCTGAATTTATTTCCTGTAGCGGGACTCAAGTCAAGGCACTCTGTCGGGCGGAGAAGTCTCCACACACACCGGCAGGCCGCGGTCCAACACGGTCACTGACTCAAACTGATAAGCAGCTTGTTGACTTGCACTAGTACACATCACATTTTACCATGAAGAGTTACAGTAAAGGAAATTAAACTGACATACTGCATACTAATTACTGTTTTAGTATGTAGACCACACATTGCTCACATTTTGATAGAGTCAAATGGGTGTAAATAAGGGAAAAGAGCAAAAAATTGCTTCTCTAGATGTTTTTTCTTTGTAAATGTCTGGCCATTTGCATTACAATGATGACTAAGTGGAGGTCAGGTCACCCTCCTCTGTATTTACCACCAAGTCAATGCAAATAGTCTATTCATAATGCAAAGCCAGACTTTTTAAAACAAACCGTGAGCCAAACCCTGCTTATTAATGCTTTGTTCCAATATCTGTAACAGCATTTTTGGCAAAAGTCTACAGCTTGATTAAAATCTGGAGGGCATTCGTGCTACAAGTCAACAAATGTACACCGAGGACAAGGCAGTGACTCAACTGGAGCCTGGCCAACATTTCTGCTGCTCTCTGTGATGGCTTGTTTTCCAGATGAAAAAAGGACCAGAACAACAACAACGACGCATGAAGGCGACAACCGTGAACTGTGAGAGCCGAGCCACCTGGTCAGAGATGATGATTCAAGGTCAGTGCTTAAGTCTGAGCAGAAGCTAATGCCATTATTGATACAGATTTCATAATCTAAGACTCCACAATGCAGAAACAATAAACAAACCTGATTCTTTACTCCTTATAAATAGTTCAGTGAAATATCCTTCAGGAGACAGAAGTGAATCCTGCGACAGTGTAAAGTCAGGCTGGAGGAGGATGGGATGAAGAGAGACCGCAACTGATGCAGTGATACTGCAGAGGAGCAACAAAATAACTCTATTTACATCTTATTTATATATTAGCCATACAGTACGGTGAAGTCCTCATATGCAAGAGAGGCTTCTTCAGGGTTTCGCTTATGTTACAAGGTATGCTTTAACATTTTATGTACATGTAACATCCCCATAATTCTCCAAACAAAGAAACAATATCTCAAAATGTCAAAATAAATTTCATATTTATTAACTACTCTAAAATAAATACTGTAATCTTTGCCACATCCCAAACACCTTGCCTGTATGCCTCTTTGTGCCATTAACAAGCAGAATTTTGCAGTTATTATAACCATGACCAGCCAGGAGGTCAGTCATCCTTTTATTACATAGATTTATTATATTTATTATAAGTCCTTTCCTGCAAGGTCCGTTGAGGCAGTCAGCAATGCAGGTTCAGTTAACAGGCAGAAAAGGAGTCAAATGTCTCCATAATGAACACAAACTGAGAGAAAAGTCGTCCACTTTTTTTTTAATTTCTCTCTTCTATAATCTAGTGAAGCAGAGCAGCAGTTCCTCAAAAAGACCACAGGGGGGCGACATGCTTCACTCTCTCCCCTGACAAGAGTCCCCACCGACACTGATGTGCCTCTGCTTCACAGGCGGTCGTGGACAGCAGACAAGCTCGCAGTATTTTTGATCAAACTCCTTTCTGTTGTTTAATTATGTGCTTTGTAGAAAAGAAAAGAGAGGCACACTATAGCAGGAGGAACATGCATCTGTTGGTTAATACACTCAGGATTTGCAGCCTATAATATCTACTGAATACTATTCTGTGCTATAGTAAATATGGGACTGAGTACATTTGGTAGGAAGTTGAAAGCTAATTCAAGCTAATAGGGGTTGTTGAGGCCTCATTCATAAAGGTCTTTTTTTATAAATAAGTATGAGCAGGTCACCCTGTCACATTTCGTGGGAAAATAACCGAGACGTTTTATCCCACGGCTTGATCGTGTACCTCTGACACAAGAGGTGAGAGTATTAAGCTCGTATGGTAATTTTGTTTGCCGCGCTGCACAGCAATTTAATGAAAGCATTAACTGACTGACTGACTGAGGACGTTCATGCAATTGAAGCTTCTTCGTGTCCCCTTTCCTAAGATACCTCTAATTTAAGGTGCTTGCACTGATGTATTCAGCTGTGGTACAGTAAGTCTCATAAATAAAATATGTGCTCAATCTGAATTTTGTGCTCAAATTAAATTAGTTGTGGGTGGAAGTCTGGACATTAGAGAGGAAGGCTTGAGAGTCGAGGGTCTGACTCACCAGCTGAGCTGGGGGGATGAGTGAATAAGTAATGTAACCGTCTCTACTATCGAGGTGCCCTTGAGGAAGGCACTTTTACTTGTTACTGCAGTGCTTTTCATGCTGTACTGCTCAAATTCCAACTGTAAATGTGTGAGTGTGTATCGCAAACTATTATGAGCTGCTCTTGCATACCTTGTCATAGTGATAGATGTTGAAAATGAATTGAATTTCTTAATGAGGCCCCTGGGTGGAGTTGAACCGAGATGCAATACTCTAGATGTTGTCAGCAAGACTAAGCTCTGCATAGTTATATTTGAATGGACTGGGTGCTGAACGGATTAACACCTTGTTTGGTTTTGATTTACTCAAATGGGCTAAGTTGCGTTTCGAGGCTGCAAAAAGCTGAGTTTGTGAAGCGTCTCTTGGCTGAGCTGGACTGGACCTGAGATGAACCTGGTAGAGCTGATCTGAGCGGGACGCGGCTTAGCGAGGCTGTCTGTTCCAGGCTGAAGTGGGCTGGAGCTGGAGCTGAGTGGGGCCCGAGGAGAGAACCATGGACCTTAACATTGAACGGTGGGCCCATGGTAGCAGTATGGTTAAGTAGGTAGGTGAGCAGGTAGGCTGACCTCTCGGTAGTCCACCAGCCTGGTCTAAGAGCGGTAGTCCTTCTTGCTGTACGGTCTGTTACCCAGGATGTGGTCGATTTCAGACACCACATGAGACGTCATCTTGGGAAGGACCTAGGCAAAAGAGAAAGAGCAAAACTAAACATACCTGGTGGGAAGGAAGCGAGAAATACAAACAAAAAGTAAAGAAACCTGGATTTAAATTCTGCTTTTTGATGTAGAAATCGATAAAGCTGGAGGATAGCGGTGGATATAGCTGAGGAAACTGAGCAAACAGTAGACCTGAACACAGGTGAAAACAGCTGTGTGTGTGTTTCTACATGTTCCCACCTGTATGGCCCCGAGGTTCTCAGTGAGCTGCTCAGGGTTGGATGTTCCCAGAAGAACTGAGCTCACTCCTTCATTTCTTAGACACCACGCTGGAGAGAGAACGAGAGGTTGATGTTCACACGGCGTCCACTTGATGGCGCCCTGCTGCTTATTATGGTCTTATGAGAGACCACAAATAAAACTGAGCCTGTCCTCTGCTTGCTCTTCCTGGATCCATATAACAATTTTTCACAAAGTAGTATTTGTTCAAAGACAAATCCAAGGTTTTTGTTTAATTTAGTTCATTTTATACAAATTGTAAACCTTGCATTACTGCCAGCCATTTTTCCAAAGTACACCACAGATTTTAAAATCTTTGAATTTGCTTCTACCTTCCAGGCAGCTCAGTCATTTTATCGGCGCACAATAACACAGTTGAAAGCACAAATAGATTTGAAAAGTCTGTCTGTTCGTGTGTCGGTGGGGAAGCTGGGGGGGCAAATCAAACCCACAAGACAAATAAAAAGCAAACACAGACACTGTGAGGAGGGTGATGTGAGTTTGGTCACGTCTTGCATTAAGAGGGTTCCTGTCTGACAGCCCTGAGCAGTTATGTTTTCAAAAGCCTTGCTTAAGGCTGCTTCCACAGTATTTGTCATAAGAAGGTAAAGTCTTACCCACAGCCAGCTGAGGCAGAGTGCAGCCCAGCTTCTCCGCAATGTGGTTGAGCTCTTTCAGCTTGGCTTGTTGCTTCCTCCCATCCTCACTTACTATTTTCTCCTTCAACCACTGATATGACTGGCGGGAGAGAGGAAGGGATAGAGAAGGATTATTATGAGAAGATTACAAAGAAACAACAGAAAGTAGAGACAGATCAGATAGGGGGTATGGAAGTACTTAATAAGGGAGAACAAAGGGAACAGGAGAGAAAGTGAAGTAACAGACGGGAAAAAGTGAAGAAGAGTCAAGAGGTTGAGGCCGTGAGTCGTGATGAACTGTGAGCACTCCAGGCATGTTACATAATGTGAAATTATCGACTGCACAAACAGAGAATTAGCTAAGGTGCTGCAGACATGACTTCATTTAATCATTTATTTCAATAAAGACAGCTTGCATCGAATCTTTTTCTACTCGTTGGGATGGACAATATGAAATAATAACCCTTGAAAGTTGGGTTTGATTATATTTTACATCCGGCGCTCACACAACCTGCTTCCCCTGTTTTGAGTCTGTTACATTACCTCTCGTAAAACCTGAACTTCTGAACCAATTCTGTTTTTATATTGATTAAACAAACAAGATGTAACGTGTTAATTAGTGAGCTTTTAGAGGTGCAGGTAGGCATATTTTTTACCCCCGGACAGAGCCAGGCTAGCTGTTTCCCCCTACTTTCAGTCTTTATGCTAAGCTAAGCTAACCATCTCCTGGCTCTAGCTTCATAGTTAACGCACAGACATGAGAGTCGTATCGATCTTCTCATAAGAAAGCGTATTTCCCAAAATGTTGAACTATTCCTTTAAGCATTACAACAACACTTGTTCATAGAGTTCATACCTCAACTACGAGTTAGCTGGTTGATCTTTCTTTCTGTTTGTATCAACTCTGTATAATGCAGTAAAGAAGAATGCCATGAGCTGACAAAATAATCAGAAGATTCAAAATCATATCCAGTGTAACTTCACTAAATGCTCGAAGCATTAGAGACATCTGTCTAATGTTGTGTTGGAGAACTTTCATGGTGTAAAACCAATAAGGTGCTGAAAGTCCTCCACAGGGATTCTGGCCCATGTGTTTGTCACAGTTGAGTTATGTTGGCTCAGAGTAAATATCTACTGGATATTTTCCATCTCATTTCACAGTTCATGCTTTGGCATTTGGCTTGTAGTTTTATCTACAATCACATCAGACCAGATTTGGTTTTTACCTCCACTGTCCTCGTTAGCCCCACTGCACCTGCTGCTGGCTGCCAAAGCCAACTTGTTCATTCTTTAATGGGTCTTTTTACATCAGTGATGAGCAAGCCTGTCAGTTGACTATTTGTGTTTTGCTCTGCACAATAAGCTGTTTTTGGTAACTCCTATACACACATCCAGACATCCAGGCGGATTTCACAAGTAACCAAAAGATTTTGGCTTTGAAATAGTTAATTGAAGTTAAGCAGTTGCAACAGTGGTTCCCCACCTTTTTGGTTTGTGACCCCAAAAATGGAGCAGTGTCTACTTGCCTTGTCACAGGTTATAGCCTCAGTGTGGACATTGAGTTATGAGAACTTTTCCCTCTCAGACAGTTTTCTATTTTTAGAATCCTGAAGAGGTGAAAGTGTTGAAAGTATTTGAAAAGAAAAAAATGAACACAGTTTTGCGCCTTTCTTTCATATCTCATTGATCATCATTGTTAAAAATCTCTATTTTATCAAGTAATTTCTGTTTTATAATTAAATCCCCAAAACTTCTTTTTCTTAAAACAAGTGAAAAAAATCTGCAGGTACAGAGAGAATTATTTCAAGAATTTTCTTGAAATAAGTGTCTGTATCTTGAACCAAGAAAGAGGAGACAGTCCACTGCAGAAAAAACTTAAATTAATTTACATTGGAATAAAGAAGAAATACTCGCATGTTTTACGAACTCAAAGACTCAAAGGACTCAAGTTACAGGCAAAAACAACTTGGTAAGAGGGAGATTTTTGCAGTGATCTTGTACAACCTACAACCACCAGGTTACACAAAGCTGTCTAGTTTTATCTGTGAAGTCTGGGTAAACTAAAACTTTTAACAATAAAAAACATGGACAAACCAGCTGCAGCTTCAGCAGAAAACTTTTGCCTTGATGAAGAACAGTTACCAAAGATTCTTCATGAAACTCATCCCAGGTCTCATTTTTTAACAGCCCTCCCTGACGTTTACAGTAATTGAAGTAGACTTAACAAGTAAAATCTGTTAAGGAGCTTTCACTTGTATTTTGGGAACAGAGTGGATAACCTTCATGTTTTGAATGTGAAAAACAAAGTCACGGTGAAGTTAGCTTGCCTACCTTCATGGAGGCCCTGGAAGATTCGGGAATGCCATTTTCATATTTTCCTGTGATGATGCCGCACGCCAGCGGTGACCATGTCATCGCCCCGACTCCTGTCACCATGGAGACCGCCGGGAGTTAGACAGGAGGAGTTTTAGTGAGATGCGTCGAAGGGAGAGGTGTGAAAAAATGTGCGAAAACGTTGCCAGGAAAGTGAAAATGTATGAAAAGGTGAGAAAAAGAGACAATGATTAAACTCAGGAAATGAGCAACAGAGAATGATAGATGATTATTTATCTGTTTAATTCATTCCTTCATTTTACTCACTTGTGACAAACTGAGTGCAAGAGTGTTCTGACCATCGGATGTTTGTGATAACTTGTCATGGGACCAGACATTTCATTATCAGGCATTGACTGACTAATTCGACACAACACTACACAACACACACACACTGAAGACTTGCCTATCTTGTGGTAAAGTTCAGGCAGTTGAACTTCTACTTTCTCCCTCTGGAAGAGATGATACTCTGCCTGTTCACACACTGGAGGGATCAGATTAAACTGTCTTGCCACTGAATACGCCTCCTAGAGATAAAAAAAAAAGGAAGACAGAGAAAAAGGGTGAGAATCAACGGATGGTTGTTATGCTCTCACTGCGGCGGCGTCTTTTTATGTACCGTTTAATTTAATGCCACATTCACACATTTGTTTTCTTTTTGGTGAGGAAGAAAGAAAGAAAGAGACAAAGAAATAGAGAATGTGAAAGAAAGAAGAAAAGGGATGATGGTGTGCGAGAGCAAAGGTTAGGAGCGATAGATGGGAGAAACTCAGGGAAGAGATGGGAGAGGGAGGGTGTTAATCAGCTCGTGGGAGCGTGGCACAAATTCAAATGCAGGGCTCAAAGTAAGTCACCCAATCAATATTCCATATCACAACTCTCCCAGGCATCATATTCAAATTCCCTTCGATACCTTCTTATCTGAATTTCCACGTGTCCTTCAAGAACACATGCCGAAGGAAACACACACACACACACACACAGATAAATGTGTTGTTGCTTCTTTAAATACTCCCCGCTCTTTTATTTTGTAGGTCTCCTACTATGGAACACATGTCAGGATGAGAGAGCAGTGGGGGGGGGAATCTATTCAGCGTAACGCAAGGATAATGTCGGTGCCATCGCTCAACTTTCAAATTACAAGATGCCCTTTTGTGCTGCAACCCCTGACATGCGCCTCGGGCCTGTGTGTGCACGTGTGTGTGTGTGTGTGTGTGCAGCCATGCGTTGCAACTGTGTGTGTGTGTGTGTGTGTGTGTGTGTGTGTGTACTGTACTGCTGCCTTGTCACGTAAACTGAGAAGCCATGTTTACCCCCCCCCTTCATTACTGATGCTATCTAAATCACACGGCTTTCATCTGGGCTTGTGTTCTACAAAGATATCTGCTCCCTTTCACCGTGATCACAGAGAGAGGATGTCAACACATCGTGTTGTGCTCCGAGGGGGAGGGAGGGTGATTAAGACACCAGAGAGGGGTGGGGATGAGAGAGGAGAGAATGGGTGTTACTGTAGGTCCTTGAATGTCACTTTAGGCATGTGTTCATTTCATAACTGTGCTGCTGTGGCTTCATACCCCCCTGTATATATTCATTACTGAAGCGAGAGTTGAAACGGGAAGTAGATTGTTTCTGACAGGAAGAGGAAACAAAGCCGGAGGAAGCCACTGTGCCTCTGTGGGGACACTTTCTAGAAACACCTGTTTTACTTTCACACAGTCCCATTTTCCATTTTTCTCCCATTTCCTCTTTCACTACTCTATGCATGAGCAATGTGTCCATGATAGCAGAAAATAATAAGCTGCTAAAATGATTCCTAAAGGTGTTAAAGTATAGAAATTGTGCCTGATTTTCATAACTACTGTATCAGTATCAGTTTATTCTATGAATCATTGGAGCTAATGGGAGTTTCTGACAAGCAAAGTGTATCTTCTGTTATTCTACTCAGTGGGACACGAAGTCTAATCTGCCAAAACGGCATGAAACTTTCCCCAGAAACTGTATGACAAAAAAGAATTAATTTAATTCCTCACTTCACTCACATAAGTGTTAATTTAATTTGAAATTGAAATTAACACTCATTTTGCTCCCTGTGTGTTTATTACGTATAGGAAATGTATAGATGTCAAAGTTTACTTTTGATTCTTTTATATTTCAGTGATCTTTACTCCAAAAGATGGCTCTCATCTGTCTCTAACACAGAAATGACACCAGTAGCTCCTCACTGCTTACCATGATCTCCATGGCCGTCCACCGAGACGTCCCCCAGTACATGGCCATGCCCTGGTTGATCACATAAGTCATGGCCCGAACAATCTCTGTGGGGACATACACATGCCCACGTCATATCAGTCAGTTGGATCGACAGTGAACAACTCATTGACCAATTCCACCCTGTACAGCATGAGTAAAAGACAATAACATTTATCCTGAAATGCTTCCCACATTCAGTTCTGCCCTTAAAACAAACAGAACACTTCCGTTCCTGCTGGACCAACCTTGAACACAAAATTCATTCAACAAAACAGCTGAGTCCTTTAGGCTGTGTTCTTGAAGACTCCAAGGAGACACACAGCAAAAACCTTGTTGTATAATATTCCTCTGCATATTTCCCTCTTTTCTTGAAGCAGCTGTTACCAGAACTCAGGGAAGTTCGATGTATAAATTAAAGTCATAACTCACTCAGCAGAAGTAAAGCTTTACATTTCAATTTTAACTGACTTCATTTAGGCTTAATGAGTGAGAATGGACATACAGTAGGAGAGACTATAATGTGTGGTCAAAAAATTACAATCTTTATTAAAAAGTAAGCGCAAGAAATCGTTTCTTATACATTTATCATGTCCATGAGGTGAATCCTGACACACCTGAGTATGTAATCCACATACAGAAAGCAGAAAACAGAGCTGGTACTGAAAGAGAAAGTGTTTTTTGTTTGTTTATTTTTTGTTTTTTTACAGGAAAGATGAGGATGAAGAACATCAGGCACAAGCTTGAAATGACTTGTCCGGAGGCGGGCAACATATTCTAAATCGACAATAGCCAAGCCTCATGACAAGACAATGCCAAAGAGAGAGGGAGAGAGATCCAGAAAAGAAACAGTCCAAACAGGCAGGAAAAATGAAACAGAAACAATGAGAAAGCAGGCGTTCAGATTAAGAAAATTAAAAAGCAAAATAAGAGATAAACGGTGGCCTTGAGAGCACACAAACTTCCTCATGTTGCTCCACTTTTGTGATGCCCTGAAGAAACCTGCAGACGCCACCCACCTCCTCGAGTCTCTCTTACCTGCTGACGGCTTATCACCCACCCCTAACGACTCTGGGGACAAACTAACAAGCTCACATGCTAAAGCTCCTCTGATCACATTCAAGCTGCTGCATTTTTAATGATGCAATTAGCTCCAACACTGCTGACTGCGCGAGCCAACGACAGTCAGGGCCAACAAAAACTCAGATTAGGACTGTCATTAAGGTTATTCATCATCGCCCTGCACTCACTCCAATTATGCTGCAATCGTTCACGGTGGCAGGACCCTTGTATTTCACTCAGCATAACTGGTTCTTGGCAGATGAGGGTCGAAGAAAACATTGGCGGAAAAGAAAAAAAGGTCAGCAACAGAACCACAAAGAAGAAGAAGTAGAGGGAAGAGAAGTTAAAGAATAGGTCTGCGCACAAATGTGTAATCAAGATGACAAGAAGCGATAATTAACAACATGAAACACAGATGCCTTACTAAATAGCATCCTGTCAGGGCAAAGTATCTTATCTCCTGCTACTCCTGTCTTCCTCTCCATCCCTTTGCCTGCCCTCCTGCCATCCGGCTCGCTCTCTCTCCAGCAACACGCTGTGATTGTGCACACTGCGCCCGCATTTAAATGCTACTTTAATGCCTCGATTTCCGCCCAGCATAACGAGAGAGAGGAGAAGAGGGAGTGCAAAACAAGTTCGAGGAAGGAAGAGCTACAGATCTGACAGCTGAAGGAATTGAATAGGAAATGAACAGTGAGCGCAGATGGCGGGAAGAAGTAAGTTGAGTTTGCAGGAGAGTAGAAATCTGAACCATAAATTCTCACCATTACCTTCCCCCCTACTTAGTTTGTCATTTATATGCATTATCAGTAGCATATAAGGGGAATGTGTGATCTGAGTTACAAAGACTTTATTTTGTGTCACTTGGCCTTTGCAGATGCCTCTAGTTTTGCGATCAATTCAGGTTATATATATAGAAAGTCTTGTTAAGCTTAATTACATAAAAGCCCCACTGAAGGAGAGCAGGAATTCTGAGCAGAGGAGGAGCAAAGAGCAAATAATTAATTAACATGCAACGTCCTCATTGATCAGTTGTGAGCACTAATTAATAAGATATTGAGAGAAAACTCACAGTTAATGGGCTTTACCTGTAGAATGCAATAGCACACAGTTCATTCATGATGACTGATGAGGAACCAATACACTTCTAATATGCATGTCAATAAGCAGCTTCTTGATAATGAATTATAAAGGGTCGACTGCCTAAAACTGGACTGAGACATCCAGTCCAGTTCAACAGGAGACAAAACAGCTCTAACATCACCGTTATTCTGAAATATCTTCTCTGTAAAAGACACAGATGATGAAATTCAAACATTGTGTTTCAGGCCAAGACATCATGTGGATTTATTATTTTGTTTATTTTCTGACTCTCTAATTTTTCTTGCAAGTGCACAGTCGCCCTCTAGCCAGCGAATACCTCATCAACAACCCCTCTCCCCAGCCCCCTAACAAAAACCACATCAAGCTCGGAAGGGTTTTTTTTTTCTTCAAAAAGGCAGTTTTATACATGTTCTCGTTTTAGTATCAGTGATATTGGCAACACGTGCGCACCCTAGAAATCCACAGCATCTAAACTGTTTATTTGGATATCAGAGAGTTAATAAAAGACAGCTCACTCAAAAACTTGCAAAACAACAAAGGCAATATCCCCGAAACATCAGCGCCAAAAGAAATAACATCAGACATTCCTCAGAACAAGAGACAGTGGAGCGTATAACTCATATAACTTGATTGGTTACTTAGATATGAAGCTGAACGTTGATTGGCTGACTCACCCTCCATAGGAGTATTGCTGTCAGGGCGGTTGGCGAAGACTACATCTACATACTCCAGCTGCATCCTTTGTAGAGAGCCTTTTAGACCTGAGAGACACACAGAGAGAGAGGTGAGGGTTGAGACAGTGGAGGGTGATTGAATTGACACAATAAAGCACCGTGGAGGGGAAAAGAACATTTATTAAAGGTTTGTTGTGAGTCCCTGTTTGTTGTTTTGTTCATCTTGCGTGTATGTCAGCATGTTTTCATGACTTACCTTCAATAATGTGTTTCCTTGACAGTCCTCTCTCTGTCTCTGCTCTGATGGGACAAACACAAGGTTGTATGTATTTCAGACATCATTTTTCTTTCAGTTTTTAATTCACTGTTGGGTCTTCAACAAACTCAAATAAAAATATGCAATCTTTGACAATGTTTTGTGAACATTTTATCCCGCAGACACGACCATAATAAGAGTTAACTCTTGTTTTTGTGCTCTTGTCGCCTCCTTCATGCAAAGTGTCATATAACTAACAATATAAATTAGTGAGTATAGCAGTTTATTCTTTTGTATGTATGCTGATGTGTCTCACAGACGTGTGCATTAAACTGACTTCAGTATCATCTGAACTTTTTGGCACTTTTAAATCTATAACTTTAAAATAACTTTTAAATATCTGTCATCCAGGACTCCAAGCAGACTGAATTTTAAATCACATTTTGACCCCGGCTGGAGGGCACGACATGAGAATGTGCATATCAGGCTGTTTTATATAAATGGGTCAGCGCGCTTTCAGCTGTTCAGCATCATTATGCCTCCAAACTCTGGAGGAGAGAGGTGCAGGACTGAATCCTCCTCCCAGGAATGAAGGGATGCTCAGGATCGGAGAGAATGACTTCGCCCTTATCACCAGACCCAGTTGGACAGTCTCCGCCAAGGAGTGTGACAGCCCGTATGTGTGTGTGTGTGTGTGTGTGTGTGTGTGTGCATGCTATAAAACAGATTTCTTTATCCCCTCTCTCTCTCTCTCTCTCTCCAGTCTCAGCAGAGGAATTGGTTCTCCTGTTGGTTGTTACCGTATTTGACATGATGTTGCTCAGGTTGTTACAGAGAAAAATGGCCGCCAAAACTGCCAGAAAACAAAAACCCAACAAACTTTAGTGTT
Source organism: Oplegnathus fasciatus (assembly GCA_003416845.1). Lineage (NCBI taxonomy): Eukaryota > Metazoa > Chordata > Actinopteri > Centrarchiformes > Oplegnathidae > Oplegnathus > Oplegnathus fasciatus. Next base: position 202,178 of record NTHP01000673.1, read on the forward strand.
GGGAGGCTAAACTATTATTGTCTTAGCTACAGACAGTAAATGCTGAATGTAACAAGAGATATAAGGACATAACTTACTCGTGTATTTAATGTATTTTTTGACATTAATGACTCATTATCGAATGATTTGAGAACTAATTTGTTTTTGTACTTTTTCTGGTGACTGAAAAAAACTTTTTTTTGCTATTTGCAAAACAAACTTAAGTTAGTGAGACTCCTCTCCTCTGATGGAACAGGAAGTTCTACTTACTGATATTTGTGAATGTTTTAATCAGTGTGTCTGATGATGCTTTGTGTGACTGAATTGTCTTTATATGATGTTGTATAAATGTTCTCAGATCTCTCTTGTAACACAGAACTTGATCTCAATTAGACTTCCTAAATAAATGAAGCTTAACTAACTAACTAGACATTCACAATCTGCCTTCAGGTTTGGAAATGACAGAGAGTTTCTTACTTACTTTCCTCCCCAGTAGAGTTTAGTCGTAATGACCAAGCTGGACCGCCTGAGAAAGTGCAGAGAAAGATACGGAGAGACAGAAGAGGGATGCAGCAGAGTGAGTGATGCATAATGCATTGCATTTGCTCAGTGTATTCTCTTATTTAGACATACAGGGGCTCTGCAAGTCCATCACAGCTTTCCTTGCTGCATCTGGTCACACCATGGATGCGTTTAACCCCCGCAGCGCTGATCCTGCTCTCTCTGCTTAGTCGTTCAGTTAAATCCATAATCAGTTGTTCTCTGTCACTGGGGTGCATTAATGTCAAAAGCAGTTTAATGTGAGTGAATGTTCCCCTTTCCTCAAACTGTTGGACTACTCAGTGACACATAGAACAGGTGTGAATATGCCACCGACATATTGCTAAGGAGATTTTGGTGACACCCTGTCATTACACGTCTGGTGCTCTGCTCATTAAGCATCATTAAACTCTCCACATGTTCTTCAGCATCACACAGAGTAACCTCACAAACATGATTTCTGTTGTCATCGCATTAAAGGATAAACTCAACAGATTCATTTCCATCAAGCGATGGCTGCAGAGCTGCTAACTGAAAGTGGAAGTTTCCAACAGTGACGAGCATCTGCAGACTTGAGTCACATGTGACGACTCAATGCATGCTGTGTATGTGACAACTTCATTTTGTACTAAAAATATTAAAATACAAGCAGCACTGAGAGCTGTGTGTGTTACATTAGTCACATTCATTTCCCCTTAAAATTTGAACCAACAGTAAAACGTGGAACATCATCCCTCAGTGCCGTCTGTTCTCTCCTCCGGTTATAAAACTCACGATGAAACTCAGAGACTGAAATGTCAGGTTCAGAGTGTCTTTACTGTGCCAGCATCAAACCGCCTACTGGTGTAATGTAGTCAGCTCAGCACATGACACTAAAGGCGGGGACACACATCACGACTGTCCTGAATAAGATTTGTGACGACTGATGGCACCAACGTGGACGGGGTCTGATCCAGTCTGGGTCAGTCGGTGTTGAAAGTCGGCAGATAAAATCAGACAGTGTGATGTGTAAAGATCTTAATCTGAAGTCTTCAAATCCAGTCGCTGCCAGTCGTTCTCATAAATATTTTTTTAAACATGTTTGATATTTTCGACTGAGGAGCTCACCAAAACTCTGCGCTTTTTTCCTCCTTTTTTGGGCCTTTTCAGCACTAATGTCACTGCATATAAACTGTCCAAGCTGCTGGTTGGTGTCCATGTTTGTTTTAGGTACAGGAACAAGCGACAATTTGCGTTCATGCAGGATTTGTGGAGTCGTCTATTGCCAAGTTGTCACTGGCCAGTCGTTCAGAGCGATCCCTTGTGTTAGTGTGAGTTTTATGCTCCCGTCAAAGACTAAAAAAATCTGTGCAAGTTGGTGGAAACAATCTTAATGTGAGGTTTGTTCCCACATTAGAGCTGCTTCGTAGTGACGTATAAAAGGGGCTCCTTCAGTTACTTCCTTTGATGTTACTGTAAGTCTCTCTTTCCCGTTTCCTACAGAGTTTATCAATAATAAAATAACTGAGCATGTTTAAATAACCATAAAGGGAATATCTGAAATTTGTGGAGACTGAAGATGCCTGCAGGCAGACTTTTATACAGTACTATTTCAACTATTTCATGCTGCTGTACTGTGGTGCAATCTGCCTGTGTGTGTGTGTGTGTGTGTGTGTGTGTGTGCAAAAATACATAATTATAGCAAATGAAGAATGTAGTCTGATTTGAGGAAATAAAAACAAAACCCTGACAAGGCAGAGATCATAGTCCCTGTTTCAGCATCACTTCAACATCAAACATGGCTGTCTCTTACACACACTTACAACACTAACACATGTGTTTGCACACGCCAAAGGAAAAAAATATCTCTCATCCCTTTTGTCTTTCTTTCAAACATGCATCACACACACACACACACACACACACACACACACACACACACAGACTTTTTGCAGCCTCTTGCGACATGCCCACACATCATCCTTCTCTCTCTCGGTCACAAAAGTGATGAAGCCATCAGACACATTTATGTCACCATTACCTCCAGCATTTCTTCTTGATGATGTTTCCTAGAATAATTTCGGCCCTGCAAGGCAATATAAATGAGGTGGCGTTATTAAATTGCAGTTTGAATTCATAAGCACTCCCTACGCAATATCAACCCCCGCAATTCATTGTCACTAAACTAAACAACCCCCTGTGCAATAAAGAGTTTGCACATGAATGGGTCGGTTAGATGATGCATTAAAAAACTTTTAATATCACGAGTGCCATTTTATAGTGATAGGAGCTTATGTTTGGCAGAATTTGTGTTTCATTATTGTTATTTTAATGTATTCAGGATCTTCAGGATATTATGGATCGTTTTAACAGTAGAAAGGACTCTGGACATTTGGAATTTAATTTCTCAATTTTTTTTAGATGTATTGTCACTCTGCTGTGACTTAAATTAAACTTGTTGAATGCTGATTCTGCTGATTGGTTCACAGCCTTTTCAGAGCTTTAATGACACAAAAAACCAAAAAACATTCCTATAACCCTAAAGATTAACCTAAAATTCTGCATGTATATTCATATTTAACACTTGTTTTCATATTTAAACAATGTCCAAAGGCACAGGCTCTGGTTACTTCAAGCAGCCTCACATGAACAGCAGAGATGTCCTTTTGGTCCAAGTGAATTTATCCATCCATGCTTAAACATAGGGCATGTCTAGTGTGGAAAGTTTTTCTAAGGTCATGAATAATCACGAATTGCACGACACTCCAGACCTGCTGGTTAATCACTTCACTAAAGGAGTGGCGCAAATTGCACTCTGCATGTATGAAACCTTCTGGCTAAACACTTCCTGGGCCAGGCGTCTGCACCTGATGACACTAAAACATGAATAACTGAACTGCAAACAAACTGTGAGGTTCGTACGACACCCACCTGCCGCCTGCGTAGACCTCAGCTGTGTCAAACAGGTTGACTCCACTCTCATAGGCAATAGTCATTAGCTTCTCTGCAACCTGGTAAGAGGTCAGGACACACACACAAAGAGAGGATACAGAAAGGTCAGTGTGCTGAATTTTTTTCCATTTCTATTTTATTAAAGCTGAAAATCTTTCTTTTTAGGGACTTGTCAAAGGAAACAGCCACGAAAGAGCTGTAACATTCTGGCATATCAATATCTTCGACATAAATATTTACATGTTTCCACAGCTACAGTGTCCAAGGTTTACCAAAACTGCCATCAAAGTAGAAAAAGGTGGCACACTATCAAAGCAGCTTCATATTTTATTAAAATATCATTGCTGATGCATTTCAGCCTGAGGCCTTCCTCAGAGCATGAGCATTGTTTAACTGCAAGTCACTTCTGTACAAGACAATCGAGACAGTGACTTAAATCAATAGAGACACAAAAAATAGAGGTGCAAACTCTCAAATAGCCACAAGAGGCAAGTAAAGGGACAGAAGACAGAGACCCAGGCCAAGCAAATCTAATCATGCACAACCTTATATAGAACGCATAATCACTGTATCGTTCATTACACAAAATTATAAGAATAGTTTCAAAGTCAAACTGAGATTAAGAGCTGATTTATTTTTGAGGTTGAGCACCCAGTTAGTTTCTCTCTCTGGAAAGCACACTTGTTGTCTTTTGTGGTTTAACCAAAACTTTCTGCAGAACATAAATAACTTACACACCAATGCAATGCGCTGTTTTTACTGTACTATTCAGTATATGGCACTATTTCAGTCAGGCAACTCATGTGGAATGGATTATTATGTGAATGCAGAATGTGTACAGAGTTGATTTCTGGGCTTCGACCTCGTCACTCCCTGCAAAGATAGTCGGCACAAGGATTGGGGAATGACTTTAATAATTCGGTGGAATAGCTGCAGACGCTCCCTCCCCCCTCACCTTTCCGACCTTTATGGATTAGAAACTTTCCAGACTGACAATATGACATTTACACCCACTTCTCGCTGTGATTGGCCAGCTGTGCAGAGGGGAGAAAATAAGCCATGGTTTGAACTTCTCTCTCTGGCTCTCGTCTTTAATTCTTTTCACAACTCTTTCTGTCGCTTTTCATGTGAACAACTGAGTGCAACATTATGAACTTTTACATTTCTGGATAACACATGGTACGAACTAGTTCTGATCGAGCATAACCCGACCCTTAGAGCCCTCAGGTGGATGCTGGGCTTGTGAAATACTATATGAACAGCAGTCAGCAGGCACGGCAGAGCCAAAGAGTGAGCCGAGCACAAAGGCTTAAAAACAGTGCCTTACTGCAAAGGATGTGTCAGATACTGTATCTGCTGCAGCACTCAAGCTGCCTGCTTGAACCCACGTGCTTAAACAGAGTGTGTGTGTACTGTAAGTCTGTTGATGTACGGACTTTATTGAGCAAGTGGGATCACAGCGTAATTATCTGTGAAAAATCATTTGACTCCATGATGCACTGCAGTGTCAACTCATTCCTCTTTAGTTAATAAGTGCTCATGCTTTATATAAGTGTGTGTGTGTGTGTGTGTGTGTGTGTGTGTGTGTGTGTGACATATGTGCAGATATTCCTCCATATTTTCACAGACATGGTGACCATAAATCATCAGCCCGAGATCCAATTTTCCCCGTGGTGAGTTTTATTACACGGGGACTTTAAGTGAATTTGCCATCATTTCCCTGCGGAGTTGTGTGCGCATGAGATGGTTTGTGAACTTGTGGGGACAGAAGGGTGTGTTTGTGCACATGGTGCTTGTGTGTTTGTGTTTACATGTGTGCATGAAATCTGTTTCTCTGCCTTTGTGTACATGCCTGCGAGTGCATGCGCAGTATGTGTGTGTGTGTGTGTGTTGCTGTTTCAGTGGCGGCAGACAGCGGAGGTGTTGTTTCTAGAAGAATTAGATAATCTCTCCTCTGAGAATCTGTCTCAACCTTCCCTCCACAGCCAGCACAAACTGGGCAGCAGTCCAAGTCTATGTGTGATAATGATACAGTAACAATAAACTTTATTTAATTAGAGTCTTTAAAGACAGACACAATGAAAGCACACTCTTACCGGAGTAAAGCAAGACAATAAAACTACATATACCAAGAATTTAGATCAATGTAATGAAACAAAGGCAGAGAAAGATGATGTAATAAAAGAAATAAAATAAAGACAGAATAGATGATAATAAAAAGATAGAAATCAACACCAAGTAAAAGAATGAAGGGATGACAATAAAATGGGTGTTAAAAAGTGATTTAAAAATGTTATTGCAGCCAGAAAGCTGCTCCCATGTGGGGTCCAAGCCTGTTGAGTAGCTTGAACATGATCAGTAATATCTTAGAATCAATTTTAAACTTATCAGGGAGTCAGTGAAGACATGCCCGTATTTAGGTAGTGTGTTAGAGATGGTTCCCAAGAGAAAAATGACTGCAACGATTTAAAACAACCCTTCTTTATATGTAGTAGCAAAGAAGGAAGTTGCATGATGTTGTTATGCTGCAGTAAAAAGTCTTAAGGAGGAGGGTACACTTACTCTCTCTTTCCAACTCTCTCTCTTTGGTCACATTGGTTTCTTTTAACTCCAACGGTGATCTTTCCCTAACCTTAACCATGACCAGTGTTGTAGTTTTAGGTGAGGACTTGCTGGAGCCTTGAAGAGCCTTAAGGGGCCTAGCTGCTGCATTCAGACCTTTGGCCTCTGAGTGTTTCAGAGGTCTGACTGGAGCAAAATTAAAACTTGTATTATTTTTCTCAAAGTCACCAAAAGATATAAATGTTTTGGCAAAGGTTCTGAGTGGCAGGAAACTCAGGCAACTCAAAATCTGGACAAGAATCCCACTCTGAGCCATAGTCTATCTATTGCTGGAATCAAGTGGTAGAGAAATCACTTGTAGTGCAACTGGGGATGCACCGATCCAACTTTTTCTCTCCCAATAACAATTCTGCTGATGTCAGGTACAGATCTTATACCAGTGCTCTTTTTTGTACATTTAAAATCATTTTAATGACACTGACAAAGAAAATATATGTAATATGTATCTCTAACGTCAAGGCCAATACCCGGTTTGCTTACCAAGGTCAGTATTGGTACCGTAGCAATCCAGTATATCGGATCGTTGCACCCCCTATCACAACAAAAACTAATGATATCTTAATGTTTTCCAGCTTGGTATAACCAGCACTATCCCCTATATATCTCATAACTCAGTCATATTTCAGAACGGCACCATTATCAGAGGCAAATATACTGCTTTCAGAGAAGGTTGAATAGACAGTGAGGCAGGAAAGTAAAGGACAGGGAGAACAGTGGCCACGTTTCAAAATGGCTCATTCAGTCTCTGAGCCCCGAACTGCCATTAAAGCAAACAGAGCAGAATGAAAAGACAGAGCAGGATAATGGAGATGTTAAAGAAAGTAGAGGTCAGCTAAGGAAGGAAAGATTTGGAAAAGAGGGATGACAGAGAAAATGAACAGCATGTTCTTTCTCTAACTGGTCTCTGCTGAGTGCAGAAAGGAAACAATCTCTGTCACAACTGTTCGGGGCACTGGAGGGTGACTTTCAATAAAGTGAGGGAAGGGTGGGCTGAGGGATTTTTTTTACAGAGGTAAATAAATAGATAGAGGATAAAGAAAAAGTTGGATGAGGATGGGAAAAGTGAGAAAGTGCTGGATGGATGAGTTAAATGAAAAGTAGTGAGAATTTAAGAACACAGTAGTTGATAAACTGCAGGTAAGGTTAGGTAAGGTGAGGAAGATGCTGAAGACAGCTTTACGAAGACAGATGAAGAGACAGAGATGAGCAGACAGTCACAGACAGAGAGCCGAGAAGGGCGATCGAGTCAGTTCTTAAAGGGTGAGTGTTTGGCCTTTGGTGATTGCTCACTCTCAATGAGTCTCATAAGATACTAAAAGGTCAGTCACTGTCATAGAGTGCTTATAGTGACATTCACAAGGTCACAACGTTGGTTTTGATGATGAAGCATTGCTGCTTACACAGATTTCTGACTTCTGGCCATTTTAGATGAACTGAATGTGACTAATGGCCTTCAAATCGTGTGTTAATTTTCGTGAGGGGAGCACAAACTGCAGAAACAATCTGTCTGCAACACACAAACATATACACATGAACTTCTTCCCTCACCTTCAGAAAAACACTGAGTCACTGTAGAGTTGCAGAAATACATGGGTGGCTACGCTTCAGGCTTCCTCCTTTGTTTTTTGTTTTTCTGGGGCACAAAGGGTGCAGGAGAATTTGATTTCCATACATAGAACAGACGTAATGAAAAAAAAAGTTTTCTCTCTCACAACCCCAGAATCAAGGCCGTGGTAGCCTCCCACATACTACCCACACAGCCTTGAGATGATTTTTTTTATGATCGCACTGCATCCTCCCCTCCACACTCCCTGCATCAAAGTTAACATCGACAAGAGACACTTTCTTCAAATTCACTTTATGATTTATGGGCCCACTTTTGGCCTTTTTGAATGAGTAAGCAATGTTAACTTGCATCCCACCATCGCTCTTGTGAGTCTTCTGTCTGGGAATGTGTTGCTGCCCAGACAAGACTACAGTGAAACATACTTAAAGAGCACTTTGATAAGAAAACATTTGTTAGGGGTTTAATAGCTGTTATTAATGGCTTTATAAAAGGCACAGATTACTAGCAGACCATAGCCATCAAGTCTGCAGTTGTGCATGTTAAAGGAATAGTCCTGCACTTTAGGATATAATATATAAATATGCTTATTCACTTCCTTGCTGAGAGTTAGATGAGTAGATGGATACTGTACCACTCTCACTCTGTACACTAAACATGAAGCTAGAACCTGCAGATGATTCGCTTAGCCTAGCATAACCACTGAAAGTAGGGGGAAACAGCTAGCCTGGCTCTGTCCACAGTTAAAAAAAATCAGACGAGCATCTCCAAAACATTGATTGGGGTGTGTTTAATCTGTACACAATCAGAAATGTGAAAAAGTTGTGGTTTTACGTGCTGTAACCACTTCTTGGTGACCAGCGGCTGGGCGCAGTAACTTCCTGGAGTCTCCTCTGGGTGTCTGGCAACCTCACGGTGATGTCAAGACTCCAAAAAGTCACTGCATGTAACTCCCCTGAACCTGAAACTTGACATTTTTACATTTCTGCGTGTGTACAGATATGGTATGTTAATTAAGGAGCTTTTGAGGTGCTGGTAGGAGCTCCATACCAACAAACAAGAATATGTCTAAAAATGTCTTCCTTTAATAAGTTGTTTCTTTCAGTCCATATGCTTTGCAGCCCCTTTGCAGAATACCAGGAGTCCATTCGAAGGGTCTTCCTGGCTAATATTACTAAATGAATGAAATGATACGAGATAACTAAGGGAAAAGAGACTTGTGTGTTCAGTGTTTGCATGTGTGTTTGGGTAAGTCAGTGTTGGAGCATGTGATGTGTGTATTAGTACAGCCCTCACACAGATTAACTGTGTTTGTGTGCCAGAGTTGTTGTGCATTTCCTAATGAGGGCAGGGACACTGAACTCTGCTGAGGACATGCAGTATATTTAGGGTGCTTTTGATAACAATGACATTGAACAGGGGGCATTCAGGACAGCAGAGGACTTTTTAACCCAACAGCACTGTGATGGTCGTACTGTAGCTGTTGTGGAATCACTTAAGTTTACCCAGACACTCTGTCTGCAGCACTGGCTTCTTTTTTTGGTTATTTCCAATGGCAAAAATGCACTTATGTTTGTCTCTATTGAGAGCTTAGACATTATCTTCAGTCAACTGATTTTATGTGAGCCAACCAGTATTTCTCGTACAATTTCAGCTGTTCAAACCAAAGCCTGCTGGACTGAAGTGTCTGAGTGATACCAGTGACATTGAACTGGGGACATTCAGAATAATGGAGAGAAGAGGGGCGCTAAGCTTCGAGCGTACCATGTGAGTTGATGGCACTAAGCCTTAAGGTAAGAAAAATAATACTGTTACATAAGCTTACTGTTTCCATGTCCCCTGGGGTGAGCTCTGCTCTCTTTCCCCTGAGTGTCACTCTTTAGTGAGCGCATATGTGTGTGTATCTGTGTGTGTGATGACCGAGACCAAGACCCCAGCAGCAACATCAGAGCCTGTTGGAGTTCACCAACATGAGTGTAAAGGGGATTCAAGTACGCACACGTGCACATAATGTGTTGACCCTCAGTACGACCTTTGTCTGTCCTGTGTAGCATAAAATTTGAGTCAGTCCAAATAATCTGAATCATCACACCTAAAGTCTTTGTGAGGGTTGTGACTTGTTTAAAAAAGAAAGATGAGGGAGCAATAAAACCCTAAGCTGTAGGCTAATTGAGCCTTTAGGTGTTAGATCTTTGTCTGCCAACTAACAGTCTCATCAAGGTTAGCTGTGACACTACTCAGCTAGAAAAAATGAAAGATGTCCCACAGTCACACTGACAGTGCTTGAGTTCACGTGTCCCTCTATTCTGACCGACTGTTACTTTCCATGTGGCGCTCTTCTGATGCTTTAAAATAGTTGGCCAACAAGAGGACATTAGGCATCATTAACAGAAAATGAACAAACCTTTTATCATTGAACCCACAGATAGGTACTTTTCTCCGAGCATGTCACATGAGATGTGCTTAAAAATTAACACTGTGTCTGAACAGGAGGTGTAGTATGAGCAGCAAGTTAGCAGAGCAGCAGCTTCGGTCCTTCGTCTGTGTGTCTATTGGGTGTTGTCTGTGTTTTCGTCTTAGAACTTTGACACTTGACTGTATAAGAGAAGTGGACGTAGCCTCTGAAAAGGTCTGAAAAGTGAAGCCAATGCAGAAGAGCCTTAAACCTGCATTCTTTCTAATGGCCAGCAGGGGGCGACTCCACTGGTTACAAAAAGTCCAAGATGATGAGGGCCAGAACTCGAGGCCTCAAGATCATTTCCTTATCGATTTAATACATGAGTCAAACCAAATTTTACTGCTTGCTTACAAATTACAAAACAAGCATGACAATCTGTCTGGCTATTGTTGGCCACTGCTCCCCAAATGCTCAGCCAACTGTTTTTGGCCTGCAGACTCTCAGGTCACTCAGCTTTGAATTGGAATTTTTTTGCACAAATGGTCATTGGTGTGAGGTTTCTGTCTGAGGTATCACGAGGTATCACTTGTTCATCAGTGTTTAAACATGACATTTTCCCTTGGGAGTGTCAGCACTGTTGGTGTTGTTTCCTGTATCAGTGCGTTTGCATCAAGGAAAACATTATCTTACTTAAACTCCATCCAGGTAAGGCAAGACAATTTTATATATAGTCCAAATCAAAGGACCTGACACACACAGTACACATAGGGCCAGAAACCATGTTTACAAGACATAAAGTTTTTATGAAGTGTATTTTAAGTATGTAATCAATTGATAATTAATAGACAACAGTGGCAGTTTGTCTTATGTGTCAAATGGGACGTCCTGTGTGTTATACATGTTAAGAATATTGTTGTACGTTTAAACTTAGTGTTCAATAACAATGATTTCTTACAATATCAAACACGTATCACGGTGTGTTCAGCACAGGACATTGGGTAATATGACATCAGATACAACACATTTAATACTCATCACTACCGTATATACAGTACAACACAATCATAGTAGAGGCCATTGACATTAAATGAACATGCAAGATAAAGGAAAGTGACTCCTACCTCGTCTGTTATCTGCCCCCCAAATGTCACCCATGTACCTGGAGGGAAGAGAGAGACATTTCAACATTAGAGAACAGTTCAGTCCTTTCTGTCAGTGTGCGCGTGTGTGTGTGTGTTTGACATCCTGGAGTAAACACCACTAATCCCTGGGCCGTGACACCAGTCGAGGACGGCTGTCAAGTTCCCAAGAGAAAGATTTGTCCTGTTCAGAGCTGCGGCTCAATACTGAAGGATCACATTGTGTGAGCGCCTGTTAGCACTTTCTGTCGTCACTGGTGTTTGTGTTTGTTACGGTCATGCATATTTGGAAGACCTTGTGTCCCCTGTCCTTATGTGCTTATGTCTGTCTGTGTGCGTGTGTGTGTAATGAGTGTGCATGAGTGTACATCTGACTACATGCTCCTCATTGCCCTGCAAACAGTGCTGATAAGCCAGACAAAAGGCTAAACCACCCCAACCGGAGGAGACAGTGCATCCTCACCACATTCCCTCACTGAATTATGCATGTAGCTTTGTTGTGGTAGAAAATGCTTCCCATTCAGATTATGTCAAAACTGTTTTAGCTATCTAAAACTGTCCCGCTCTGCCAGCCAGACAGAGAGAGAGAGAGGCAAGAACATCTTTTTATATCACAAAAACGTCTGGTGCAAACCTTTAAATGCTGCGTGGCTTATTTGTGTTCAGGGAATTGCAAGAAAATCTGGGCTGGCTGACAAGATATGAGGCAGCATGTGTTGCTGTGCATTTGAAATTTGGCAGGAGAGGACCAAGGACACTGTCACCACGTCAGGGAACTTCCATTAATTGATTATGTTGTATGAAATGACAGATTTTATGAATTGTTATTGTACCTACAGTATATCAGAGTTAAAGTGTACAGTATAGTATAGTCTGACAGATACTGGAGTTTGGAGGCTGATGCCAATATCAATATTTGAGAGTTAAAATATCTGATGATGATATATATCGCCTGGTAACTGATACATCAACTTTGCTCAGTGCTTACACTTGAACTGCTTTGTATTTTGACTGTCACTTCAACGACAACTTCAGCTGTTTCAGCTTTTCAACGATTTCAAATGTTTCAACTGCAACTTTTCAGCAGCGAGCAAACTAAAAGAATATTTTTGCCTTTTCTGCTTCAGTATCATCGTTAATTATATTATCCAGTCAGCCAATTATATGAACTTGATTATATGAACTCCTGTTATCATTCCAGAAATGTAATGATTCCAAGCAAAAATTAGGTATTAAACAAAATTACTTATTAAAGTTTTTGTTTTATAAAGATTTTGGGCTCATGTAACGTACCAAACAGTTTATTGCTTTGCACATCAGTTTCATGGGTTTTATTATCTGTGATTTTGCACATAGTTGCTATATTTATATATATATTGATAGAAAAAAACATGCTTTCAAAAATATCGCCCGGCCCGATTGACTGTATAAACATTGTAATGGCTAAATTATATCAAACATGCAGTATATTTTCTTTATTTTTGTACAGCAATTTCCTGTCACTTTCTCAATTACATAAAAACCAATACTGATATCGGCTGATAATATTGCCCTGATGAGCTCTGTGTGTAATCTTTATCAATTCAAATTTAAACAGAAAACATAAACATTACTTTAGCACTCAACAAGTAGAAGAAGCCATTTTAGCCTTTTAGCCTTCCCTCTATGAGAATTCATGTAGAATAGCAATGAAGAGAATAATGCAACCCTACAGCTAATTAAGTATTCTCTTTTTTGGGGATATTTATTAATTCCATTCAGGCCACAAGACTGCTCTCTCTGCTCTCTGTTTTATCTCCATATTGAATCTTCCTCTCTGTCTGTCTCTCACTCACTCGCTCACTCTGTTGACCTCCACTGCTTGACTGTCGCGGAACAATTGATGTACCTCAGAGACGGGGGGACAGTGAAACGGCACTTAACCATCTGCTCATTTCAGCAGACAATACAGTAGAGCTCATTACTCCATACATCGCAATACGATCTCCACTCCACTGAGGTTTAACTCACAGATGACACCCTGAGGATAAATTGGATCTATTGGTGCATAATGATATTATCTTAACTTAATAAGGAGCAAAAAGCTGCGGTTCTCAACTTGCCTCATCAGCAGAATCGCAATCGAAGTTCTTTCAGCAGAGGTGGGAAAAGTTGCTTTTGGACAACACCAGTAACCATGGCAACCTCACTAAGCCTCAACTGCACCTACAGTACAGTCATTACAGATTGCTCAGTAGGTGCATGATGTTTGTGTGTTTTTTCTTATCCACACATGTATGCATAGTTTGCCTGTGTATGTGTTTAGTGTATGAGTGTTTACATCCTTATATGTGTGTGTGTGTGTGTTCAATCAGCCCTTTAAGCCGTCTCCAGTGTGGTGGAATTGTAATCACAGCTAACGATGTCCAGTTTGTTTCTGAGCTGGAGGCTCAGCGTGAGATGAACTCCCTGCAGAGCTTTAATGTCAAGACTGCTGCTCTTGAAGGTTCAACTGGGTTTTCTGTTTGATGGAAATTAAGGCCCTGCGAGCGGTAAACAGCTATTTTTTACTGGCAGCTACTGGCAGAAAGTGGCACTTCCACAACAATTCTGAAAACCTTGCCGTGCTTTTTCCTAAAGCTGAAAGGTGTTCAAGTCAGCAGGCGAGCTCTGACTAAATAACTGGTGAGTCTGTAACATTTATATAAACAGTACAAAGATATATCAGGAGGTCCTTGTTTGACTGGATTCAAGTTTAAAATCACTTCACTGTCCTCAATCTTTTCCTCTCGGCTACATTTTTCTACTTTATTTATGGTGATATCGCTGCCCTGTACCACACGTCAAGCACTTCAGTTTAGAAGTCTAATAAGACAAGACGAAACTGACATGAGCCCGACTGAACAAGGCAGAAAAGTAGGAGAGAAGAAGTAAAGGGGAAAGAAAATGAGGAGAATAAAGGGTGAGAAAATAATGAGATACAGTAGTAGATTTGGCAAGAGGTGTCATTTATGTTTTCAGCTTTGCGTGAGTCCTCTGAACCTGATTCTTCAGTCTTGAATCCAGTCCTGTGCCTGGCAGTGTGATAGATGGCACACATTTAGATGAAACATTTCTCTCTGGTGTCTCAGTTTAACTGACCTCTTAACTCTCTTTTTCAGCATTTTTCAGCTTGTCTGCCTACAGACAGAAAGGCTGAGTCATAATCATTTTTTGTTGGATTAATTTCCAGCTCCAGTGAAAGAGCACAGTACATCTCGGAGCTGGTTATGCTTGCAAAGTTTATCCAGACGAGATTCACAAAAAGGCAAATTATAGTTTGACTTGGCTTCTATGTGATAAACTATCTGCATCATCTTCTAACAGACACATTTGAACTATTTAAGGAGCTGAAATCAATTACTAACCAATTTCATGTAATAATTAACAAATGTTATATAATAATAAGTTTGTTGCCTCTTTGATAGCAGATAATGAAAAACTAGACAGGAAACATGGGGAGAAAGGTCCCCGGCTTAAGTTAAACCAAGGACATTTTGGTAATGCTGTAGTGTCCTAATCTCTAGACCACCAGGACACTCCATTATCAAGAAAGAAAAGTATTTAGAATTTGTTTTGATGTGCAGGAACCAATTAAGAAAAGTTCCCTAAAGTTTTGAAACAGAACTTTTTTTGTTGTTTTGAAAGGATTAGAGCAAATTAAACCTGTTGTCATTTAAAAAAAGTATAATTATGTTTTTCATTGCTCTGTGTGTGTGTGTGTGTGTGTGTTTGGTTTTGCCAGTGTTTGAGTTAGAGCTTAAAGATCCTGTATGGCACCTTATATATACACACAAACACAAAGAAAAACTCTCTCATCCTCACACACACACACACACACACACACACACACACACACACCATCCTTTGCACCTATTTTCAGTTCTGTTGCATGCCCTTGTCTCCTGTACTGCCTCTTCAAACTCTATTGATTTCTTCTAAACAATTCTACTTGAATCGCCTTCGTCTGTACTCTTATATCTATATCTGTGTCTGTCTTGTCTGCTCTTTCAGCTGCAGCATACAGGGGGTGGGCCGAACTCTATAAACACCTGACAATGCAAGACAGCACAAAAATGTTCCTGTTATTTTTCCTGCCAGGTGATTAAAGCAATACAGAGCATAACTCTAAATCTGAAGCAATGTTGATGTTTGGAGACGATGTTCTACTTCAGCTGCAGAGGAGAGGGAAGTTTCTATCAGGGTGAACATTACAAACAACCTGGATTTGTAGTTTATTGAGGGTAAACAAAAGCAAAGAGACACATGGCTAAGGTTGTCTGATCCCCTTAGTACTGCGAGTGTATGTAAAGGCATTAGGATGCTGAACCACATGGCTGAAGATTTTAAATGATGAGGTTTTTAAAGACAAGATGAGAGGAAAGTATGTGCTGTGTAAAAGTAAAGTAAAGGGGAAGAGGCTAAAGTACACGTTGGTCTCCTCTGTACCACGGTGACAACACGCAGAGGTCCATCCTCCTGCTGTCTTACTGCAGGATTTTCTGGGAGAACCACTTTAAGAATTCATCAATCAATAGAGCCGCATCAGTGCAGCAAGAATCCAGGAGAAAATATGGACCTGGATGGTTTGTGGCGTGTGTGGTGTGAGGGAAAAAAGTTGTGGGTTCACACAGAAGTGCTGATGGTTCATCACCAACTTCTGCATCGACTTTTTTTGTTTTGTTTTGTCAGCCAATTAAAATTGGTTTGCACATGCAAACGCACGCAAACAGTCTGTTTTTCCATTTTTCCCATCCAATTAGCATCGTTGGAACCAGCGTGCGTGTTGACAGCACAGTGAAGCCACTGAAGACCTCCCTACAGTCAGTCTGTTTTCAGTGAATTATATGCAGCAGCAGACTGCCTGTGCTGAGAGGTCATGATGACTTCACTAATCACTTCACTTATCAATTAATCCACCCTCCATACCTCTCTCCTGGGATAATCGTTCTGCTATAAATCTATTCAGTTTCAATTAACTGGTGAGACGTTTTTCCATTGTACACGGAGAAGGTTGTTTCACAGTATGTGACATTTTCAGATGCATGTAAATTGAACTGATATTAAATTATGTTTTGCTGGAATGTGAAATGACTTTTTTTTATTGTTGGTGGAATGGAAATAACAGATATTGAATTGACTCTCAGAATTTGGCTATTATGCTAATACACATGAGATTGAATTTTAACAAGAACACAGTCATTTTCAGAGCGAGCATGTGAAAGGTTTCTCGATCCCAACTGCTGCCAGGAAAGAGAGGAAGCAGTGCTTACTATATATTACTGTGTTATTATACAAGCCTGGTGTATAATAAATTAACCGTTTCTTTTATTTGCTTATATATGATGAAATATATACATATATATATATATATATATATATATATATATATATATATATATATATATACATATCATCTGCAAACGTTTTTCTTTTGGTTTTCTTCTACCTGTACAAAAAACTGTTTTTGTGTGTGTATGAAAGCCCTCTTGATCTTGTCTGAGCACATAGCTAACCTCCAGCCAACCTCTTTTAACCGAGTAACAAGCTGGTCATACCAGCAGCTGGGTCCTGGAAGTCAGAAAAGAGGGGAGAAAAGGTGAGTGCAAGAATGAAACAGAACAGTGATAACAGGAGTGAAAGAAAGAACGGAAGGCATTTATTTCTCTTGTTTCAGTTTCTTCTATCTCTCAAACGTCGCAATATTTATTTTTCCTCTTCCCGTCCCAACATTATAGTAAGGAGTCAAAGAAGAGTTTAGATAAACAGAGAAGGAGCAGCACGAGCAGCTCAGAGGGAAAGACAGAGAGTGTAAGAGATGAAGACTTGCAGGAGAAAGGCAAAACTGCCAAAGCAGGAGCCACATCTTTCTTCTTCATTTTTCCTGTTCACATCTCATCACCCCTCCCTTCGTCCTGCACTCTGTCCCTGTGTGTTGAATACAAATACTCTCCTACATTAGCACACAGCAAATGAGCTACACAAAGAGACAGCATTGGGAAGAAAAGGTCTTGAATTAATACTGCCATTAATTCATCAGCTGCACACATTCAATGTGTGTGAGTCATAAATATGTGAGTTAAACATGGTGGGGAGTGTGATTTCATTTCTCTCCTTTAAAGGAGTGAAGAACAAATGTAGCCAACTAGAAATTGATCCAGCAGACTGAAAAGAAACAAAGATCTTGCTCAATTTAAATTTTAAATCAACAGCAAAAAAATTAACAGCAGGAGATAGAAATAACTATGCATAAGCTCATTTCTTCAAATAGAGTCTTATAAATGGTTAGTCAGCCGATGGCTCACTTACACTGCAGCTCAAAACTGTATCTTCTGACTTAAATAGCCACGTGTAGCAGTGTTTTTTTCCACATTGTGCAACTCATTAAACACATTTAAGTGGTTCATTGACAAACTTTTCATACACAACTTTTTGGAAATCAATTGTAAACTGATCTAAGAAATAGTGGAGAACAGAAATAAGGAAAAACAGTTTAAAAGATAACATTTGCATTCCTACCGATACACACAATGCAAAGTGTTTCACCATCACTGCCTTGCTCAAGTGCACTTCAGCAGTGTTGGCCTGTATCCTAATCGCTGTAGCAATCATTAATCACTTCCCTCGCAGCTCCAAAGTGGTGTTGCTGTTGTTGCGTTTCCACTTCATAGCACGGCTCGGCTCGGCTCAGCTCAACTCGACTTGCTTGGAACCGATCTTTTTTGGTTTTCCACTGTGGATAGTACCCGGTCTGGTACTTTTTTTGATATCACCTCTTTCGAGGTTCCAAGCGAGCTGAGCCGATACTAAAAGGTGACGTTAAAACACTGCAGGCCACTGACTGGTCAGAGAGTCTTCTCGTCACTAGAATCGTATTAAACTTGTGTAAAATCATCATGTTGACGACGACTGCTTTATGGAGTCCTGATAAGCGAGCTAGCTAGCTAGCTAATAAGCCAACACAAAAGCAGATAACATTAGTTAGTGCTATTGTTGTGCCATGTGCTACTGTTTACGTTCGTTACGTTACGTTGTTGCTTCGTATTGTGTTGCAGTTGTTCGTTTCAAGGTGTCGCTATGACGATCAGCTAAGGATCCTGCCTACACTGAGGGGGTATCTGCGATGGAAAACAAAATCAAGAAAAGTACCTGGTGCCAAAAGTCGAGTCGAGTCGAGTCGTACCATTCAGTGAAAATGTGGTTTTAGACAGCCACTCCATGTCAAGGTCAATCTGCTACTTTATTGTTACATAACTTTTGGATATCTCATCTAAAACACATCCTAGTTTCCAAGTTTTAAAGCAGCCTTGGGTCTTGATTGCACAGTGCAGCTGTAATCCAGCGAGCAAAGATAAAACCACTCAAAATTACATCTTTAGGAATGTTCCATAAACAACTACTTAAACTAAAGGGTGTGTTTTATCTAATGTTTTGACGTAAAAACTGAACTGAATTACAGCTTCGAAACAGCATCTTCCCTTGTATGAAGTGCGGAAACAGGCTGTGGGAATTCTGAACGGCAAGAAATGTTGAATTTCTGTGAAAAAGAGGTCTTCAACCGATTAAACCATTATGCAAATGAGGCCGGTGCTGGTGAGACGGTGTTTCTCTCGGGGCATCATCATGCAGTTGCAGATTGGCTCTTTAAAAAGTGAGACTCCTGCGACAGTTACATCTCCTCCTGGCTGTGGTTCACACAACCAGCGACAAATGAAAACAAATGACTGAATCACTTTTTAACATGATTGATTGTGTGCTCTACAAATTTTCCTGTCTGCTGCACTGCATCTGTTTGTGTGTGTGTGTGTTGAATTTTGCTGTAACATTACGATACACTT
This sequence comes from Oplegnathus fasciatus, assembly GCA_003416845.1. Taxonomy (NCBI): domain Eukaryota; kingdom Metazoa; phylum Chordata; class Actinopteri; order Centrarchiformes; family Oplegnathidae; genus Oplegnathus; species Oplegnathus fasciatus. Next base: position 221,207 of record NTHP01000673.1, read on the forward strand.
GTCAGAACATCTGCACATATGCCACACGTGCACACACACATACACTCACATGCACACACACTACATCCTCATCTATCTTGGCTCTGTTCCTTCAAGTTAAACAGTGAAACATCATTTAGCATCCTGCTCTTTGCCCTCTCTCTTCCTCCTCTCCCCTGCCAGCACCGTGCCCGCCCTGGGCACAGCATGTGGCGGGCAGCTGGCATTATGCTGACCTTTTCTGCACTGTGCAGCTCAGCCAGTTTGAGTCAGACCTCTCAGTCTACCGTGAACCACCTGGGGCAGCAGCGCTCAGAGCCGGCCTGAGAGCCAGACATTACACCCTGAAAAACAAAAGTCCGACATGGATGTAATCTGCCAATGACACCAGGGAAATTCCTTTCCTTCTGGTTCAACTTTTTGGTGTTTCACAGCTATATTTAGCCAGCTTAGTCACTTTTAGATTGAAAATTGTTGATGCAGAAAGATTATCAGCATCAGGGCAACTCATATAAAGCGCTGAGTAAATCATAAATCATAAAAAAAAAGGAAAAGAACAAACTTGGGGTTGCTACTGCTGTAAATCACGAAGCAGCGTTCTTAATCTCAATTCATCTGCATGAATGAAAATGAGGAAAATGACTCTTGTTTAAATGCAAGAGTATTAAATGTTAAATGTAGTTTGAAGCGAATCATCTGATTTGCCCTTTGCAGTCGCTTTAAGCACCAAACAAGAGTCTGTTTTTTAATCAGTAAAACTTATAACATTAAAGATCCCCTCCACGTATTTAGGACAAATAAAAACACTCTGCTTTGAATACTAATTTGGGTCTGTTTTTCTACAAAAAATTAAATGATCCAGTTAAAGACTTTCAAAATTACATCTACCTCCTTTACATGATTGAAAAATCCTGGACACAAGATGTCTCCTCCTTCACTGTGTGTTTACTGGAGGCTTCCACATCACACTTTCCTACGCTGCATACTGGACTGTGATTGACTTCAAGCTAGTTGTGATGTCACAAACTGTCACAATGAGCAAAACACATTTTTGAGTAGAGGGGGACTTTAAAATGCCAAACAGAAAAAAAAAACAGAAATTTACCACTGTGCTATTTAATGTCAAGAAACACACATGATGCATGTATCTCAACGCTAAAAACAGCAGGTGTCTTGTCATATGAGATCAGCAAAAGGTCCTCAGAAAATATGAGGAAGCTTAGTCAGCAGAAATACGACTTAAAGTTGACTTGGACATTTGTAGCTGTTATGGGGAGATAAACGGGGGTTAATGAAAAGACCAGGAGGCAGCTTAAAACTGGGAGTGTTGACAAAAAACAGGCTAAAGCAGGACTAGAGAGCAGGTCAAAACTACAGCCAAAGCAGGAACAGAAAACATAATCATCTTCTTGTACAGGATATCATCCCCCCTCTCTTTTCTAACTCTGCTGACCAAAAACCATGTGACTGAAGCACCGTCTGTGTGTGGACACAGTAAAAAAACATGCTGGTGAAGGTCAGCCTCTTTAAGCTGGCTAAAGCTCACGTCCCATGAGAACTAGAAGTTTTGATCTGCTGTACAGGATGTGGATGATCTGAGCACTCAGGTGCCTCCGCTGAGCAGGGAGAACGGTGAGGACAGTGTTTTATCTAATCCAGAGGATCCTGCAGGTCCGCTACTGAAGAACAGTACCTCTTGACATGTTGTACTTTTGGTTGTGATTTAAGTCAAACTTGGGTTTACGCAGAGAATCTAATGTTATCAAAGTGAAAGCAATTCTGTAGACGTGTGTGTAAATGATGTTGAGCAAAGTTTTGCTTTTAAACAAATTCTAATTTCCTTTTCTAACCACTAAGTAGGATTTTAATGACGTGGGGTGGACTCTGAAGGAGATATATGACTTATTTATAAATGATATTAGAGTGCAGCTACTATAATTGAAACAGTGCGTGCAGTTTCAATGGGTTTTCCACAAGAAATTGGATAGGAAAAACTAATAAATATTTCAGTTTCTGTGAAACTGAGTTGGCGATGATTTATATTTTCTCTAAAACTTCAAAAACTGGACTCTGATACCATGTATAAATTAACCACATATCTCATTCTGTGTTTAAGTATTCTGGTCGACAGTCAAGCTGGGAACCCAAAACCCTGGTGCTCCAATACGACTCAGACTAAAGAGCCTGAAGAATTTAATTTTTCAAGTCATTTTTAGCAAATTAAGTGAGAAATACTGTATAATATTGTTAGATGTATGATATATAATATATTATATATTGTTCCCACATTATTACAACGCTAAATGATTCAGTAAATCATCACTGTTCAGATATATTTCACCAGATTTTGTTTCTGTTTCTTGCAATCAAGATGATTCTGAGGAGTTGATCAGCCAATCAAAGCTTTACAATCAATGCAAAACAGTTACTCAAGTCACAAAACAAAGCAGGAAAGCAAGTTCAAGTCTCAGTTTAAGTCTGGTCTGAGTGTCTGGTGAATAAACATGCACTTTTTAAGGAAACAATCCCCCCCCCCCC
>NTHP01000673.1:227238-249042 GCA_003416845.1 Oplegnathus fasciatus
CCCCCCCCACAGAAAAGCCCAGTTGATAAATAAAGATATCAGATTAGTTCAGATTCAAACCCAGTAACAGTCCTGTCATCTTTCTACTCTGACAACATGTAGAGACATTGCAGTGAGACTTATAGTAATGCTTATGTTTTAATCACTATATATCTTTCCTATACAATGGTGACTCTTTATCAATCTTTATAATCTTTCAGGTCTAGATACAATGTATCTATATTGGTACAGGTGTCACTATGTTTGTCTGGGGGATGTGTGTGTGTGGCATCCAACTGTCCAACTCTGTTTGTGTGTCCTACCCAGGGCGTCTCCCAGTAATGGAGACTGGGAACACTGGGCTAATATTTTTTGGTGGATGAGAACGAGAGAGCAGAAACAAGTAAACACACACACACGCACGCACACACACACACAACCCTCTGTTGTTGTTTGAGAGCTCTCCATGGTGACAGAAATAGGTGTGTGTGTGTGTGTGTGTGTGTGTGTGTGTGTGTGTGTGTTGTCCTCTTCCCACTCTCATGCTAAATATTGAAGCTGAGTTGGGGGTGGCTTTGACTCTCGTATGAGAAGTGAAGAATTTTTATCAGCAACCCACATTGATATGGCAACACACACACACACACACACTGACACACACACACACACACACACACACACACACTCAGGTCTATACTACAAACATCTCTGCCTCTGAGGAATACCACCTGATTAGACAGTCAGTCATTTTACCAGAAAGTAAGCGTGTGTGTGTGTAAAACCATTTGAACCAGGGGAATTATACAACCACAGTAGATTTGTAGGTTTAATAAGAAAACAGGCTTCTTCATAGTTCAATTCCCAGCTCCATTCTGAATTTAATGTTGTTTGTTTTACTTTTGCCTTCTGAGTCTTCACAAGTTAATCAAGTGTGAAAAGGATTTAATGCAAAGCTCATCTATCACTACACATATTCTACAGAGTACAGTAGAAACAGTTTTTTTTAAAAGCTGGTCTCTGTTTTTGTTTAGTCTGGTAATTTGTGTTCTTGTTTCCTAAGTAAGGCCTGATGGAGAAATGCATTATGGGCAGTGAAGCAGAGAGTCTACTCACCCAGTCCTAAGCAAGATACTCTGAGTCCTGACTTTCCAAGGTTCCTGCAGAAACAGAAAAAAAGGAATCAGATCTCTTGTACACACAGTAAAATTACAGCCAAATATGGTAAAGGATCCTTTAATCCAAACAGAGGATCAGTATTGATGATTCTGCAAAAACCTGGATCATGTTTGGTGTCAGATAGACGATATTAAAAGAATAAGAATCAACCATTAATTCAACCCATTACAAACTCTACCTTAATCCTATTAAAAGCTTTATTTTGTTGGACATTTCAATCTGCAGTAGATGAAAAATCGTGTATGCAACATGATGTCAAGGAGACTGACAAGTGAATGACAAGCAGGCGTTTCATTTTTACAAGAAGCTGGATGTGGCTTTGCTTCAGATAATCACATGACAGCTTGACAGTGCTTCTGATTTCTCCACGACAGGAAATTGAATTTCACTCTCCTGGACCTCCAGGTAGACGCTGTGACGCTGTCAGCCTCCCACCATGTCTAAGTAGGTGTGTGTATGTGGCAGGAAGCCTCAGAGTGGAATGAAATGGTTATCTGCCCTTTAATGTTACTTTCCAGTCAGCGGGTGAGGAGAACAAACGCCCGATGACAGCGCGACGGAGACAGAAACAGGACGAGAGGAAAGAAAAAACACATCAACACACTGATCAGACAAAATGGAAAGCACTACTCGAAACCACGCACGCAGTAGTGAAAAATATTAATGAAAAAGAAAATTACAACTTGTATGGTGCAGGATGGAGATGAAGTGTGTCTGTGAGTGTGTGTGTGCTTGTGTGTACTATTGACATTGAAGGCATCTTATTAGCTTGTTGTTGGCCTCATTAGCTGTGCCATTAACACCACCCACTATCTCTGCTAAAAAGTTTGCAACTTGCATGCAACTTTTTTTTGGTGTGTACAGTATATACAAGCATCGCTGGATAATTAGTCTGTCCTTCTATAAACCCACACTTGCCTTAGCAACCTCATTAACCCACAAAATGCAGCACATGCTGACTTCAGTGTCTATAGTGGCCCAAGTCATTGCCCCTTTACCCTGTTCAGCTGAAGATCCCCTCTGGAATGAATAAATAAATAATAATTATAACTATTACTAGTATTATTGTTGCTGCTGACTATTATTACTGTTACCAAGTCTATTGCATTTACCCATTTAGGTTGGCTAATATGTTGGCACACAGTTGCCTATTTACACATCCAGCAGGCACCAAGCAACATCAACACTCATTTAGAGTCGAGGTTTTGGCCACCTGGCGAATGTTAAGTCCCATATTTTTCCCTCCTTCTTGCTCTGTTTTGGTTACCACCAACTCCTGAAGGAAACATTTGGCATCTTTAGCTGCTAAATGCTTCATTATATTCACCAGCAAGTTGCTAACTGTGTCCTGTGCTGGACAGGTACCGTGCAGTTGGTTTATAGAGCTTCCTGTTGATGATGCTGATGATGCTGATGACAGTGGTGACGGTGAACCACAACAGTAAAGTTGCAGGCCATAAAACCAAAACAATGAGCTGAAAGATGCTGGACTAGACAATGAGAAAGTTTCACTCAGATAACAGTTATACAGCACAGTTTGTCCTTCCTGTCTGTTCCAGTCCAGTACTGTGGGTAGACTGGCACATCTATGCCATGTCCAATCAAGCTCAAGGAACAGTTATTGTCCTGTCATGTCAGCTTCCTGTGAGAGCGTCCATGGACGGATGGCTAAACTGATGCTACAGGACACACACACACACACACAGACACACACACTTTTAAAACAGGCTTCCAAGTTTTGAGCAGGTGCAAAGCTAAAACCACAGCTCCAATTCATCAGCTTGTGGCACAGTTTTCCTGGGAGAAGAGTTTAGAATATGTTACGTCGGCACTTTTCGACTTGCTCAGGAACCTTATTTAGAGAGGATACTTGAGAATTATCTCGAATTAAAAATCCACGTCATCATTTTTATTTCGAAACTCTTTTTATCGCACTTTAAGACGTGGAGAGTACAGGAAAGAAAGTTCTGTGCTTCACACTGTGTACACCTTGAATAAAAGTGGGTGATTACAGATGTCACAGTTTGGTACAGTTTTGTACAAATAAAGCAGGACACACACAATGCGGGAAATCAAATCTTTATAAGGACATTTAAAATCAGATTTGTGTGTCTAGTCTCATGGGGTACAGTACATGTTGTTCTGTTACCAAAAAGCCCCAGATTAATTCCTGGAAAAAACAATGTTTTGTCCGTCACATCTATGTGTTTTGCTGAAGGAAACATTAGCAAAAGTTTGAACACCTGATCCCCTCAGTCACTGACTGCAAGTCCCTGTAGATAAGGTTCTCTCTTCAACATAAAACAATTGAAATGCATGTTTCATTTAGCTTTAAAACCTTTGCTAACTGTATTATAAAATAATTTAATTTGTATTCTATACTCACATTTTAAGCCTCTCTAAGATTGTATTAAAAACACACGCATGGCCTCATTAAAAGCATCAGATTTACAGGGTCAGCCTTGTGTATTGATGGAAGAGTACATTATTCACAGCTGTCAGCAATCCTTCATTCTTGCCCACCTGTCAAAATGGCTTTAGTTATTCATTGCTGACATGTCACCTCCATATCCTTCAATATCAGAATAGTTAATTGGGCATGAAAAATCAAGCCACCCTCAGAAAATCAATTTTGGATGATGCATTAGATCCTCTGTAGCCTATAAAATATCCACAAGGGACACTGAACATTTTGGACAAGGTGCTCTTGAACAAGTAGCAGGAGTTACTTTTTGCTCAGCAGAAACAGCAACAAGAGATGACTATATATGAATACTGTTTAAACATTGTTCCACTTACATGCTTTATCCCACCCACATCTTTGATTTCTACAGTGGTTAATAGGAATGAATGTGAGTCTGTGTTCAGCTGAAATCTTGCTGTCTTTCATCAAATATTTGCAGGACCAGGCTCCAGTCCTCCCAGTGACCCTGAACAAGAATGAGCAGGTTAAAAAAAAAAAAAGTATGAATGAAAAGTTATGTAAGGTTGCTTTTCTTGCCCAAAAAAAAGATGATGACATTTTAAAAAGTTTAAAGTAAAGGCCTGCCTCAAGTCGGGTCGATCTTTTGAATTTAGATCATGTAGACTAGAGGCGCTGAGTCAGGCAGTGGATGCCCCGCCAGCGATTAATGATGATCCCGCTGTTCCCCCCGGCCACGACCATGAATGATGACGATACAGATGAACTCTATTTCAGGTCCAAAAAAGAAAAGCTTGGCTGGAGCCACAGCAGAGCACAGACAGATCACTTAACAAAGCAAAAAAACTGCACACTGCGATGCCTGATATGACATCCAACAATCCATTCAGACAGTACTTTTATTGCGAATGGAGTGATGGTGGGTTACGTTTGTGATGGAGCAGTTTGCATGGCCAAAGTTGTGGCACTTGGCCTTAATACCAGAGTGTACTTTTCACAAACTCCACAATGAACCGAACAATAAGAATCACAGGACTGGTTCTTCCTCCTAAAATGAGAGCAGATTCACAAAATAAATGTAACTTGTCGGCGCAGCTGCAAACTTACATGAATTCTGCTTATTGTGCTATAAAAGGGAGTCGTGGAAAGAAGCTACTGGGCAATTATAGCTGGGTATACTTTCTTTTGCTCACTGACTTTTTTCTCGCATGTTGACTGAAGTAATAAAGGAACAAATAACTTTTCTCCAATCAGCTCAACTGGCCCTGATACTGCTGAGCCTATGCAATACATCCCCTCATTCAGCTTTCATGGGGATGGATCGCGAGATGGATGAAAGACTGGCGGTGAAGGGGATAATAGATGAGATGGAGAGAATGATGCAGAGAAGAAGAAAATAAGATTTCCCCACTTGGGAGATGGAGTGAGAAAGTGATCTTCTCCCTCATTTAAAACCCCTTTCAAATGACTCATAGATAGATAGACGCTTATAGCCACACATATAAATAACCAACCCCCCCCCACACCCCCCACCACCACTAAACACACACACGCTCTAATACAGCCGTCCTCGCCTATCAAATATTTATTGAAATATGAACCCCCCCTAGCCGCTTTTCCAAACAGATCTACCATAACAAGCCTTCCCCATCAGTGAGGCTATTCATCTCCACTTAAACATGTCTTCATTTGCCTGTTGATGGACAGTAATGACTTTCTCTAATACCCCCGGTACTATGGCAATATTATCCACTCTCTTCATCTGCCAAAACACTGTCTCCCTCTCTCTCCTTCTCCCTCCTGCATGTCAACAGTCATCACCACAGATCTGTCACTGATTCGCCACTATAGTAGCAGAGGGAGCTGCTCAGTATTCAGGAAGAGAAAAAAAAAACAGGTTACGCTCCGAGTCTGCACTTTAAACGAGATCAGTTTTCATTAGACAGTCGGGTGTAATTGGCTAAGAAGTCGCATTTTACCACATTTAGAGAGTCGATGCTCTAAATGTGGGAAAATGTTCTGCCATTAAGAGTTGAGGTGACAAACTGCCTTTTCCCTCGTGTATTAATCTCATAATGAGATTAATGACTAAAACGTTTGCTGATTGAAGCACTTTATAAGACTGTCATAGGTCAGTTTATGTTTATTGCTTGCACTAAACCGATCGACTGTAATGTTCTGTACATATTTCACACGTGAGACGGTTGGATAAAAGTTGCTGTGTATATGTGACGATGAAAACACAATGAGAGTGACATCTTGGCATCTTGGTTATGATTAAAAAATCCACTTTCGTTTTCCTTTTCTGATCTCAAGACCTATTTTTCCATTTTATTGACGCTTCCTTGAAGCTTTTTGTTTGATGTGAACTTATATTCCTTCATTTGTAACTGTGAAGCACTTTGTCAGGTTTTGAAAAATGCTATATAATTAAGTTTTATACTTTACAGGGTCATCTTTAAAAGAATCAAGTTCTGGACTCTTTATTTTGATGAAAGCAAACACAGTACAGAAATAATTTACTACTTGGCCGTCCTTGTAAGTGCAGTCAGTGTTTTATTTCTGGACGTACTTTTCCTTTAATGATTTTGTGGATGCCTTCCAGAGGGATTGGTTTCACTTTTGTGACCAACTTGAAAACGAACATTGAATTGCTGTTTACGATACGGAAAAACAGTTATGAGCCAAAAGAGACCGTCTGACACACTTCTCCATCAAGTGTAAAACTGTGTGTGTGTATGTCAGAGGGAGTGAATGAGACGGGTAGAAAGAGGACATGGAGGGGGGCAGGGGGGCATGCCTAAGGCCACCTGAGCTCCAGATAAAGTAGGTTACGATGTTACAGTAATCACCCAGATTCTGGCATCACACACTACGGTGACACTTATTCCTCATGCAGACAACAGCAGTTACCTCGCTGTGCTTCACGTTTCTGTCACCGCTGTCCTCTGCTTTCCACTGTTTGAATCTCCCTCTGCCTGTGTCTGCCTCTACAAGTGTTTCTCTGTCCCCATTTTCTCTTTCTTCTGTATCTCCACATTGGCTCTCTCTTTATCCTTTCTTTTAATTTCCCTCTCAGTTTCTGTTATGTTCTCTCCTACTCGCTGTCCGTCATCTTCAAGTTATGAAAGTCTCCTAACCATACACTGCACTGCTCAAATCCAACTCCACCACATGTGTAATTTTCCCCGCACTTCATAGCAATCATCCTTGTGACTCAGTGTGATCTCATGTTGTAAATGAAATCTGCCTTTGCTTTGTCTTCACAACTGTCTGATCTCTCTGTTGCCATTTTTGTCTTTCTGGCTACAGTAGGCAATGCAAGACAAGGACATCTTATTTATATAGTACATTTCTTTACAAGAAAACTCAGTATGTTTTACATTAAAGTGACATGTAGATGCAGTAGGTGGCTGTCTTCCCCTCTCACTTCAGCTCAGCTTAATTCAATTTAATAAACAAATATGTATTATCATTTATTGGAAAGCTTTTTACCAGTGTAGAAAATCATCTGCTAACATTCAAACTACTTTGACTGCACTTGGTTTGAGCTACAAAACTGAAAACATGCAGTTTTGCGAAATCATTCAAAAGCATATACTGACATTGCAGTTACCATTAAGCATGTGTGCAGTCCTCTCACTCCCATCCTCTCACTGTCTTTTTACCTCCCACTTGCATGCCATCATCTTTTAAACATGAAAACTCTCTGCAACTCTTCTACTGTGCACATCCATTGCTATCAATCACATATTCAACTCTGAAGGTCTGTCAGGGTAATGGCAAAAAATAACATATTAAAATGTGGGCTGCTTTCAAAATGAAAGCTTATTCACTTTGTGTCTCATAGACAGTTTTTTCTTATGTTCTGCTCGAAACATCACCAGAGGGAATAGATGGGTCAAGTCCTGCTCATGTGACAGGGATGTAGAGAAGAAGAGACAAACAGCAGAAAGTCGTTATATTCCACAGATTTAAGATTGTATAGCCGTAATTTCCCGAGAGAATCTGACATACACGTTCATAATTAGTCATATCAAGTTCTAATAATATATTTGCATAAAATCTTCCATTGGTAAAAAGGCTGCAAAGTTAATGACTTCACTTCAGAGGAAAAGAGAGCCATCTGCAGATAATTATCATGTTGTGCGGACTAATTATCTCTCCATATTTAATTGACTGAGTAATTAAGAGAATGAGATAGTTGTCATGATTGATTAAAAAAAACTAAAAAGCCCAAACAGATTTGCTGAGATATCAACTGTTCACCCGTATCAATAAAATTCTGATGAGAAAACCCCAAAAATTCTGTAACCTCCAGTGAAAAGTCACAACTGTCAAGTTGTGCAAGCTTTAATGCAAATATGTCGGCCAGATGGACATTTGTAAAACAAAATGAGGGGAGAAGCTGAAAAGAAAATGAAAAAGAACTAAAGGGTGAAAAAAGACAGAGCGAGACGTTGATAAACTGCACCAGGGAGCCCAAGATGAGAAAAAGCACTTATTCCAGAGGGAAGCACCAATTAAAATTAAGATTTAATTACAATTAGGGCTGAAAAATGAGAGTGAGGGGGAAAAAAACATGAATTAATCACACTCAAACTCAGTATCAACACTACGATAGATGTGATGACGATAGATAGATAGATAGATAGATAGATAGATAGATAGATAGATAGATAGATAGATAGATAGATAGATGACCTCCCTCCATTGTTACTATCATTTAGAAAGAAGGAGGAAACGGGGAAAGGGAGCAATAGCGATAGCGGGTGCTGTCCTAACTGATACACTCACATGGTGGCTGTAAAATGATATTTCATAATGTTTTCAGCAAAATCGTCATTGCTAGATTGTGTGAGATTTCAAAAAGCTGATGTGTTACCACGGCAACGGTGTCACGTGGATGAAAATTCTTGGATCAGCTAAAGACCAATCAGCTCCATCCGCCCTCTCCAAGTCTAAGGTACCTGTTGTTACCCACAACGACAATCACTTACTCGGCAACAGTGAGAGAGATTGAGCAGAGGCTACATCAGGTCAATCTAACATGGGGAAAATACTTTGGAGAGATCTTTCTATTTATATATCAACAAATCCCATGGAAAACAACAAAACCAACAATGAATTGACTAGGGGACATGTTTAACCTGGGCACTGTAGTTTATTTTGATTCAATCCCACATTCACCATCTAAACACTCAGTAGAGCAATAGAAATGTGTATTTATGCGCAACTGAAAATAACCAATCCACTGTTTACTTCTGTTTGACCAACATTCCCTATGACCTAAATTGCCCAGCTGTTCTAGAAAATTACTTAGCCTAAAAAATTAAAGTCTATTTGTGACTTTTTGTTTGTCTACAAAAACAACAATAACAAAAATATAGAGTAACTCCACTCTTATTACTTAAGTTTTTCAAGTAGCATCAGCAATATACCAACAAACCAACGCAACACAGGGGAAAAATTCCCTCCTCACATCCCCCGTTTTATCTCACGTGCTGTGTTATCCTGCAGGCTGTAGCCCCGGAGCACAGTCATTCACCGTTTGTCCATTGCTTCAAAGACACATAAAGTTCCACAGAAAAACAAATCAATGCTGAAATCACAACCATCAGTCTTGAAAAGCCTCTTTTGAAAAAAGCAATCTATATGTGCGTGTGGTTGTGTGAATGTGCCTATGCAGCCATGCATACATAAATGCATGAATACATCTGTGTATATGGTGGGTGCACATGCTCAGCTATACATGCACTTGCACCTGCTTGCATGTTGTGCCTGTATGTGTCTGTACCTGTGCGTCCGTATGAGCTAAACTGTTTCCATGAACTAAGGAGAAATCTCAGCAGTGGGGCTATTTCATGCCTATCAAAGCCTGAGCACTGAGTGGGTGGGGGGGGGCTGTGAAGAAGTAAGGGGGGCAGCTCTCAAAGCCTACGTACGGGCAGAGTAATGCAGCAGCCTGTGTATGGGAGTAATATAAAAGCTGTCACCTAGCAAGCGAGGCGAGATAACACCGCCAATGGGACCGGTAGGAAGCACTCTTTCAGCCAGTCAGTCTTTTGACACCTTCACAGTTGCAGCTGCAATATATACTGTGACGAGAGCAGTAATTATGAGTATGGAGAGATTTGTCGTGGTGCCTGTGTGCACATGTGTGCCTGTGCATTGGATTCAGTGCTGGATCAAGCAATTATGCATTGCTGTGCAGTGTGTGTACCCTCAGTGTATGCATCCAGTGAATGGCTGAGCACAGCATGTAGAAATTAAATACATTAACACGCGTGTGCTAAAAGAGACATATGTGTCTCTTTTAATCTTGTTTCTCAGGAATAAGAGAGCTCAACACCTCCTGCTGTCAGCATGAAACAAACCTCCTGACAGAAATAGAAAGATACAGAGAATATGACGCTCATATTCAAACTACTTCATGTTGCTCTTGGCTTTCTGCAACCTACTAAAGCAATGCTTCAACAACCCACACATCTATAGAATATTTTTATTTAAATACACACAAGTACGCACATATTACTGTACCTATATTATAGCTAAATGTGTGACCTTCTGGTATCACTTTTCGCTGTAGGTACCTGAGTATTTTCTATGCTCATACAGTGCCTCTCGGTATGTAGCCTTCTGTGCAGTTTGTCAGTATGGAGCACAACAACTGAAGTCACAAAGAATAAATTGCTGCGGTTGGTGAGTATGGGATTATGATATGATAGCCTCAGCTGCTGTTGTAGAATTTTCTTTTATCTGTTTTTACAAACCTGAAACACTGTACTGAGGTTTTCTGCCCATGTTCTCAGTCTTGTGATATCTGAACACATTGTCATTTTCACAAATGTAAAATAACCATTATTTTGTTAGCATTCATAAACTACAGGCCTGCTGAGGTTTTGATGGCTCACGGGAGCTGCAGTAATTGAATGCTCGCAAAATCATTGTTACTTTCTCTGACGACCTGCTTACATTTTACTGTCCATTGCAGACGTAGATAATAATTTATTCTAAACCCCCGTGTTACGTCTCAGCTTTAGAAAGGCTGATTTAAAACATTCTCTGGGGGAAAACAGATTGAGGACTGAAAGCTTATTAAACAGAAGCAAACCTTGATATGGGGAATGAATTCAGCTGTCTACTGTATATAGGAAAATAATGAAGAACCTACAGTGTACTGTAATACAAACCCCCACAGTAAAAACACACCACTGGGAGCCATAATGGATCATTATGTAGCTGCTTCCATCCTTTTAGCTCTGTTGGAACAGGATTGCTGTCCTGGTGGTCCCCTTGTTATGTAAAATATACACATACCTCTTGATTTTTCTCCTGAGGCAAATTTGCATTAAGTTAGGTACTCAAAATGCAAATTACCCACAATTAGCTTCACACTCACAGAGACAAACTTGGCATGTATTTATATACGTCTAACGGTGTTCTTGTAGTGCATTCAATCATGAGGGAAGAGGCACTGAGTGGATGTTTAAACGTGTGTTTAAGACAATTCAGATACAATCATGTATGTGTACATATACGTTAGTGAAAGTACCAGCAGTTGAATAGTTACAGAAGGACACAACCAAGCACAACCCCATATGTGCCTGCAGTGACTCAGAGTGGCTGCGTGGGCAAAAGATCCTCACATTTCAGGCCTGAATCATTCTGCCAAAGTCTCTGATCTATTTGTTGTCAAGTGGCCTTGCTGCTCTGCAGCGGAGACTGACTGGTTTCCAAAGCTATGTAAAGCCAGTACATCTGAGAAAGGACAGGCAATTTCCACAAACCAAGATCTGTAGCGCGACAGAATCTTTTTTTGGCAGACAGTCGGGTAATTCTTTCATCTTTTGTCCTATTATTTTTTCTTTCAATCTTATTTGCGGCGATAGAAGCTGATATCTATCATCCTAAAACAGTGCCCCGCCTGCCTCTCACACAAATCAATTTTCCTTCCATTTTCAGAGGTGCTGATGGGAATCTGAGGCATTTCAAACAATTGCCAAAACACTGTATACTTGAGGGGCATTCTGCAGAAGATTATGATATTGTTGTTTCACAACTTCAAGTGCAAACTAAGGACAGGCTGAGGAGGAAATGCTGATATAGGAGAAGTGGTGGAAGAAACTTTTTTCCTCCCAGTTTTAAAAGAACTGCCATTTTTGTTGTTCCTGCACAGACTGCTTTTGTTTCTGACAACACATTTCTGTTGAGATCAAAGATACGGATGTTACAGCACACACAGTGGAGTGCGGCTTGAGGGTAACTCCTTAAAAATGACAGTGGCACAAGCCTAAGGAGGCCAAGATGCATGATTTTTTCCCTCTGAACTTGTTAATATTGCACGACACCGGCAGCAAGTGGATCAATCTACACAGGCTCACTCGTGCTCCACAAAACACTCTTTCAGAACATTACGACATTGTTTGGTGTTCTTTATTTGAGAAGGAAGAAAAATCAATGTACTCTTCACAGCGCGTAAAGAACAGCCAGCTCTGGTTTAATTTCCCCAAACCTCAACTGTGGACCTAGATGACTCAGAGCCCGGAGGCAAAACAAAACAAATACCAAATGAGTTTCTTAGAAGATCCCAGATTCTTCCTCAGCAAAGACTGCACACACACACACACACACACACACAGCTTGAAGGCTGTGCAGTTGTAATGCAATCCTGTATCAAGCGTTAATAGATTCTGCAACATAATTGTGATTATATTAAAAATGTCCCATTGGCTTTCTGGCTGTTGAATTGGGCTTGCTTCCCAAAAAGAGGGAGGGAAGAAGGCTGGATGGATGGATGGATGGGTGGATGGATGGATAAATAGACAAACCTGACCTTGTTTTATTTGGCACATAGTGAAAATGCCATCGACCAACCAAGCAACATGAACTCAAATACATGATTTAGTAAAGAAATTATGTCAGTGAGTCTCTGGTCTCCAGCTGCAGTAAATGTGCCACTAATCATATATGACAGATTGATATAATAACAATGTACTGTGTTACTGTACGTCACTATCTACTCACGAATCCTGCGTTTGAAAGTTCATCACATAATTACATGGAGAACTAACCATCATCATAAACAAAGCATTTTTTGTCGTTGCTGTTATTGTTTTTCAGGGGCTCTTTAGGGTCTCCGCAGTACATGCACAGTATCAGTACTCATACATATAACAAAGGCATTTAAAGGGACATGGCATGAAAATAACAGAACCTACCATGTGTTTATAGATACTGTAAACACAGATATATGCAGGCACAAATACACACACACAAAGTTTAAGATGAGATTCCCTTCAGGTCTCAGGTAAGTAAAAGGGTTTTATTTGACCATTTGAGTTGACACATAACTCACTGTGAGTGTGTGTGTTTCTCTGTGTGTGTATAATAGAGCGATGCCCTGGTTTTGTGCCTATAAAATGTACTACAAATGGATGTGTGGATGCTCCACATCGCACATTTGTGAGTACTCCAGTGGCATTGATTTCACGACCTTGCATTTTGTTGTGAGGATTTATATCACTATTCGGCCTGGATTTATTTTACTGGACAATCTAATGTAATTTTCCCAGGTTATGTGTGTAAGTCCGGAGAATCTTTAATACTGGATAAAGCTCTCAGCCTGGATGGAAGATATGCTGATCTGCACTTCTGCTTAAATGAGCAGCTGGTCAGACAATCTGCTGGGTGACAAAAAGCATATTGTAGTCTTACTTTACATGTCGGGCCAAATTAGTCTGTGTTTAACTGTTATTTGTTGGCTGAACACAAGTAGGTTGTTCTGCATTTTGCTCTTTAGAGGCTTTTAAAAATCACAGCCGCATCAGATTCACATTGTATTAAAATTAAGGATGCCACTTTCAACATCCACATTACCAGACTCAGAAAAACACTAATCCAGTTTTAATAGGGATTAGTGTGTCTTTCTGCCTCTAGTTCCCTGCAACCAAATGAGGAGTTAACAAGCTGCTGACAAAACAACAAACTCTCATGCTGTGATAAAACACATACAGTACGCATGTATTTTCAAGGGTGCATCTTTACACGTCTACAGACAGAAGACACACATTCAGATGCCTTAATTGTCAAAGAATCATAGCAGGGAGAGAAGCCATCGCAATAATACAGACTGAAGCTTCAGCCGCTTACAGTGATGACTTTGCATTGTGCATGATTAAGATTCACAAATTAGGAGGAGAGACAGGGAGGCACGCCAAGCCAATGGCCATGAAATAAAACTAAGCACAATTTTCTGTCTGTCTGCCGTTGCCACCTGAGCTGCATCTCTGTTGTTGTAAAGGGGAACACAAGGTTGATTTGTTCCCCTGTGTTGGGACTCACAGAGAGACAGCCAGGGACACAAGGAGGTGAGACAGCAAACAACTCAGAGACACTGTATCTAAGTGGTCTTTTCACTAGAAGATTGTAGAAACTGGGAAAATGCAGGTGCAGAACTGGGAAGAGCATCTCACCTCCCTCAACAACCACTGACAAGAGGACCTTTTTGTGTGAATGTGAAGTGGGGTATGAGATAAAATTTTAAATATTTTTACATTTTTTTAAGCCACAGCTGCAGACACATCATTGGAAATGGATTGATCACAGACTACTGAGCAATAACAAGAGAGACAGTTGTAAAGCTGTTCATGTTTCTGTCCATCTGCAGCATGCTCTCACTAATCCGGATGGGTCATTAAATGCACTAATTAAGACTCCAATCAATAAAGGAGATTAATGCGTGGACACGCACACACACCAAGACACATTTACACACAAACAGGCACACAGAGAGGAATGCACACACATATTCATACACAAACTTGTTTTTGTCACTCCAATCTTTCTTTTCTTGTTATCACTTGTCATCATTTCAAGAAATCATGTCGAGTTGAAACTAATTATGTTTGAGAAACATGAACATGGCTTCTTTGGCTTTAGAGACTTCTTTCACTGCATCATTTACTTACCTGAAAACCAGGTAAAAACATTAAGTTAAAACAAAGCCAATGTGGTAAAGCATGAATTAATGATTTAAATTGCAAATGCAACATCTTTACAAATTGGGTTCTTGTAGGTATGGTTAGTAATAATCAATTAACACTATTTGGTAGATAGAATAATTCAAGGTACCTTACTGAGTATTTTTCATTATAATGGGAGCCTCAATGGGAATGGAAAATTGAACTTTTAGAGTTTCTTTCCTTTAAACTAAATACATCCACAAATGACAATTGATTGAGAGCTGCAGTGACATTTTAATGCATACTATACATAGACAGAACACTGATAACACACTACAAGTCTATTAGGAATTGCTTGGCGCACAGGCTACATCACTGTCGTGATGACTTTGAGAATAATAGTGAGAGATACAATCAAACCACCTGACATTACCTCCTATTCAAGTGGTCTAATTAAGGCAGCCTATAGCAGGGAAACAATGTTGATCCAGTGACTATCTGACAAAGAGACCGGGCTTCTAATTAATTATTTAGACAGATAAGCATTTCTTTCATCTACCGGGTCATGGCTTAGCATGATTTCAAACTAGCATGTCATTACATGAAGAGATGGGAGAGTCCACCAGGAATGTCTTAATGGAGCACCGAGTCATTAACATTCAATAAATGAAACAATGTCATTGGTGAAAGGGAAACATAGTGAATAGAATATTAAAGAAAGCTAATATATGCGGATGGCACTGAGCTACTTAAAGAATAAAATAAATAGAAAAAAAGTGGGGCAATGGTTGCAATATGAACAAAAACTGTATAAGAATTTGTTAACATTCTCCTGTATGTCTCTTTTTGGCGTTAGTCCGACCAAACATTTAGTTTTCACAACTGAACTGAACTGAATTTTTTTTAAACTTTCTGATTAGTTTGCTCAGATTCAAACAGACGAAGAAGAAAACTCGGGCCTGCATTCCTAAATTTTCTCTGAATCACTGGAATCATTCAGAACAGTTGGACTAAAAATACTGCTATCTCTAAGAAATGAGTTATGAAGCTTCCCACAGCCACTTTCAAACAAGAGTCAAGTTCTCCTCAGAGGATGAATACCATCACCATTACCATAAAGTGAAATAGTCACTGTAATTCACTGCAGGAACAAAGGAATAATACCACCTGTATGACAAGCGACTTACTGTATGCACAGCTAAAGGCTAAAATATTCTTAAACTGACAATATCTCAAGATGATCTATTCACTGCATACATTTAATGGGAAGACACCTTGGCAATAATGTGCTGTAGCTGTGCTGCTGACCAGTCAGAGCATCATGTGAGGATCATTTGGCCATAAAATCACTATTTACTGTACACTGATATTGTGGTTTCTGAGTTGGTATCAATTACTGTGTTCCAGTATTTTCTGCACAAAGTAGTTTTCTGTCCTCGGAGGCACCAGATTCTGCTGCACACTGCTGGAAAAATACACGGAGGACCACTTTTCACCTAAAAGTCAGATGGACTCACACTGAGCGAGTTTCAGCCTTTTATTCTGCAGGTTTCTGCAGGAACGGTGCGTTCAGTCCATCTCATAATGTTCTGCTGGCTATAAATGTCAACACGGGTCTCCTTCTCGCTGTGGAAACATCGATGAGTATCATGCTCATAAAAAACATGTGTTTTTACTGTAACTGGTCGTTTCCTCTTGCTGGTATAATCACATTCTCGCTCACAATAAACCAAACCACAGTTGCTTGAGCTCCCATTTTGGAGCAGGTGCAGTTTATCATGCAAGTCTGTTATTACTATAATCTACAAAAACAAACTAAAAGACTCCAGAATTCAGCTGAATAAATCCAAACATCTGATGTGAGTGTGCCCTTACAGTATAATTGGTTGTTTATATATCTGATCCAGGACAGAAAGAAGTATTTGCTGTGGGGAAGGAAACATAAATGTAGTATCATGGGGTAAGCATGGATTGTAGGTAATTAGATCTCCATTTCCCCAAATACTTTCCCAGAAAAAAGAATATAAATAGTAATGTTTGTTTTTTTAAATAAATAATAACCTAATTTAAGACTTCCTCTTCCCCAAAGACACACTGACACTGCTGCTGCTGAAGCTCGCACACACAAGCAGTTTACTTCAAGGTGTCATTCACAATAAAGGAGAATATATTCAGTCTGATGTCGTTTAGGGGCCTTCCATTGTGTGTAAAGCTGTACTGGAATAACTTTAACACACAGCAAAACATGTCCAAAACACACACACACACACACACACACACACACACAGGCAAACTCATACACACACACACAAACCATCAGGCAAACACACACATACAAGCCCTACTCTTTGACGGGAGATATGTGATCACACACATCTACAGATTCATGCAGACAGAATTTAGTTAGACAAACGCCTCTCTTTACAAGCATGCACGCTCTCTTCCAACACAACATACAGTCGTACTGACACACACACATTCACACACCAAAGTGCAGAGGCTGAATTAAATTTACGCACGGGATGCGGAGGAAAGTTGGAGCCAGCAGATTTTCTGTCCATCAGAGTGCGTGCTGGGGGGCTGGAGTGTGTGGGACACGATCAATAAATCCTACCGAACAGCCGACCAGGAATGCTCCGATGGATTTTCACTAAGTTACTGCTTTATAGACTTGACTGCACACATGCACACACAAGCATGCCAGCAGAAACACACACATGCACACATACTGTACCATACAAGCACACACGTAGTTAAAATGAACAGTTTAATAATTGCCATAAAACTGCTGTGGACCATAAAAAGCCTGATATACAAGCACAGGTTCTCCCAGAGGAGAGACCAGCCCTGCTGAGTCTCCAGCATATTATTATTACTTATTGCTGTTTTACGGCTGTTATCACTGTGTTGTTTAATAGTGCTAATAAAACGCTAAACAAACCAAAAATAATACGAGCTACACCTTTCTTATTTAGGATAGTTTTTCAATAATCATATAAAGATGATTGTTGGAAATGTCAGGGGCAAATTAAGACTCTTTAAATCACTGCTGACTACTGAGAGACAGAGAGAGAGAAAGAGAGAGTTTCTGTTTTCATGAAGGAAAAAGCAGCTGCAGCCTTTCAAAGAGCAGAGGGTGGCAGAGTTCAGACTCTTGCAGTCTTTTTACACATAAAAGCACAATGTTTCTTTTTTTCTAGACCCTGATATTATTTTCCTGACAGGCCGCATAATGGCTTCTTTGTTTGTTTGTTTGTGTGTTTATCTGAAGAAAAACTTCAAAGAACTCAAGCTCAAAGATTTTTTTTTTGACAAGATTTTTTCATGTTTTGAATGTATTATGTATGTTGGTTCTATTATTAATTCATATTACTGTATGTTACAATAGAACAAGGTGACCGTTTGACATTTAGACTGCAGCACCAATCAAAGCAGCTAAATCCAGCCCCTGCAGTGTGACAACTAAATCCCCTCAGGGATCAACAGATTCAGTCTTCAGCTCTTTCACTCAAATGTAAGATAAATAAAGGTTAATGAAACAAAGAAAATCTTTAAATGAATTGTAACAAGATGACCTTTAATGAACTACAGTGGGATTTAGAATAAATTTGTAGGTTTAGCAATCCAAACAAAACACTTTCCGATGCGTGCATGTGGAACCACCAACCCTACACTCACAGACATCTCTAGTTTCAGAGGAAGCTCTCATGCAAACAGTACAATATCTGCATGATTGAGTGATGTAGTGAGCCATAAGAAAACCGGGCAGCATACAGTAGCAGGGAAAAGAATCTGTTGCTTGAGGAGGCAAAAAATGATGTCCACCGTTCTGGACAATTATTGAATAATTCTCCTAAATCTGCACTCAGAAATAGATGTAGCTTCTTCGTGCAGCATGCGAGCTGTGAATTAGTTCATGTAGCCCACACTCAGTAAACCTCGCTTGATCGCTGCATCCTGCATTATTCACAACATCACTGCTCGCTCGGCCATGCACCACACTGCAGCAGCCCCGACTCTCCGTCCACCTACATGGCGTACTGCATGCTGTCACCTTAAAACAACGCCTCCTCAAGTTTCTGTGTGTTTTCTCTCTTGTTTGAACTCTTTTCAGATTTTGTCCATCGCTCTTTTTTTTGGTTCTTTTATTACTCTTAAGCTCCCTCTCTTTTTACACAACGTGTGTGGAAAGAAGGTGACAAGAGGACAGAAAATCAGCTCCATCATCATCATCACCACAGAACCTGATCCAGAGAGACTTGCTCAGGTTTCGTTATCACAGCAAGTCATGATCTCCCGGGCAGGAGTGTGGGATTGTGGGGGAATCTGAGGTGCTTGCAGTTTACGTTTTAAATTGGAGTTTTACACCTCAGAAGTGAGAAGTAAGCTCATTTCAGCATTCAGCCTCCTGGATCCAAATCTTTATGGCCTTTTATGGTCATATTCATTCATTATCTCATCAAACTGAATGCAGGGCTGTATTCCTGCTGAGTGCTGTAATACTTCAGTTAATGCTGAAACTGTTCATTGTAAACTGAGTTATTGTATTGCTGCTGTACTGCACCATGTTTAGGTTCAGTTCTCCTGTTGTGTTGGTGGAAAAACTGAAACTAGTTTGCTGTTTGTTCACTTGGTGTTGGTTCTGACTGTTTTTTGCACATTTTACCATTTAGTTTGTTATTTTTATATTATTTTTAGTGATCACTTTCATAAAACAGGTGACAGTCTTTAATGTGCGGTCTTAAAAGAGCAGAAAACCTAAATGTTTGAACATGTAAAGAACTAATATTTTCACCCTCACACATGCACTGACCTTGTTAGGATAAAAAGAGGGGAGTTGTTACCTTTGTCCTAGTTTTATTTCCTATAATAGGCTGCTGTCATCAATTTAACTGTCGACAAAATGGAGTAATATTCGAATTATGTTGCACATTATCACCATGCTGGGGTATCAAAATACATCAGCTTTGTCTTTTATGACAAGTTTTCACAGCGGATCTCTCTCACACCACAGTTATTCACCATCTCATGGCTGAAGTTCATTTTTTTCTACTTTTCCCATTGCACCGGCCTGCACCTGCCACTTCCCAGAGGCAGTGAGTGTAAGGGTTAATGAACGTGGTTCTGTCAGAGATTCGATGTAAGGTTAATGTGGACATAGGTCCCTAGGTGTGTTTGCCAGGTGTTTATGTAATAGGTTTATTAGATTCTCAAGGAGTGAATGTGATAAATTAGGCTTCAGTTACAAAGTGCTTGCTAAGTGATATAAACTGGTTAATATACTGTGCTGACTGGCAAAGCACTAATGAACCCCAAATCTTTTTTTTTTCACAAGCAAAATCACATCATTAAAAATTAAATTCTCTATTGGGTCTCTGTTGACCTCTTTGTTTCTGTAGTTCCTCTCCCCAAAAAATGTGAGCAATTTCAAAATTATACTGTGGCTCTAACAGCAACTCCTGCTGATAGCAATGGACAACAGGAAAAAAGGAAATGGAAACAAGGAAACGGGAATAATTACAGAGGAACTACAGGAGCGGGGGAGAGGAAAGGGGTCATTCGCTAAAGCTACAATTAGCAAAGTGTACGAGTGTGTTGCCACACTGCTAGCCTGGTGGGACAATAAAGATCTATTCTATTTCACACCTTACAGATTACAATGTGTCAAAATAAAAATATTCAATTCAACATGATGTAAGTATAATATTTTTTAAAGTTACACGCATACAATTACGCTACTATAAGTAACTATACTTTATATATATATATTTATATACATATATGCCATAATTTTGAGTGAACATCACAAAAAACAAATGACAGAAATACTTCACACAACAAAAAAACATAAAGACATCAACAAAATGTCATTTTCAGACACCAGTAAAAGCTTTCCTGGTGTTCCAACCCTGTCTCCTAGAAATCACGTTCATATACTACTAAATTGTTTTTTCCCCTATTACGATTTGTTGGAAAATGTAATTACTTCCTGGATCTTTAGAAATGTTTTTTCAAAATGTAGGGACCGCTACCTTTTCATACCACACGCAAGTCGTAGGGATGCGGTTGGGATGGGTGGATGGATGATGGAAATAAGCACAGGACTTCGCCACAGGAGACTGGGGTTCACATCCTGAGTCCTGCTTGTGGTCAGCTGAGGCGATGGAAGCACTTTGGTGAAGGTTGAGGAGACACTGGGCCTCATGCATGAATCGTTTGTACGCACAGATTTGATCTTAAATTGTGGGTGCAAACAATTTAAGAACTTTTGTGGCATTCATCAACACTTTCGTACTTCCCTTTTTTTCTTAATTAAAATAAAAATTTAAGAGTGCCCTCAACCACATGAGTTTTGTGCTGTGAAATATTAATAATGATGATGAAAAAGCAATTTACTTTATGAAAACACAGAAGAAAAATGTTCTTCAATTATTTATTCATTTAATAATTTTACTGAGGCAGATTCCCCAAAATCTGTGTGCTATTCTGGAGCCTCAACTTAGATCAGAGACAAAACGATCTAATCCCACTCTGCCTCATCTGCAAGTACTCATCCAGTTAACACCACAGTACATTCTGTTTCCATATACTGCTGCTCAGCAGACCCAGATAAAAAGGGATCTTCCTCAACAGAAAACAATTCCATTCAGTTAACATCCAAATAATATGTGATGCACAGAATCACATCTTGAACGCTGTGGCCTGCTGGCTGGGGGGAGTGCACAACTCTTTCGTGCTGCACAACAGTTTGGTGGGTATGTGGTTGGATCAAGGTGCTGCTGGAGATGGGTGGCTTATTGGTAAGTGTTATAATATGATAGAATTTTCACAAGTCTGCAGTATTACCTTTCAACATAAATCCAACTTTTAGTTCAGGTGATCGGGGCAATCTGCTACTACCGTGGTTTATGACACCACTTACCTCAGACCCAGCAGGAGGTGGCTTATAACCAGAAACTGACAAGCACTTGCTCAGTGGTGGAGCGCACCAGTATCGGTATACTGAAAGGCCAGTGGCTGTAACGTTACCTGTCAAATGTCAGTGGCTTGTTGGTTTGTGGTTTACACACGGCACTTAAGTCTGCTGCCCTTATATGGGTTTATTGGGGCGTTTCCCCATGCTAATTGAAAATTGCCTGGCACGCGCTTCCAATTTAAGATCAAACGTGATTAATCAACACACTCAGGTGGGTAAGAGCAGACTTGGCTGTCAGCGCACGTTTCATGAATCCCACGTAGGAGTTTCTTATTTTCCTCTTATTG
>NTHP01000674.1:12619-29560 GCA_003416845.1 Oplegnathus fasciatus
TGGATGTAACATTAACGTTACTTTCAGGCAGCGTTTGTAGCCTATGGATGATAGTTATCAGTGCAGGATTAATGCAGGTTGTCAACCATCAACATCTTTCACTAGATATTCACTAAAGGAATATTAATATGTTAATGTTAAGATGTTTTAGCCGCTCATTTCAAGCTAAACCCAGACAGTGAATAGTGTTTTAGCTGTAGCTACAGAATGCTTAGAAGACAAAAAATTGCATATAATACAACTAAAATCTCACTGATGAAAACTTTTTGTTTACTAAAACTAATAATAAATCAAATGTGGCTAAAACTATTATGCATTTCCACCAGACGAAAACTAAATCAAAATCAGGTGCCAAATTGAATGCTGGTTGTATTCCATGTAGCCAGAGAAATTGATTTTTATGTGACTGTTGAATACTGTCACAATAATGAAGCTTTCAAGAATCCACTTGCTCTGTGGTTCTTAATGAATGATAGCTGAAAAATGTCTTTCTTTCCATCCCCACTGCTGAAAACATAACAACTGACATAACCTTGCCAAAGTTTGGCACCTTCTCCGTACCTATAAAAATGAAGACATACCACCCAAAAATGTGAAGTGCACCACTGTCTTTCAAACAGTGTTGAAGTTTTTCTTGGTGGAATTTATTTCTTTAACAAATCATCTGCTGGGCTGCTGCCTACTTGTCGGACTTCACTGTGTAAATGGTTCACCACATATGGCAGCTGCAAGCTTTCGGGCCAACTTGTTGAACTTGATGGGTAGTGAAAAGGCCTTCGGGCTGCATGTGTTGGCCCTCCCTACCCCATGCTTTCTTTCCTTCTTTCTGTCTTTGTTTCTTCCTCTCCGACTTACTCTCTGCGCCTATTGATTATCAGAACTTCCTCTCAACACTCGGTTATATTAGCTCCTCTCCTCAGCGTGTCTTCGCTGCTCTGACTGTTGGAGGTTCTCCAGCACTCTCCAAACAGGTCTGATCCTTAACAAAGGTGAGGGGCTGGAGCTCGTTGTGTTCCAGCACAGCAGAGGTGAACGGAGAGAGGTCTGTGTTCCTGGCACACGATTCCTTCAGCACGCTGTCACGTCTCTTCAACTCTCCCCCTCTCTGATGTTACCTGACAGGTGAGGGTGTGTGTAGGTGTGTGTGTGTGTGTGTGTGTATGTTGTTTCATGCATTCTGCAGTTGATGGGGGAGGAGAGAAGGGCTGGGGGTGAGGAGAAGGTGAGGGAGGAGGACAAACAACAGGATATGGGTCGAATTGGAGGGAAAGGATGCTAGGAAGAAAAGAGGTGGGAGGTAAGTAAGTAGGAGACGAGGGGAGCAGGGTGCATTGTGGATCTATGTGTGTCTGTAAGTATGTGGGCATCTGTGTGTCTATCGATTTGTGTATTTGTGTGTGTGTGTGTGTAGCGTGGACAGTGAGGGTGTGTGATGGCAGTGCCTTCAGGCTCCTCCAGGCGTAAGAATCAGTGAGCAGGTGGAGCGCACCGGCATCGCTGTCTTCTGACGAGTCCCCGCCGTCTCCTGTTTTGTCAGGACCCCTGGAGCGAAGACCAGGGAGTCTGTGTGTCTGTGTGTGTGTGTGTGTGTGTGTGTGTGTGTTGACCGGTTGGGATGCACTGTGATCATTAGGATTCACAATGGCTTTGACAGCGGGGCTCTGGAGCAGTGGACACAGCATATGCCCAGGGAGATAACTGGTTGGCTGACTGGTTATCTTACTGACTGGCTGGTACGCTAACTGTGTCCCCTCTGCTAATAAATTCAGATCCTTTAATTCAAACAGACTCCGCTATAAGGCCCACTCTGTGCAGCAGACTCGTCTCTATTGCATCAGGCGGGACCACAAGTCTGAATTATTTGTTTGCTCTCAAAGTTGTGATTAATTTTGCAGCAGTCTTGCCTCTATTCAAGTGAATTCAAAACGTCAGAGAGAGAACATGCTGTTGATTTTGTAATGTGAATATTTGGGACCACTGCTACAAGATGAGGCTTAATTCTGGAGATAAATAACAAGCCGGTTTCCCCACAAGCATCATTTGTTCTTACATGCAAGCTCCTTTGACCGAGGAAGAGTTGA
The DNA here is from genome assembly GCA_003416845.1 of Oplegnathus fasciatus. Taxonomy (NCBI): domain Eukaryota; kingdom Metazoa; phylum Chordata; class Actinopteri; order Centrarchiformes; family Oplegnathidae; genus Oplegnathus; species Oplegnathus fasciatus. The sequence continues at coordinate 14,701 of NTHP01000674.1, forward strand.
ATGTACGTGTGTGAGTGTGAGTGTGTGTGTGACTATCCTAAGTGTGTAAGTGGCTCAGGTGGTAAAGAAAGGACGTCCTAATAATAGCCCCCTGTCTCCACACTGGTCCACAGGCTGTAGCCGTATCGATTCTGCCTCTCCATCTTCTGCGTTGCCCGGCATCGTTATAGACCAGATACCGAGGGTTTGGTTTGGAATCTTGTGCAGCGCAGAGCAGCGATTTCTCCGACCCGAGCTGGATAAAGCCGAACGCCCCGGGGGGAGGCAGCAGTGGTTTTTAATTGTTTGTAGTGTTAGTTGGTCACGCTGGAGGCAAGCTCTCCAGGGACAAGCCTCCAGGCCGGGTCCTGACCTCGCTACTTGCACACAAACACCAATGACAACATGAACGCACTAATGCACACAGCCTCGCACTGAAGCAACAGTGTCTGAATACACACAACTACATGCATACATAGGAGTTCCTGGTTTATAATGAGAAACCCAATTAACATTTGTACTAATGCTGAGAATTCCCCACTAAAAATTCACATAGTTTTTAATATATATTGAAAAACATGAATCTTTGCTCTACCTTGATGTTCGCCACTACCCCACCCATCACACACATTTCTTTAGGGTCTTTATAACTTTATTTTCTGCATGTAGCAAAATTCTGTTAACTTCAAAACTGCTTTCCCCACAAGTGAAAAGTAAAAATGAGTTTTTATATTTCATCAGGCGCATATTAACAAGACTAAACTTATCAATAAAATAATAACTCCACAATAATTCTGCGCAAAATATACTATATTTCTTTAGTTTGAGGTATGTATGAGGTAAGCTACATAATAAAGGTGCTTTGATTTTTGCTTAAGTGCCTTTTAATCGTTTGCGAGACTATAATCATTCGTAACAGTGAGAACCCAAATGGACTTCTCATAAAGAAAATCTAAAATCTTCTCGGCACTTCAGTTTTTTTTTTTTTCCTCATCTGCAGAAGCGGTTGTTTTATCCTTTGATCTACAGTACATTAAAGTAATACTGTGGGTTTGAAAAACCATTAGATGGCCTTTTGCAGGGCAGCAGGTCTCTTTTAAAAGCACAATGAACCTCTATACAGATCAGGTTAGAAACTTAGTTAAAGGCACAATAACACATAGTCTCAAATTAGTCTTAAATGGTGTTAGCCCTCAAATAAGACCATTGACTCCTGACCTGCGCTGCTGCGGTCCAATTACACCTACGGCTTTTTCCTGTTTTCAGCTGTTTGGAGCGAGACGGTGAGTTCTCGGATTCAGTCGAGAGTTAAAATATTCACATGCTGTGTCTTTTGTCTTTCTGCCCGCCTGTCTTACTGTCCGTCATGCTCTCTGTCTGTCTGTCTGTCTGTCAGGGTGGCAGGTCTTGTTGAATAGAGAGTGGGTCATCTCCCTGACAGAGCTCAACTGGTAGTTATGGCAGCCTCGCCACGGCTGGCTGGCTCCACACAGTCACCAGGAGACAGGGGATCATCAAGTCTGTCCTCCTGCTCTAACACACACACACACACACACATGTCTGTGTTGCACATGATCATGCGCTCGCTTTCATAGACACACAACATGCACCTATGATAATAATGGCTAGATAAAGTTGTAAGATCATTATGACAGACATGGATACATTTGTCCATTTCCTAACCTTATTTGAAGCTTATAAATTGTCTTATTTCTACACTGTTAATAAAGATTTTGAGTGAAACTGAAATTGAAATGAAATCGAAATACATTTTTGCTAAGAAATCAATATATGTGTCCTTGGTTGTTTCAACTTGTGTGCTTATTTGGTCAAAATTTATAATTAGAATTTTATTTTATTTGTTTTTCCTGCAGTAACAGCGCCTCCTACAGTAGTTTTTGGAACTGACATTGTTGGTACTGGTAATTTAATCGGTTAAATACGATAGGTTGTATTGTCACTAAGTGGGCCAATGTTGTTAGCCGTTGCTTAGCCCCATCTTTAATTTGATCACCCCGTATGTATCATAGTTATCTGTGTCGTGATTCCTATCACTGGGTTGCGTACAGAGTGCTGACCCTTTGTCTTTGTCATTTGGTGTTGCAATAACATGAGCGAAAAGTAGTGGGAATCAGTATTAACGTTAGCATGCTAGGCTAACTGGCTTCCACTTTCCCAGCTTACTAGCTGCCGCTTTTTGACTGGAGTCTTTACAACCCAATGGGTTTTTTCCACATGTTGCTATTGGCCCGTTAGCCAACACTATGTGGGCTTGTCGAAAAGAAGAAAAAGTCCCTTAATCAGTGTTTGTAGGCTGAACAGTCTGATATTCTCCAGTTAGCAGCACGCCACAGAAGTTGCAAGCTTATACACTGTTTCCGCAAATTTCAAAACAGTTTTACCTTATCATGACACAATATGCACAATAGCTGTGGTATCATTATAGTTTATATCTCCTTACATAAAAAGTGAAGAGAATTCAAGTATCAGTTAGTCTTTGATATATTTTGACTGCTCAGAACACGCAGTTATCAGTAAAAGAAAAGGGAAAAAAAGAGGCATAATACCCCACCAGTGAACGTCCCAGTTATTCCACAAAGCCAACAGTGTTTTAATCTTCTACGCCACTTAATGTCCCATTTAAATGTTCTGCAGCCTTCAAATATGAATCATGAATATCTGCACCCGGGGGTTGGCCAGCACAGTCTATTAGAATACATCACTACCGTACCAGGGGACCACTTTGTGCATCCCTCTAAAATGTATCATATCTCCACTGTAGAGAGGGAGACATGACTTCATGTGTCTTGTGATGTAAGTATTATTACAATTCATGAAATTCAAACACTTATGGCAGGGCCATTAATTTGAACCATAAGCCGTTGGGGAGAGATTTACAGTGGAGTTAAGGGCGATCACACCATTAAAGGACTTGGGAGGAAGACAGAGAGAGACTGTAAGAGATAACTGGTTAGAGCTGGAGCTCGGCAATAGCAGCCGCCATTTGAATTTCTTCATGTGTAAGTGCAGCAATTAATATTTCTGTTTCACGCTCTCAGGTCAAATTCGCAAACATTTCCGTCAGAATTAGAGAGGGAATAGTTGAGCTCTGAAGGTTCACCAGTTAAAACATAACCCCTGCCTTCTGCCTTGGCTCCATCTCAGTCTACATACAAAGTGCTGAATTTTGCATGAGCGCCTGAGCGTATAGCAACTGGAACCCTATAGCGTTGTTTACTGATACTTCCTTGAGGCGTCTCACTCCGCGTAGCCCATTCTGATAAGAGCGCGAGCAGCTGAGACCTGTCTCCCGTCGGTGCTTGTGTGATGGTCTTGTTATACAGCCGAGCATGAAGAAACAACGGGCAGAGGTCAGGACATGCAGACGTACGTCTCTGCTTCAAAATGACCAATCAGGAAGTCTGCTCCCAGCCAATGTTCGTTTCTCAGATAGAGCTGGTACAAATTGACATGTGACTCACAGCAGAAATAGTCTGGGCAGTCCTTCATGCTGCAAGTGCAACAAAAGTTATTTCCCTACTCCGAGGAAATCGATATTAGGATTTTACTGTGATATAGTATGACAAATAGACTTTTTTAATATGCAGAGAAAAATTACATCTCCCCGATAAAGAAAACCACCCTCATGACTCGTGTTCTGTATCTGTCCATTAAATATGACGCTACAGCCAGGTGGAAGCAGGGGGAAACAGCTCTGTCTTTTTTATATTTTGCACAGATTAAACAAACAAGATATAACATGTTAATTTGTGAGTGTTTGATTTTTTTGTATAAAGCCAGACTAGCTGTTTTCTCCTTGCGTGCAGTCTACATGCTAAGCTACGCTAACAGTCTCCTGGTCCATATTTAATGGACAGATATGAGAGTGGCATCAATCTTCTCATCTTACTCTCTGCAAAACAGCAAATAAGCGCATTTCCCTAAATATCGAACTATTCCCTCAAGGTGAAGGTTGACAGGCTTTTGCAGAAATACAAATAGGTTCTGGTCAATTGGCCTGGGCTAAATAATGATTGCAAACCTCAAACCACAAAAAAATACACCTTTTTTTGAGTTCTAGTTTGAACTCAGCTGACTATAGTCTTCTCTGAGTGGCTCAGGCTCCGTGTTTGCTATCATTTGTCACATGGCCACAGTGTTATGGGTTCAAACAGAAATGTGCAATGGCTGAGTGCACTCCAACAGCACAGTTTTCCATCTCCGCTCTCCCCTGGCCCAGTTTCATTATCCTCAAGGTATTCAAGGAGTAATGGCTTCTAGGGCCAGAAACCCTGTTGGCCATTTTAAGTTCTTTGCCCAGACCTTCTTAGTTATTGTTCAGGAACCGCGTGTGAGTGTTTTGAAGAGACACAAACAGGATTCTGCAGCTGTATCTGCTGACATCCCTCCCATCCTTTGTAAGCTGTACATCTGTTCTAAATGTGATTGTAGGATAAGTAAATGGTGTGATCTCTGCGCTGCGCCTTTGATGATTTAAATACACATTTGAATGTTTTTGCTTTAAAATTGGTTTGACAGTTGAAAAAGTTAAAAAGAAAAAAAAAAGAGGATTTATTTTTAAGTGTAGCCTTGAATCTCACATGCTCCAACCATGCGAGAAATCTTCCACATTCACTTGCAGTCAGCGAACTATATGAAGTAGAAAACTGCATATGAATATGTTGTTTGTTCCCAGACATAAAATACGTTTCCGTGCCAGCGACAACAATTAAGCAATTTAGCAGTGCTTCTTCATGTCAACAAGTCAAAATGGCTTTGTTTACATACTTAAAATTCAGGTTCTCTGTGGTTTCTACGGGGGTAAGAAGTGTCTATACATGTAAACATCGTCTGAGAACCAGGCCGCCTTTTCTCCGAGGAGCTGCTGTAGTGTAACTTCAGCTCCATTGAACATCACCCTTCACTGGGTTTGAGGTATCTGATTGAGTCCATCCATGTGGAGCGCTATTGAATCAAAAGAGTAAACCTCAAGGACATGGTCCACCACACACACATCTACTGTGTGGAAGAAAAACGCTCACGTCCACAAACGACAGCACACGCTAAATCTGTGTTTTGTGTGGGTGTACACACACTTAGTAGTGATTGTAATAATAAGAGTGGGTGCAGATGTGGGTTTTATATAATGTAGTCAGTTAAAATATTTTAATTCAGAAATGTAAATCTGTAGAATTTAAAGTTAAATTGATATTTTATTGTCACAATTTATTGCATTTGACTGAGACGCTGTAATAGAAGACAGCAGCTACAGTAGTGATTTATCATTTAATCCCAGCATGTGTAATCTGTTCCTCCACAACCCTGGTGAGATGTGTTTCTCATAATTATATTGCTCCTGATTGTCAGACGTTGATTCACATTAGTGGTAGAAAGGCAAATTCTTGCTCGGAGGGAGATGTGTCTCAATTCAAAGAGCCAACAGAGAGAGATGCGGAGAGCTGCTGAGAGATGGACTGGTCAGCAACAATAACCCTGCACTCACCACTGCAGGAGACAACGCTGGACTACTGTAGACTCGGCTGCACCTCTCAAGTGGTTAATTAAATGAGTCCATGCACAGAGCTAGCACACAACGCTTGGTTTACCATAAACAATGTGATTAAAGCGGCCATGGGCCGACCAGAATGTAGAGTTGAAAAAAAAAATTCAGATCACCATGGAGATGTGTGAGAAAAAGAGGTCTGAATACAGACAGGGATGTCATTATTACTTTTTTATTCATTATTTTCATAATGACTGTCATTATGCGCAGCCTCTGATTGAATTCCATTTTGCTAGTCAGGTTTGTGGCGAGCAGAATAATTATCACTTAAGTGATATTAAGATTCATGCTAAACATTTTCATGGTCAGAGCCTCCACATGTTTGGCAAAAAGAACTTGCTCAGCTTTGATTAGAAAAGAAGAGAAAGAAATGGAGTGGGGTTTTTTTAGCTGTAAAAATTAGTTCTGACTGATGAGAAAAGGGACAGTAATATTGCAGATCTTTTTAAAACACAGCTAAACAGCCATTATTTCCATTTGCATGGTCGATCTTACCAACTTGGAGCGTGAATATTACACATAAGTGTGCATTTAACACATAATTAAATGTGTTGCATTATTGTTTTTTGCTTGATTAGCAGATTATATTCATAAACAACATAACCAGCTTCAAATGTAGTCAGCAACTCATATATAAGAGTGATGAAAACAGATGATTACATCATGGGAAGTGTAATCATCAGCGGACTAATTCATTTACAGCATGTGAAATGTAAGAATTGATTAAATCTGTGCAGCCATTAAAAAAATTCTCTTTTTTTTTTTTTTTTNTTTTTTTGCAAGATGGAGGATGATGTGGGTTTTTAGCTTCCCTATCTGTGTTTCCTGTCTGGGTCTAATAGAAGGATCCACCAGGCTCTGACAAAGCTCCACTGGGAATCAGATGGAAGTTTGGAAACACTTATTTGTGCTCATACAGAGGTGTTGGCATCACCGATCATATCATTCCTTACGGATTGTACAGTCTGTTGACACCCCTTAACACTCATTCCCTTAAGTAGCTTTAAGGTTGGTTAAAATCACAGTCTGACAGTATCATACAGCATATACAGCGGTGGAGAGTAATTAGGTAGATTTACTCAGGTACTGTACTTAAGTACCATCTTGAGATACTCCTGCATTTCAGAGGGAAATATTGTACATTCATTTTTAAATATATGTAAGATTTTTTTTACATATATATAACATGAACTTAAAAATATTTAACAGTGTTAAAAATAGTTATATTTAAGTAAATGTAAGAAGTTGAAATTATCTCCACCTACACCAGCAACAATATTAAAATGCTGCTTACACGTGCATGAGTAATAATCATCCAGTGATATAATATATAAAAATATAACAATGACAGGGGCCGGTCATCGTCCATAATTAGTACTTTTATGTTGATACTTACCTACTTTTACTCAGGAAATATTCAACCCATGAGTCCACTTGTTTAAAGTTGCACTATTGCGTCAAGTGAAAATATTCCAGATGTCTTGTGCATCATTTAACACTGATTTTTATCAAAATCCAGTCTGACATATGTGGTATTTTTGGAAACTTTGGGCTCTTCACTAAAATTTTAAATCAAGTTCTGTGTGTTTGAACAATGTAGTTTGTAATGACTGGTGGGGTCAGTGGGGTTTGGCCCTCAGGTGTTCTGTTTGGGGTCCTCATTAACAGCTCGAAAACACATACTCAACATTGCTTTTATCAGCTTGGCTCTTCATGACTTGAACTCATTTTATGAGAAATGATTTTGAACTGATGACATTTCAGAAGTCCTGATTCTGGGTCTCTTGTGTACGTTTCTGGATTAATGTTAGTATAATGTGAGTTTATTCAGAAGAGCTCCAACAGGTTGACCCCAAACATAAGTATTGTCACTATGTAGAACATTTCTTAGTCTGTGAATGACTTTTTGGCAAACAAAATGAACACATATATTTACAACATTTTCCTTATATGGTGTGTTAATTTCTTTATTTTTTTCCGTGACAAAGTAAAGTGTCATCAATTAAATACTTTTCTACATGTTGGGTTTTATAAGCTCAGAAGAAGAAAATTTAAAGGGAAAAATGTGTTAATTTGGTTTAATTTACACATCCAGCAGTGTGGTGTGAGGGAAGGGTTAAAAACATGAGAAATTCTAATTGGTTTGGATTTTATTTTGAGATTGATCCAGTATGAATTACCTATTGGTGAACTTTGCCATTTGAGTTGCTGCCAAGTGGATGCAGATACATACATGTTCCTCATCTCTCTGTCTTTTCCTCCCTCTGTGTCTCTCTCTGCCTCACACGGCAGCAGGCGGGCCTGCAGCCTACCAATGCGTTCAGTGAGGGGATTTGGCCGGGCTCTAATCAATCACTGACAGATTACCTCCAAAGCCACTTCCACAGCCATTAAAGCAGGACAAATGCAGAATTGCAACTGAACAAGTTGGAGTTTTTAAGCCAACACCAGGACTTCCTGGTTATTTGTCAAAGTCACTGCCGCTGAGCCGCATGAGTGGCTGCGCGAGTGTGTGGGGCTCAGAGGCAAGCCGGCCAGGCGTTCGCAATGTGTGTGTGTGTGTCAGGGAGAAAGAGGGAGAGAGCAAGAGACAGTAACAGAGTGAGTGAGTTATTGTTAGTGTGTGTTTTTATGCTCTCAGGTGTGTGTGTGTGTGTGTGCGTGCGTGTACACCCGCCGTCGGCTGCGTCGCTCTCGGCCCAGTGGAGCTTACAGTAAATCACATTCCCTTTATTGCCAAATTTAGCAGCTTATGCTCAATAGGCTCTGCTCAAATCTACGCCGTGTCCCATCAGGGCGTTAGTCTGGGCTCATAAAAGTGGATTGGCCACACACACTAGCCCCTGAGCAAAGACGACTCATCCCCTCTTCTTTTTTTTCTCCCTACATTATTCCCCCTCTTCTTTATCTGAGCAACTGGAAACACTGTCTGGGCTTTTCTAATCTCCCCTTTTTCTCCCTCTGGATTTCCTGCTTTGAGATTCCCCCACCGTTGCCCCCCATTCACTGGGGCTTTGTTTATATCAGGGTATATTTGATAGAAGACACTAAGAAATTGGATATCATCATTTTCATAGCCTGTATTACCAAGGGAGCATGGTCTATTCTAAATGTATTGTACAGTTCATAAAGAATGGACATTTTATCCTATAAGCTTTCTTCTTTGCCCAAATTGATTTTGACATTTTTACGTCTTCGCAGACATGCCGGGTTAAGTGCTGATAATTATTTGGAAGAGATGAATAAAAATATGAAATGTGTCTAGAAGAGGTGACATCAAAGCAGCGGGGTTTGTTGCATGTTTTCCCTCTTTTACTGTGAATATGGAACATTTGGAGTAGAGGTTTGATTAGTGTGACATTCAATGGGTGCTTTGATTGGGCTCTTATTGTGAAAAAACGCCTTTGTTTTTGCCTCGTATTAAAGAAATTGCCTTGTACTTCATTTAGAGCAGCGATTTAATAAATATCACATGAGGAATCACATCAAATCCGGTTTGTTTGTCCTCTTTTTTCTTTTTTTTTGGAGTGTGTATGGGGGGAGCACAAAAAGTGCAGTGAAGTGATGAGGGCCGACACTGAAGTCCGCAGGCGCTGGAGTTGAAATTTAGCTGGTCATGTGACTATGACTCCCCCCCCTCTCTTCCTCATGACCCTGGAGAGAGAAGGGAGGAAAAAAACCCACCCCATACCAACACAGGAGGCGGGATTGTATCCGTAGGTGTGTGTGGATGTGTACATCCTTTTGTGCACTCAGGGTTGTGTGGGTGTCCATGCGGTGTATATGTGTGTGTCTTTCTCCAAACCCCCCACCCACCCACCCTCCTCCTATTCAATTAAGAGCTTAAGCTCATTAGTGGCAGACTTACATCATTACCTCTCCAATGGCTAATGAGTTAAAATCTATTTAGATTTATGTTGCCGTTAAATCTCCTCCACCACACACACACACACACACACACACACATATGCAGTTTGTGTCGGTCACAAATCAGAAAATGTGTTGTAAAATTAAACCTGAAAGTGTCCTGTGACTCCACATAAGATTTTCCATATCAATGTGGGAGCCTTTTATAGCAACACTGCATATTCAACACACTTGAATTATACCTTTGCCTCCAGTATGTAAATCAGAGAGGAAGAAGAGCGTGCTCTGTAATGTATCTGCACTGTAATATACTACAAAGCCCTGTTTTCCTCACTTAAACATTAAAAACGCTCATTTAAGGCTATTTTCTAATTACTAACTAATAATTAGCACAGCATAACAAAAAGAACAACACCTCTTTACAAAGCTATTACACAGCGATTAGTCGACTTTTCAATCAATTCTAATTACGCTAACAAATCCTTGATTGCATTGTTGCATTGCAGGCATGACAAATGTAATGAATTGATGGGATTGTAAAGAGAGAGGGAAAAAAAAGACAATTAATTATAGACAATGGAGAGTGAAAGGTGGAGCTCTCTGTAAGGCAGATCTCAGGCCTGCAGGAGTGTATAATCTGCTGCAGCCGGTGCTCTGAAACACAAAGACTGGGAGGAACAGCAGGTGGAGAAAGGAAACAATCCACTTTTCTACATATGCTGCTCACTGGTGACTCAAGGACATCATGTTTGACTGGAGAGGGGCGTGCGCGCGCGCGTGGGGGCGCGCCTTGACCTCAGCACAGGATGCACAGTTGACCCTCTAGGTGTGTGTGTGTGTGTGTGGGCAATCACTTTGCCTTCACGTTTTTATTTACATTCTGCACCCTTTTATTAACCCCACCTCACATTTTTATTTGAGCATATTAAGGAATATTTCCAGTGGCGCGCGCGCTCTCAAGTTGTGGGGGTGATTAGGAACAATGAAGTGACAGTTATTTCATCTTTGATGTCTTGTTTAAATCTGCTCTCCCCGCTGATGCTTTGATAACTCGCTAACTGGGACATTTTCATTCTAATTAGGGCTTCAATTGCTAATTCCATATTGCTGCTATAATTATCACTGGGAGATACGCGGACACTGCAGGCGCGCTCGCGCTGAGGTTTCGGGCAGACGGGGAGGCGGGCGCGCAGATTTGCCCCCGTGTGCAATCCGGTGGCTTCCCAAACTGCGGCCAGGGGGGCTTCTGGGGGTGACTGAGAGGTGAGTGCTAAAGTTTACCCTCACTCTGTTATGTGATTGGTTCACTGCAGCTTGCATCTTATATCATGTGCAGCCAAAATGCACAAACAGACAACTTTCTGGGGATAAAACATGATTCTACACACATTATAAATAAATCTACTTTAACAGGAGCTCCAAAGATTAAACACACACAAATGCTCTTAAAGTTAAAGTGCAGTAGAAAGAAAAATGTCTGCCTCACCTTTAATGTGTTAATTTGGGCAATATTGGGATGGGAGTGAGCAGAGGTGTTAAAGTGCAGAGGATCCTCAGATCCTCGTTCTGTCTTTTGTCTTAATGTTCATCTCTCCTCACCATGTGGACTCCATTTCACCATTTCACCACCCTCGCCATACAAACCAGACGCCCATAATAACCTTATGGGCAATAATTGGAATTGAGGGTTTTTTTTTCTCTCTCTTCTCCTCTTTACCCCTTTGGACGCATGCGCAGTGGGGAGCGTACTGGTCAGTCTGAGAAGCAGCTGTTCAGGGCTGGTGAAATTCCAACATGGCAGTGGCTGTGGTCAGTGTTTCCTGCGTTAACTTGGGATGGTTTCAGCTCGCACGCACCCCGGCTTAACCTCGGCACCCCGTTCGTCAGCAGAACCCCTCCCCGGGATCGATGCGATCCTAACCCGCCACGTGAGAGGTCGACCTGTCGCTAAAAAAACAGGTAAGGAAGGATAGTCTGGGGATCCGCTGCGTCTGCAATTAGACAGAGTGGTCAGAGCAGACAGGCTCTCCGGGCAGCGCGTCTGTAGAGGAGACGTGTGCACGCCGTTTATCTCGGAATAATGCATGTGCACTTTGTGATTTAACAAGTTTCCCGAATCGCAAACGAGAGCTGAGCGTGAATTGTGGTGCGCGTTTTTTTTATTTTATTTATTTTAATGTGATTTTTCACGGAGCGCACCTGCGCCACGGTTAAATCGCAGAGGCATGGACGCGCAGGCTGCACTATAGGTTCCCTGTGTCTGTGTGTCGGCTGTGCGGCACTCACTGTATAAGGAGAAGCACACAACTTGCACGCACACGCAAGGCTCCTCCAGCCTCCATCAGACGGCTGCGGCGGCGATACGGTTACAACAAGTTGCCCTGGTCATGCGTGCAGGGAGCGGATCCAATGTCACCGCAGCGTGCGCGCGTGTGTGTGTGTTTTTTTTAAAAAAAAAAAGCTTGGACGTTTTAGGGCGTTATCACGAGATTTAACTCGACTCGACACTCCGGGCAGCGTTTTTCCCAAACAGTCGCCGAGCTGCACCAGTTGATTTGTTCATGTGTCATCCCGGGCTCCACTTTCTAATGAGATGCATGTAGGTTAGATGCCTCTCCTATTGAGTTGCTCGCTCCAAGACTTGAAGGGCCCACCTTTCACACGGCGTGAAATCCGAGCAGTGCTGGACCAGAGAGGGAAAAAAAAAAGTGTGTAATGTAAAGCTTTTTTTTTTGTTAAAGGAGGAAATCCTTCCGCTTTTTTCTCTCTCTCCCCACAAATTAATTCCAATGCTCTCATCTGCTCTTCTTCCTCTCCCTCTTCCTCTCCCTGCTCCAGCACGAGATGATCAGCAGCAGCAGCGTCTATGGTAGGTCCATTTTCCATCAACTTGTGCACTTTCTTTAATTTTTTTTTAAAATTCAGGTGTAAACACGCGCAGATGAGCTTCAGTAGCTGGTGAAGTCGGCATGCCGCACACTTGAGTGTATTTATATGTACAAACAAGACAACATGCATATGCACACCTTCAGCTTTCATTTAAAATTGTGCATTAATTTGCTTTTATAGCTGAAATCTCCAAAATTGTAGCTGCCATGTTTAGGTTTATTTTTCATCTTTCTGTTCTGCTCATATCTCACTAATACAGCCCTTTGTCATACAGTTAGAACACACACACTACCTGGTAATTAATATAATAAGTGTGCTACATTTAAATTACACATGGCTTCATTTGCAGCCCTAATTAGATTTTTTTTAAGATATTAAAACCTGCTCTCAAATATTGTCCTTGAACTTTTTTAATAATCAAACCTGCAGATTAATGAGATAGATACGAGTTATTTTTTTTTGCTCCTTTGCATTCAAACACACACACACACATACACTTGCTCTGCTGTGTGAGTTTTCTTTTGATTGTAACTTAAAAACATGCAGCCGAATTCACTTTAATGAAACAAGTGGCACGTGGATGTAATTGCATGTGATTGGAGTCACAGTGAACAAGGCCTCAACCGCTGCAAAAGTCCAAATGCATATTTATGATCAGGATGCATTTATTAGCTGCACTTTATTTCATATTTCACACCTCGTTACATCAAAGCTGTATTCACTGATAATTACTAACGTTATGATGTGAGGGAATTGTGCTTTAATAACAGGAATAAACTGTTAATGACAGACTGGGGCCACAACTTGCAAAAATATATACTCTGCCAGAGTCCATTCAAATTTTAGGTATTTTAAAAAAAGATTCATGTGAGCTGTTTCTGACGCTGCAGAGTGTCGTCGCAGGAAATGCTCTCCACGTTCGCGTGGAACAATGGTGGATTGTTGGAACAGAAAAATAGCCATCCCACCCTGTTTGCGAGTGAGAACGGCAACAGCGGATAGTTTTCTAATGAATAATCGCGTTCTGAAAACCACAATGTGCTGTCTGTACGCGCGCAGGCTCAACTTCCACGGTTGCACATTCTTGGTTTTTGTAGCGGTTATTAGTGAGGGCTCAACCTTTCACCTTTTGATCTTTCTCTCTGCTCTCTCTCTCATCCCCACACACACACACACACACACACACACAGTTATTTGCTTCACGTCATGTGCTGTTTCCACCTTTCTCCTGCTGATGCACTTGTGTGTGTGTGTTGGTTTTACACATGCGGCATGTGCATTTACTACCTCGTAAATGTCTGCATTTTTGTGTTTATAGGTGTGTGTGTGAGTGTGTGTCCATATTGTCAGACTTTAACTGTAAAGAAAATATAGACTGTAGAATAATAATGCTTCTTTTTGAACCTCAGTTGATCTAAAATGACATATTACAGACATACAGGTGTGCACTTATTTAAATGGCACACACCTGATACATAAATGTACACATTTTCTGCAGCTTTTTTCATTTTAATCTGTTAATAATTGACTGACTTTTCAGATTTGTGGATATGATTTTATTAGAGATATTGGAGGACAGGTGATGAAGTCTCATTCAACTGTCAGCTTGCTTTATTGCTGTTTTTTTTGTCAAATAAGAGAAGGAACTTCTCTGGCATATATGGGGACTCATGGGGTGCATGAGTTTTGAAATGCAAGCATGTGTGTGTGTGATTGTTTAAGAGACGAGGGAACCCGGGCGCAACCGTGCATTTGTCTGTTTTGTGTGTAATGTAAATAATGTAGATACCCGGCGGTTTGTTTATTCCTCTAAGTCTATTTGTTTGCTACAGTCCCCGGCTTAAGATCCGTCCCTCTGCATCCGCTGTCTGCGCGTGTTGCAGTGACAGTAGCAATAATCCCCCTCATTATACACATAACATATCGCCTCACATCTCCAGCAGCCCCCCGATACAGCTAATAGGGACAGAGAGAGGAGAGATAATAGGAATAGGAAGAAAAGCTGCTTTACAAACAGGCACCCCTTTACTCTGCCTTTATTTATCTAACTACGGACTTTTCCCTCAAATGAATAGAGAGAGCTGGTGTGCTGCGAGGGTGGCTAAGCTACTCCCAGTGGGACCGTATAAATAAATTATCCTGACACTTTCTATCAGTCTGTAATGTTTACCATTAAAAGCTGTTTTACCGTCCCGGAGCCACCGCCGTGCGATCTAGCCCGCCCCCGTGGGACTTCTGCCAGATGTAAAAGGCAATGTGAGGAAATATTGGTGCTTTTTAAGACACACACACATACAGAGACATTTGTTAGTCTCCGCCGCGTCCATATCAGTGGATTTCTCCTGTCTGCACGTCCTGACAAAGGGCCTCTTCAAACGAGATCCAGCCAGGGTTGTCATCTTTTAGCAAATATGTTAAGTGTTATCTTTTGTGCTCTCGGCTCGCCGAGCGGAGCTGGACCCCATGGGAGCCCGGCGCATGCAAATAGAACAAATCCCTCTCGGACCTGTCTGTCTGTTTCACTCTCTCTTTTCCTCTCTCTGTCTTCTCATCTTTCTCCCC
>NTHP01000674.1:29569-47943 GCA_003416845.1 Oplegnathus fasciatus
CTCTCTCTCTCTCTCTCTCTCTCTCTCTCTCCTTCTCTCTCTCCTTCTCCGTCCCAGAAGACAGTGCCAGGGCTGTGTGTCAGCTAACTGTAGCGAGGCTGTGTAGTCTTTGTGTGTTTCCCTGCATGCTCGCTGACAGCCCCTCCTCGCTGATCTAAGTTCCTCTCCCAGAGACGGCAGGCAGCTGTCGGTAGCGCCGCTGCCCGAGACGCGTTTTCTCTGTAGATGAGTGGACACCAATTCCTTAAAATCCTTGACACCATGATCCACTCAATCCTCCTCCACCTCTCCCCCCCCCCTTCTCCTTCAGTGTTGGTATACTGGCTGCATTTTTCTTTCAAATGGGGGTTTTGGGATTTTGTTTTTTGGAGAGGGAGGGGGTCAGTTTTGCTTTGACTGACAGTTGCCGGTTGATGGATTTTTTCTCCCCATGTATCAACTGAAGTCAACGTTTTTCTCAAACACACACACAAACCGTGCACCCTCACACACTCCAAATTACATTCATTCTGCCCTCATGTCTCTCTCCCAGTGCTGACTGGTTATTATCCAGTCAGAATCTGATGGGTGTACTTAAGGCGAGGGGTATCCACACAAGACTGACTCAGGGGTGGAATAATACTTACAGCTTACTGCTGCGGACCCCCGCTGTAACCTGTGACACTTAATACCGAGATAATGCTTTTATGTATCACGGTAACACACAGCACGTGGAAGATCAGGGGTCTGATCAGGTTTTTGTGCATATGTGTTCAAACCAAAGCTCGGGATGGGATGAACTGATGTGTTCAGGTGTTGTAAAAAATCTAAAAAGTTCCATCCTGGATCAGAAATTTTCAATGCATTAAGTAAAAAAAAGTAAAAAAAGGCGTTAAATTGAAGTTTTATTCTAAATAGGCAGACAACAGCAGCTCCACGGTCAGCCCAGGTCCTTAAAACAGCTGGGCACCTTTCGAGCCAGCAGAGCCAAAACTGATCTAAGATCAGTGTCACCAAATTTCCAGACTTTTCCACCTCTTATTTTCCATCCTGGAAGAGACATTCTGCTAAATTCATTTCCATGTTAATTCCAGCATTAAAAGCATTATCTCACTTTCTTTGAACTCCGAATCCCCCAAAATGTTTGAAGTTTCTTTGGTTTATGTAATGCGTCATTTTCATAGGTTTTAATCAAATCAAAGCTGTAGGTTTTTTTTTTTCTCCCTCCTACCTTCTTTGCAATCCGCTGCCCCCTTTTTCTGAATTTTAAGCAGACCCCCGCTCACCTCCCTTTACTCTTTACCAGCAATCTCCACCACCCATGGCCCGGATTCTCTGGCAGATATTAAAACATTCAGCATGTGGAAGCGTTAAATATGCTAAGGACTTATTAAAAAAGAAAAAAAATCTAACTTCCACTTTGGAATATTCCGCACCATTAGACCTCAATAGACATGGCGGCGTACAGCTTATCCTTTACATTGTGCCTTCAAATGAGAAGGCGCCGTTTCTAATTAGGTTATTGCCATGGAAGTCTTAAGTTAAATTGTGCATTGATATGCGGAGAAGCTCGCCACTCATTTGGCCCGACGATGGAGGACGCTGACGAGAGCCTTTTTTNTTTTTTTTTTACAAGGGCCAAAGAAAATGACAGCTAGGAGAGAAGAAGGATCTGACTGTAATCTCTCGCCGCCGCTGCTCTTCTCTTTCTGGCTCTGGCTGGATGATCTGATTTTGTTAACAGCGAGCCTTGGCTAGATAGTGGCCGTCTGCTGCCCCCACCCCACCTCCCCTTCACCCACCCCCACCTCCCGTCTGCAGCTCAGTTTGAACGTCTTGATTAGCGAGGCATCTTGCGCGAGCGGCAAGTAAGTCGGACACTTTTGTCTGCGAGGCGGCAAAGGTGTGTGTGCGCGTTAATGAACAATGGCTCATTGGGCGCGAGGGAGAATCGGTGTGTGTGTGTGTGAGTGTGTGTGTGTGTGTGTGTGTGTGTGTGTGTGTGTGTTTGAGCTTGGCAGGCTGCCAGGGGATGGACACAAAGGATGTTGAGTGGCTGGGCGTGTGGCACAGCATCGCCGAGCTGCCTGTGGCCTCTGGGAGATGGACACAAACTGGGAGCGGGAGCAAAAACAACTGCTATTGCTACATAGCTTCAAATTTTGCAGCGTCTATTGTAGGGCCGCAACTAACAAATATAGTCATTATTGATTAGACCAAGACTCCAAAACCCAAACATATTCTGTTTGTCATCATAAATGACAAAGAGAAGTACCAAATCCTCCCATTTAAGAAGCTGAAACCTGAGAAATTGTAGCATTTTTTTCCCCAATTTTTGCTGCTGAAAGGATTATGATCGACTCATCATTTCAGCTGTAGTCTATTGTCTAACTTTCATGTGTGCATAAGTGAAACATGTCAAGCGGTCTTGCCTTGAATTGGGGCTGCAATTAAGGATTTTTATTTTTATTATGGATAAATCTGCCGACAACCGATTATTGTCCAACCCAGTTTCCCAGAATCCAAAGTGATGTCTTTAAAAACCTTGTTTTGTCCGACCAGCAGTCCAAAACCCAAATATATTCAATCAATTATCATATAAAGCAAGAAAAGCAACAAATCCTCATATTGGAGGAGCTGGAACCAGATCATTTTTAGTATTTTTTGCTTAAAAAACAAAAAAAATGTGTGTATGTTCATGTACCCAGGCCTGCTGGTGAAGGAAGGTGTTTGTATGCTTTACCTGTGATTATGTGCGCACATGCTTGTACTGTGTGTGTGTGTGTGTGTGTGTGCGCGCGGGCCAAGTTTCCCCACTGGAAGCAGGCGTGAGCATTAGGATGTTGCTTGTACGACTCTGTTGGCAGGATGGACACATGTGGTAGATAGCTAATGATAGCATGCAGCGTATAATGAGATCCTACTCTCCGTCTGTCTCCCCTACCTGGCATCATGCATTAACCATACAAGAGGAAAAGGAGGCACGCATGGTATTGACTTTTGAGTGGGTGTCTGCTTGTCCGTTGTTGGTTTTGTTTAGCACTCAGAGGTCAGCATGGCTGCAAGCGCCGCGCATTTATAACAAGTATTTTTTTGTTTG
The DNA here is from genome assembly GCA_003416845.1 of Oplegnathus fasciatus. Classification (NCBI taxonomy): domain Eukaryota; kingdom Metazoa; phylum Chordata; class Actinopteri; order Centrarchiformes; family Oplegnathidae; genus Oplegnathus; species Oplegnathus fasciatus. Next base: position 32,649 of record NTHP01000674.1, read on the forward strand.
TTTGTTTTATTTTCATGGCAGGAGCTCATTTTTTTTTGTGTGAGGCGAGCATCTCTCCTCATCTGCACCTCTTGAGCTCTGTTAAATGGTTGTAAATTGATTTTGGATGTGCTGCAATGTATGCGCTTAACAAGCCAAATGGGTTCAGTTTGCGGGTTAGTTTGTGTGTTCAGAAGATTATTCTATTAATGTATGCCACACACTCGTAATCCACAGTATGTTGTGTGAGGGAGGTAAGCATTGGCAGTGGTCCATCTTCTTGCCCAGTAACATATATTTATCCTCTTCACTACACAATCCTCTAGGCTGCTCAAATCCCCCAGGGGGTCCCAATGACATGCTTACTAATGTGTGCTTTGGAAACGGAGTGCTATTGTATCCCCTAAATCTCACAAAGCACTGTATGATTTGCCCATTGTCGTTAAATCGCTTTGCTTGTGCCAAGTACTTGCATCTCACAGAGGCTTAATGCTTTGAGGGTTTCAGGGACAGCTTCGAGTTCCTCTTTTGTTGATTTCAGGGAAAAGTGCCAAGACTGCTGCGCTGAATATTGTTTTGAGTATGGAGGAGGGAGGGGAAGAAGGGCCATTGCCAAGCGACTCCATTGAGCCCCGTGAATGGGCCATTCATATTTAGGAGAATCACCCAGATGCCATATTGTTGGCTCAACAACGCTAAATATTCTCCAACAAGGATGGGATTGTAACAGGTTTTTGAATTGTGCAAGTGTAGAAAAGGACGTTGGGAAATTGGGGGAAAAAAAACAAAACAAAACAGGCAAGCCTTCAGTCACTCTGAAAAGGGTGAATAGTGAAGCACAGACCAACACTACTGTCACATGATAGTGGTGGACTATGCTGAAAAGGTTGTATTTTTATTTATAGTCATAGTCCTTCACAGTGTGTGTATTTTTCTTCAGGCAAGCATCAGAACTTCTGCGTTGTTCTGTGCTTGATGGCAGTCAAATAAAACATTTTTAAAAGTTATATAGATAACACGTGTTTAACAAAGTTAAAACATCTGTTTTAAATACTTTCCTTTATATATATTCAATATATGGTAACAGTTTACTTTAACACACTTGTATGTGCTTACAACTGCGTTATAGTGTGTTTATATACTATTTAATGTATTTCTTAAGGCAACAATAGCCTCAACAGTTGCTAGTAAGTATTTTTAAGCCTATAACAATGACTTATTTTCAATATGAATCATTTTAGAACATGATCAAAATGACATTTAGAAATATTGATGCCATATTAAGTAGTAACTTATCTCCACTCTCAGCCTTTAGACGCTTACAGTCTGAAATATAAAAAAGTTTAAAATATGTTTTGTCTGAGCAGTTTCTGAAACTCATTATCAGACGTTGTGTATGTCGCTTGTGATGGCGGCCTCAGGACAGCGGGTGCTGGTGGGATTCGATCCCAGGCCAGCAGGGGCAGACAGTACGTAGCTGCAGAACATCCCTCTTTTTGCACACAGAGCTCTCTTAAGGTCCGGCCGCACTAAACAACCTTGAAACTGCCGCTGTAAGCAGCCGAAGTCCTGTCCCCGCACTGTCAAAAGGGTCTAAGACAGGACTTAACAAAATGTCATTGTGTCTTTTATGTCATGCATGCACTGAGTATTAATCACGGCTGGATCTGCGCCTGAGAGGCTGATCAAATTTATTGTTTGGCTGCACGGGACAGTAATGGGTGTTTAATTACTCAATAAAAGCCCTTTTATAGATTCCCAGGCCTCCTGTGTGTTGAGCAAATGGTATTGATCCGTCTCCGGGCTGCAACATGATAGCCTGTGAAGGAGAATTAGAGCCGTTAGCCTGCTAGCGCTTTCTCATTCATTAGCTGCATTAGCCAGAGGGTGGTTAAGACGTAGCATCATTGTTAATACCAGAGTCTCAAAGGTTTTTGTGTCTGCCTTGTGTTGTAAAGCTCCGCGCACCTCATTTACACAAATATGGATTAGATGAGCAACGAATAACATTGACCACCGTGGAAAGTGTTTCAATAAAAATCTCCGGGAGAGTCGTTTTTCTTTTAAACATATTCCCTCAGTGTGGTTTGTCAATGGACTAGCACCAGTATAATCCACAGGACTAATTTTGACAACGCCCTTAGCCAGGCTGTGAGCTGTATTAGTCAGGCTACTAGACTAACTAGACCGCATGTTTAATCCCACCGCTTCCCCACCTTCTAATCTGTAATCTGACGGCTCCTCCTCCTCCTCCTCCTCCTCCTCCTCAGAGGCCTAATTCTGGATCTCCGTCCTCCTGCTCACACTGCAGGCTGGAGAACAACTCTCAAAAGGAGGAAAAGGCTGAATGTTAATGACAGTGAGCCTTACCGTGACTCCATGTGCTTTCCCATCCATGCATTCATACATGTTTGGTGTTCATGTCCAGGCCTGCACGGTGTCCACTGTTTCTTTTTCTTTTTTTTGGCCTAACTGCATCTGCCTGCCGTCCATTGTTCTTTTATGTTCAGAGCATATTGCTGCTTCTGTGAACCAGCTCCACTTCTCTCGATGCACGGCAAAACCACTGCAATATCTCCCTTGATCTGTCTATATCAAATGAATGTGGCCTATTACAGACGTGGTGGAGTCAGTTGGGTGGCTTTGTGGACGAAAAAGGGCCTGCAAGGGACCATGAAAGAGACATTGTCCAATATGGACCATACAGTCCCTTTGTAGATAAATGGATTTTCATGCTTATCAACTCGGACACTGACATGAGTGAAAACTGTGGAGAATGTGGAATTATTCTCACTCCTCGGTCGTACACATGGACAACTGTAGTTTCAAGTGTGTGTGGTCTTTTATTGTCCTGCAGCAAGGTTTTTTTTATTTGGGTGTAACATTCAATTCGGAACAATGTGCGCTGTTAATGCCACAAATGTGCATCATGCATGCAGCCAACTGGGAAAATATTACTCCCCACTTCCACATGTCAACATCAGATATATACTGTTGTACATATTGTTGGTGTTTGGTGACTTTATATGTCTTAAATATCAACAAACTTAGCCTTTAGCTGGGCCATCATATATTTTTCTAACTTAATCAAATTTGGTTTAGAGCTGGGCACTATAGCCGAAATTGATATAATGGTCCTGGTTGGAATGCTTTTCCAGTATGGAAAATTTAGACAAAATGACATATAAAATGATAAAACTGATGCAGATAACTGTTACGCAATACAGCAGAAAAGAAACTCTTAACATGTATAAACCCAAATCTTGAACTGATTTTGTCAGGTTTTAATTACAGCTTGCTTGGACTCTAGGGCTGAACAGTTAATTGTTTTATTTATCGAAATCATTTGAAAGAGTGCAAATTTCCAATCGTAAAAAGCTGCGATCTTGTCATAATTTCAAAGTTTAAGCCGGTGGCCGTTGATTTCCCCGACTATAATGACATCTGTCGCTGGTCAAGTTACTCAGCTGTTGCTAATTATGTGTTCGTAAAACAACAAAAAAGAAACTCTTCATAAAAGACCAACAGAGTGGTGAAGTCTTTTTCTAGAGACACGATCTTGGCCATAGCTTCACGCTGGTTGCAGCTAGCAGGTAGCTCGGCTGTTGTTGAGTGTAAATGACAGAGAGTTGTTGGATTTTTCCGTTAAACTTAAGCTTATCACATTAAGATCTCATAAGTGAGACCTCCAGGATTCAGAGCTGTGAAGTAGCTCGTCAGCGTTAATGTAACTATACTGTTGACAGTTCTGCACTTTAGCCGCTTAGCCTTGCACAGTATCAAAACGCTGTGAGACGTAACCTACTAGGAGTTTGCAGTTTTTGCCGTAACCTGCCAACTATGTCGCTGTTATCAGTAAATGTAATATAGAACGCCACTTTTGTCATGTTATGTCATGACCAAATTCAAGTATTTTTGCATAAGGCGAAGTATACAGCTGATAAATTAATAACTGCACTATTTTATGTAATCCTATTAAATTAATAATCACAATATTGGTCAGAAAAATCGCTGTAAGACATGAAAGAGTTTCTTCACAAACCAAATGTTTAACCAGTTTTTAATCACTACTTGCCTGGAATTATTAATTTGGGCCGCAGAATTGTGTAGAACAATAACACAGTATGATCCTCTTGTAACATTACGACTCCGCCTGAAGCGCTGTAATATTAAATTATCACCCTGCCATTGGAACCTTGAACCCAAAGAGGAACATATCATCATTCCAAAAAATATAATAAATGAGACCACACAAAGTTTTCACCTGACGGCGACAATATGCATGTTGATAATTAACCCCACAGACATAAACCGGCCCCTTGTTTAATGCTCTAATCCTAAGGACACGTGTACATATATGCAAGCATGCCCACACACACACACACACACACACACACACATTAAACCCTGTTCACATTCCACTGCCTGTGGGGTGCGAATGAGAAGCGATGTCTACTCGATGCAGAGCCAGTGATCTAGGTAATCTGCCTGTGCTGTGGGACAGGTCTATTGGTCCACAAATCAATTGGCTTCATGTCCGTGCCATTAGGCTAACATGGCGCTGCTGAGGCGCTGAGAGCGGTAAACAGACTGTTTAATTCCCCTGGACACTGGCCAGGTGGACACTCCTCCTCCTCCTGCTTCCTCCTGATCCCTCCGTTTTATTTTTTTTCTTCCTCCCCTCATTCTATCGTCCTCTTACATTGACTCCACTTCAGTCAATGCGGTTATTCTCAGTGGACGAGTGCTTACAGGAATATTGCTTGGAGGGATTGTGTGTGTGTATGTGTGTGTAAAGAGAGATTTTGGCCAATGAACCCTTGCTGTGCTCTGTCCTCCAGTACTGTGTCTATACTGAGTAAGTGATCCCTTGGGATACAGTACACACATCCAGCATCCCTCCCTATCTCTCTCTCTGTTTGTGTCTCTCTCCCTCTTTCTCTCTCTGTATGTGTTTGTCTCAGTCTTTGTTTCTCTCTCAGTATATCTGTTTCCCATTCTGTTTCTGCCTCTGTCTGTCTTTCTCTTTATACATTTCCTCCCCCCCTCCCTCCCTTTCTCTTTCTATCTCCAGACAGAGGCAGCAAACAAGTACAGTAATATGAGGGGGCTGCATCAGAAACAAACACACACACTCATGATTAGAAAAATGCAGATTTATGTCCGGGCTGCAAGAAGTTTACCACTTCCTCTTCTGCACAGCTACACCAAATAAAACAACACCTCCGTCCTCTCGTTCCAGCGAGCTTTTGGTTTCCCTATATGGACGCGACTAATGACTTAGCTTGTATAACGTCAGCAATTCAATTTATCCACTTCACCGCCGTACCGCGCATCCTGTTTTGTGTGAGTCTTTGTGCTACAGTATGGTAATTGAGCCAGCGTGTCTTGACAGATGAGTGTTGTTGGCAGTATCACTGTTGTGTGTCTCATTTCCTGCGCGCTGCCGCCGATTGACTGATAAGATAAGAGGCCCGTAGCCACGTCTGGGAGCCTCGGCGCAACTTGCAACCTGATGAACAGCGGCGCTAAAGCCGTGATCCGTGATTAAGCCGGGGGAAGCGGTTTTGGCTCGGGCACTCGCAGGGAAATCAGGGCCCAAACACGGTGTAACGTGCAGAATTAACACAGAATCTGCTCATGAAAGTGAAGTTAAATGGCAGCAAAACATTAGAAATGACACAGTATAGAAATCTGTGTTGTGGTTTCAGATTTGCCCGTAGCGCCAGAACGTTTTACTGTTGCTAGGAGACGCTGAAACCTTCTGACACATCTGGTCAGCTGTTAGTACAAGTTGTTGACAAGGGCTGGGGCATCCGCAACAGCATGATATTGTTTACAAAATGAAAGCGTCTATAGACTTAATGTCAATCAGTTTTTCAGCAGCCACTGTAGAAGCTGCTGTCTGAGTATATGAAGCAGGCAGGCGTGAAGTTTTGAGTGTATGAAGAAGTCTTAATGAATAATTGTGTAGTTTTCAGTTGAAGACAGCTGTGTCGAAACAAAAAAGGCATCCCCAAAAGGTTTCATTTTGCAGGAAATGGCTGTATCATGACAACTTTCCCAAAACGAAAATATCACGGCCTGAAAATGTTGGCCCTTCGTTCCTCGGCCTTGACTCATCTCCCTCCTGGGACCTCAGTGGTGGAGTGACATTCCCCCATCCAACAGGACAGCAGAGTCACTCCTTATCTTATGTCACAGCTTCAATAAATACTTCACGCCCTTTTCTCCCTGCTGAATCGTCTCCTTTTCACTGTTCTTCCATCTCTCTACCTGATCAAGAAGATGTTCATCTCTCTGGTTCTGATACATTTGTGTAGCACTTTGCTACAGACCAACCGCAACCATTTTCATCCTGAATTATGTAATGAAAATCCAAAATATCAGTACTGCAGTAGAGTACAGAGTCCTGTTTGTCTGAGTAGGAAATGTTTCAGTTCCCAAAACTGGATCATCATTTGTCTTTTGGAGATACACTTCTCTGGTGTTTGTCCAGATGACAAACACATCCTGTGTTTGCCTCAGGGTTGGAGCTGCGCCCCACAGTAATAAAGCTGTAATTATTTATTTAGTAAGACCGAAAACAAGACTTTCTAACTGCTGCTGCTGCGAGAAATATTGCACTGAAAATATGTGAAAGTACATTAAGTCGCCAACACACACATAAACATACACATACACACACACACACACACATACACATCCACACTGTTATCAAGGTCCTGGTCTTTCTCACTCCAGATCAGGCAGAACTGGAGGGAAAATGCAGAATAGTGAACAGAGAGGTATTAAATATCTCATTTTCTGTCTGCTTCACAGCCTCAGTGGTTTTGAGTAGCTGCCGAATACTCTCCAGGAAGGATGTGATAGATACTGCTGATAACTTGTATAATGTAGTAGTACTACAATTTAACCTGCAATTTTCATCCTGCCAATTTATGTTTAGGTTTGGTTGGCAGGGTTTTGCCCGTAGCGCCAGAATGGTTTAGGGTTTGGTTGGCAGGGTTGTCAAAGGTTATTTTAAATTTCAGTTTGGTGAAATGACGTCTACTGGCTGCCTGGCCTTCGTCGCCACATCTGAGACTATTAAACCAATCAAAAGACACAGTTTAAAAGAGCTGAAACTCTTTTAATCGATTAATGGATTAGACAACAGACAGAAAATTAACCATTTTTAAGCAAAAATGCCAAGATTTCACAGCTTGCAGTCTCCCTAATGTGAATATTAGCTGGTTTTCTTTGTCTTGTATGATGCTAAATTGGTTATCATTAAGTTTTGGACTGTTGGTCGGACAAAACAAAATATTGGACAGACATTTTCACTATTTTCCGACCTATTAATTCATCGAAAATCGGCATTCTGAGCTATTTTCTAAGCCAAACTAGTTTTCACTATCCTTCGTTAGCTAAGACAGATAACAGTTCGTGCAATGGGTCAGAGGGACCATAATTTGGAGTACAAGGCCAGTTGTGATTATACACTGACAATTTTGAATTTAAATACATCATTACATGTGAGATATTTGATTTTTTCCCATGTTCTAATGTTAGTTTGAACTTCGGATAAAAAGTGACAGCCCTACTTAATAATATCAGTTAACTTTAGTAATGTTTTAGCAGCATTTTATTACACAACCTGTTGTAGAAAATATATACAGGGCATTAACACTACTATAGGTAGGATTTGCACTGTTTTTGGGTGGCATTTAATGGCACAACTACCCATTATTGTTACCAATAATCAGAATGTGACAAGTTGTACGTATTTTCAGGTGTAGCCACGCTGAGACTGTGAGTCTGGATGTTAGCTGAGCTTAAGTGACCTCGACAGCAGCAGCAGGCAGAGTAAAGAGCTTTATTTACCTCATAAGTAAATACTGTATGTTTTTTTTATTACCTTGCAAGTGCAGCTGATAGAATCTGCCAGCGGTGGTTGTCATTTTAGCCCGTGAAATCAGCAGTCGCCGGATAAACTGAGGAGCCTGTGTTCACAGCACAGAGCTTACTACCGTGTTCATCGCCTGTGAATGTGATTACAGCTATTGATCGATAGACAATGACACGATGCTGGTGGATGTCACCTGAGGAGAGAGTGTGTGAGATGGTGTGTGTGTGTGTGTGGGTGAGCGAGAAAAACAGGCACACAGAACGGAGAGGGAGTGTGTACGTGTGTGTCCATATGTTGGTGCGTGCTGATCCATATGCCGGCGTCCGCGCGTGTACGTACGTACTGTACAGCTGCCCGCGTGCACGTGTGTGTGTGTGTTTGTGCGCGTTCAACCCAGATCCAAGTGTGGTAATGTGAGATCAGACGTAGCCTGTTAGCCGGAGCCTTACATCTGCTGTCAGCCACTCGCTCTAACTCTGTTAAGGACGTTATTGATTGCTCATTATTACCCCGTTCCCTGAAAGATGAGCGTCCCCTATGATCACATTAAATCTCTCCTCTGTCCAATTCTCCTGAGATGCCTTCTGCTCATCGGTGCCCATCAAATTTCTCCTCCGAGATCTGATATCAAGCAGCCTGACGTGTTTTATTGCCTCTGGTTCTCTTTGCGTCTTGTTTGATTTACTCCAAATAACTGTCTTTTTTCTTTCTTGTTTTTTTTTTTATTTTTTTATTCTTCCTCGGACGCACTTTAGCTAATTGATGTCTTTAGTCTGTGTAATGGAAATCAGCAAACACGGATGAGCAACATTTGAAATTATGATTTGTTTTCTTTTTATTAGCGCAAAGAGACACTTCAGGTTTTCATGTTAACTTTGTGATCCGTGTTTATTGACTTGATAGCAAACAAGAGGAGCTGACAAGGGAGTCATAATATGTACTTTATTTTTCAGCGTGGGGCTATTTTAGCTCTGTTGCATTTTATTTAAAAAGGCGCCGACGCCTGTTTGTGAAAGGGGGTTTGTCTTCAAACCATCATGTCAAACTCACAGTCTCATTCAAAACCTAAAAAAAAATGTGCCTTTGAATTTGCTTACAAATTCAAATTCCCCCTTTAAAGTTCCCTGCCCTTTCTTGTGCCTCACGTTGTCATTTTCGCTGACGATAAGCAGTTGTTGAAGGTGTCACGCGTCCGCCAGCCCCTGTAAAGTTTGGGACTGTTGAAATCCAGCCCTCAGTGAGAGGCCATCTCATCGGCCCCCGCCGTCCCCATGAATAATGCAGAGCTATCGACTGTGTCAGTTGAGCGCGAGGAGACGCGGCGGCAGCCAGCTTGATATTCAGCTGCTGAAGCTGACTGGATGCCCTCACTTTGAGACAAACTGCTGGCAGACTGCTCCGACTTGAACAGACAGGGCCCGAATCTGCTCGTACGAGATGAACGCCGTTGTGTTGGTGTGGAGGTAGTTTGTGTCCCAAGGAAGCCTGAGTCTCTGTTCGAGTGGGTAGTGAGGCAGATACGAGTGGAGAAAGAGGAGAGCACAACTGTGTGTGTGCACAAATCTGTATACATGCGTTCACAAATATTTGATGTGTGTGTGCTTATACCACACTCTCTAAATGTGTGTGTGTGTGTGTACGTGCGTCCTCCAGCCGGCAGCCTGCAGAGAGCTGTAGTGAGAATCTCCTGCCCCCTCGACACGACCAGTTCAGTCTCAATGCCACCGATCGATGGGCGTATTGATCCGCTGTTTGACTGTTTAGACAACCTGTGTGAATTCCAGCATAATGCGAGCCACAGTGGATTTAAAGAGGCGCGCGCACGCTTCACCGACTCGCACACGTGTGCCTGCTGAAACGCGCACGCGCCACCGTCGTACCTGGGCGCTCGTTCCTTCCGACGCCCGAGGCTCCAGATATACAGTACATGTGAGTTCAGATGGAGAATAAGCAGCTGTAGGGCGAGCTTGACAGCCTGTTGTGGCGTCCTGATGACTCAGTGTGGGCTGGAGCTTGTAGCAGCTATCGCTAGAGTTTGAATCCAACTCCGTGACCTTAAGCGACACGTCCTCCCGTTCCCCCCTCACCTATGCTGTCAGTCGCCACTACATCCTGTATACTCTGCTGTCACACAGAGCCAAAGGTGTGACATTAAGATAAATGACTCCTAAATTTATTCCCAACTCATTGTGAGCAGAGAAAAGGACAAATTATTGTGTAATGAAAGGACTATTCTATGTGGGACTTTGACGCTATAAATGATATAAAACATAGTCTTGAAAAACAGTCTACTTTCCTATTTATTGGGACACAGCGAGGGAAGGCGTGAGTTGGCAGATCTTGCCAGAATCTATATGAAGTGTGCAGGATTTGACACTTCAAGCATGCACGGTGAAGGATCCTGCGAGTTCACAGGCTGGGGGTAGAGGTTATCCCAGCCAGGGCCTCTTCAGTAATCCACACACACCCCACAGGCGCGCGCACACACACATGCACACACACACACACACACACCCTCGCACGTGCGCCGCTCACGGCGGGCTTTAATCTCCACCAACTGCTGTTGAACTGTAATCTCAGTTGCTTGCCAAGTGTTTCGTACACTGCAAAAACTCATCTTAACGAGTCATTTAACATGGCGAGTGCTTTAAAAGCTTTTTTTTAATGAGCCCTGGTGATGAAATGACAGTTTAAAATATCTGTTTTCTTTTATCAGTATAAGTGGGGAGATTTGTGCTGTTTCAAGATAGACTTCTTAAATAAATGATGCGATTTGCTCAGCTCTTTGGCACAATGCTTCGCTCATTTTGAAGAAAAAAAAAGAGAATATTATTTTGAATCTGGAAAGTTGTCTTTTTGCTAAAATTGCCAATTTTTGCAGTGTAGTAAGTATTTGGCACCAAGTTGGCCTGCTGTTGTCAGAAGTAGCAAACTACGGAGCAGTGGTCCAGTCTACTGTCTGACTGACTACACCCCCCCCCCCCCCCTTCCAAACCACCCACACACACACACACACACACATGAACACACACACACACAGTGAGACACACACACACAGCCCAGTGCAGACAGACATAATGCATCCACAGATGGTGACACTCCGGCAGTCACTCCTGGGCTGTCTGTCTACGTGCCAGCGTTGATAACACACACACACACACACGCATAGGCATATGCACACACACACACACACACACACAGAGCCTGGCGGCAACAAACACGGTGATGCATCATTGAGCATCGGCTGGTTTTTCTCTAACTGCTGAGGGGAAATCAGTGTGGTGTTAAGTAACCATTCATGTGGAGCCGAGACCACACACAAACAAACATCGCACCTACACTTCTAAAAATACATTTGCCTCTGCAGAATAATATAATATGATTGAATAATAAGAAAGTTCTCTCACAGACACGACTTGTATGTGGATATTATTGACGACCAAGCTTTTTCCACAAGTGGGATCATTGATATGTTAATCCGCTCCAGTATCACTATTTAATTCCCATGACAAATATCTCTTGTGCGCTTTCAAACTCTTACTTGGATTGTGATATATTCATTTGTTGATGCATCGTTAATGCTTCCACTCTGGTCGGAGTATGCTGTGTAGGTAATCGCCCACTCTGGGGCTGCGGCGCCGCTGTTTGTGATGTGGATCTTCCTGAGGATTGTATTTGAATAATGAGGGAGGCTGGAGCGTTCTCTTGTACAGAGTGTCTCCGCGCTGCTGCAGTAAATGACCTCTGAATAGTTGTTTTGGATTAGCCATCAAAGTCTTCTCTCGAAGTGGCCAATAGATAGGTACTTCCAGAAATGAGTCACTTGAAAATGATCATCGCCGCCGTTGCCGTATAAGATAATGGATAACCATTACACTCCATTTTCCCCAGCTCCTCACCCACACAACGCCTGCTCTTGAAATATGATGCATCCACTGTGCTTAGTGAGCACTTAATGTCCAAAAGCACCGTGTTTGTTGAGATTTACAACTGCGCCGGCAGGAGGGGGGTAGAAGAAAGAGTGCGTCGTCGGCGTATAATGTTGTTCACTCAATAATTATCTCATTTTATTTACGAAGACAGACAGCTTTAGACGAGGTTAGAGGCTTCCTCTCTATTATCTCCACCTGCCACCCCACCCCACTACTGCATCCCCCACCGTTCCCCTCCCCGCCTGGCCCTAAATGACGTCCTTCATGTCGAGGACTTTCCAAAGTTTCCATCGAGGAGGAAGGGGGGGAGAGCGCCCTCATCCCTGCTTGTATGGAAAGAGTGTTGGGGAGGGTAAAAAAAAAAAACAACATCACAAGTTACACCACAGCTCTCTTGCGTTGGTAGCCGGATCGATGTCATTTCTAAAAGGATTAGGCCTCCTCTCAGAAATCTATTTTAATTACTGAACACACAGGTAAACAAAGTGGTGGTGGTTCACAGGTATGGATCCGGGCGTCAGAGGAGTATTGATAGCATGTGGCCCCATGTTAACCTCAGGGCCACTCTGAAAGATCCTGTTGACTGCAGCTCAGGTAGAAGCACAGCAGCAGCAGCAGCTGTTTGGAGGGACTGCCGATGTGCGACTGTTCCTGCTGTCACCTGACAAAGACTGCACCAGTGTAGGAGGATGTCAGTCTCACAAGTTATTTACTTTGTTACTTACCTTTAAAAGTAGAGTTAGTCCATCAGGCTTTACTTTAGAATCGGCAACTTCAGCTTGTGTTGCTGTATGAGCTCTGAAAATGGTACCGCCGTCTCATGAGGCATCCTTTAGGGATTAGAGTTTATAAGTTGTATTAAATGATTATCAGACATTAACATTTGCAACAACATATAAACCCTTATAGTTTTCCTTATTAAGGGTTGTTACTAATAGCTTCATCGGGTTAACAAATTGTTAATCAATGCTTTGTATATCAGCAATATGAATTAATGATTAATGTATTAATAAAGCCATTAGTAACAACTTATAAACCTTTCATAAAGAATGAGTCATTTAGGGTTTGCAAGCTGTTGCTGATGGCTTTATTTAGTTAATAAATTGTCAGTAAGAGGAATTAATAAAGGGTTTATTAACATAATGAAGACTGCTTATAAACCTTTAATAAAACATAATTTATTAAGGGCTTATAAGTTGTTATTAATGTCTTTATAAAGTTAACAAATTGTTTATTAATGGTTATAGATCAGTAATATGAATTAATCAATTATTTTAAAACTAAAGCTGTTGGTGACAACTTATTATCCTTTAATAAAGCTAGCAGTAGCAACTTTAATTGAATTAATTGTTTATGATGTTTGTAGATCAGTAATCAGGGTTAATAATCGAATCAAACTAAATTAAGCCAACAGTAACAACTTGTAAACCCTTAATAGGCAAAGACATACTTTATTTAGGGTTTAGTTAATAGTTATATGGTTTATAAGTTGTTTATAAACTTAATAAATTGTTGTTAATGTTTATAGATTAGTAATAAAAATTATTAACTTAATAAAGCCATTAGTAACAACTTATAAACCTTTGATAAACTATTGATAAAAACATTAGTGACACATTATAAACCCTGAATAAAGTATCCCTTACTGAGGACTCATGGCTTTATTAAGTTAATAAGTAGTTTATTAATGCTATATAGATCAGTGATAAGCCATTAATAAAGTTGTAATAAAATGTTTGGGTTGCACGTTTTGTGAAAAATCCATTTGGCTGCAGTTTGGTGCAACTTTAACCCTAAATATTATTCAAACACAAGCCAAATACATTTACATCAAGCACACATCTGCAATAGATAACACCCTTTTTACTGCAAAATAAACAGCAGCTACAACATGTAATTTTATTAAGTCAGTGATCACACTTCACTTACCACAAGACAGATATGTCATACAGCTGAAGCCCTGTATGTCTTTATTTTCCCCACACTGATGGTGTGTATTTCTCCTGGCACAGTGGTGGTGAGACTCTTTACAGATGTTTTGTTCACCAGATAAGAATAATCTGTTTGCCTCAGCGGGCCTGATGTTTCTATGCATGTTTGTGTGTCCTGCATGTGTCTGTCTTCATTCTTGCCTGTGTGACCAAGTGTGCGTTAGTGTGTGTGTGTGTGTGTGTGCAGGGCTGTCTTTGAGGAAGGAACCCCACGTCGAGCCGGGTGATTAGGCACGCTGCGCTAGTCACAGGAAATGGAGTAGCTGACGGACAGGCCGAGTGCATTATAGATGAATGCCATGCGTTAGCGGCTCCAAGCCCCCGCCGAATATCTCTCAATTTCCTCTCTGAATGACAAAAGAAGCCACGCACAATTTCCTTGATCCGGAGCATTTGTTTAACTGCGCCCTACCCATTTAACCCACCCATTCAATAGTCTGTCTAGTAAAAGGAAATTTAGACAGTGTCAATTTATACAGCTCTAAGGAAGATCTGATACTGGCTGGCAGGGGCGACGATGATATGCCTCTGGAATTTAGTAAGAGATTTATAGCAGTTAAGTCTTGATTTCTTCTGCAAGCTAAATTTAGAGTCATCATTAAATGTACCCTAATATTTTTAAAGCTTCGACATTTCCATACCACAATGAAGCCTATTTCTCAAAGCTGAATTACTGTTTTTTTTTTTTTTACTCTAAATCTGCTCCACAAAGACGCAGCGATTTCAAAGTTTGATGGTCGAAGCAGCGGAAACTTATCCCGAGGTCAAAGATCACAGATTACAATGAATATTTGATTTTTTTTTTGATTTTTTTTTTTAAAGATGCTGTCATTTGTCAAATATCCTTATATCGCAGCTCCGAGCTGTCATCTTTACAGCAATCTCTTTTCCCCCCCGTACTGTCTTTGAGTTAGTGACAGCTCATCTCTCCCGGTCACTGCTCGCCGTCTAGACTTTGAACTCGCTCTGTTTACTCCCTTATCTGTTGTTGTTGTTGTTGTTGTCGTCGCCGTCGTTGCTTTGCGACAGACTAGTCGTCGTAATGGTAAGCCGCGGCTGAGCTTGAGTCGCTTCAAAGACGTGGATTCGGGCTTGTTGGATATTTTCAGAGGAAAAGTCTGGCTTGGGGAACAGTTGCCTTGTCTGTCTCAGGGGGGACGGACGAGACATTTAACTCATCTTTAACACTTTTGTCTCTTTTTATTCATTTTATGTAGTTTTGNGTGTGTGTGTGTGTGTGTGTGTGTGTGTGTGTGTGACACCAGCTCATGACTAATTTCATAATTAATTGCCTTTTGGAGGACCTAATCACATTATTTGACTCTCTACTGTAGGTTGTGTGCCAATACAGCGTAGCCCGTGGCTTAGTCACAGTGTGCTGGACTCATTAACAAGGTGGTCCGGAGGTTGTCAAACACACACAGGGCCTGTGCGCATGAGAATACACACACTCATAAAACAATAGCTACATATTCAGGGTTTTTTTTTTTTTTTTTTTTTTT
>NTHP01000674.1:49942-91963 GCA_003416845.1 Oplegnathus fasciatus
CCTCCATTCTCCATCCTCTTTTTATTTCCATCTCCGTCCACTTCTCTGTACGCGTCCCTGCACTGAAAAACTTGAGCCAGAGCCCGGCACTTAGAGTGAAGCCTAAACAGGCCAATTCGTCGTGACAGTGCAAAGACACGCGCATCTTAACACGTCATAATATTTTCACTTGTTTGCAGTGTAGAGGTGCGTTAAATCAACTGATAACTGCCTTGAAACAACCTTATTGCAAGATGCTGTCAAAAAATTCTTGCCTGATTTGATGTCACTGAGGACTGGCAGACAGAAATCACGTCACTGCACTCCACTGATTTTTAACAATTTGGAGATTAGATGTCAAATTAGTTGGAATTTTTACAGCCCCATAATGCTCAATTACCACACTGCAGGAACAGTAAAAATAAGAAGAAGTTTTAGGCTAAACCAGCAAACTGAGTAACACATGGAAAGTTTGAATGCTTTAATCTTTAAAATCTTTAAAATGTTTGCTATTTATATGTTAATGTATATTAATATTTATATAGAAATTGATGTATCAATACTCAGGTTCATACATTTAAATATGTGATTTAATGGTTGCCACAACACATTGATGACATAACTGCTACGCTAGTTACTTTTTTACCAGGACTGTTTTTTTCCTTCATAATGACTGGTTTTAACTACTACCTCATTTGTATGGGTAGCTAACTGAATTACAGATTACAGTTAGGGGGAAAAATTTGGAAATTTGCCTTTAGCAAGCCACGGCTACCTCACCAGCTAGCATCTTGCCTGCGCTGTAAAATGTATCAATGGGAGCATTGAAGTGCATTGGCAGGTTCCAGAGTCCGGAAAAAAAAAGTTTGGTTATAGCTCTGTTTTGTACTTAATGCAAATTTAAGTGTTCATGGAAAATGTACTTTTCTATGTATAATAGCGATGTCTGATGGTCATTGGTCAATTACTGAACTTTGCCAGGTGCTGCAGTCTCTCTTACTCACCTTTTCATCAGTTCAGTGATGAAACCCAAGGAAGTGAATGTGTCCTATCACAAAGCTTTATAATTATAAGGTAATTTGGTGCTGTGATACTGTAAATTACAGGGTCTGCACTATAGAAATGGGGCTTTATTATTATGTTAGTTACAGGCTAAGGTCAAGTGCTTGGAGACAGTGTTGTCTTTTCTTGATCACTAGTGGTGGTCAATGATTAGATCACTGAATGGAAGATTACTAAATGCCCCATTAAATGACATGTGAATGTGGGTATTTCTGCAGCAGAATCGAGAGACACGTGGTAGGTTGACCCCGCATCAATGAGGCCGTTCCATAGCGGGCCTGTGCGTCTGCAAACCTCCAAGACTAGACACTGTGAAAAGACGTTGTGCGGTGGCTGTACATGGAGCTCCTGAATCGGACTGGGGGTGGGGTGGGGTGGACTGTGGATTAGCAAGAGGAGGCATACACTGGTGGCTGAAGACATGGCTGAATCTGGCTTAGAGCCTTTGCCACGTGTCTCCCACTTTCTCCTCACTTTCCTCAGCTGTATATTATCTATTAATGCTGAAGAGCTAATGTAGAAATAATAGGGATTTCATGTGCACTGCCAAACCAGTGTTTTTGCTTCTGGCTACAGATCAAACATGTGGCTTGAGAATACAACGCAACTTTAAAAGCCCTAAAACAATGTTTTATTTAGTCTGCACATAAAAACAATATAATGGTGTATACAAACCAGGTTGCATTGAAGGATTGTTGTGAAACCTGTATTTGGCCTGAAGCCTCATTTTCTCTTATTTTGTCCAGTTTCCCTGACTTGTAATTTTCTCCTTGAAATACTGCCCTTTTATAGTGCTGCTTCCACTTAATATATTCTCAATAATAAAGGAGCCTCCCAGCTAATACAAAACTTTCCTCCGCTCAGCTCTTTGTCTGAGGCGTTCCCTGCTTGGTACACTGGGAGGGTGACAGGCTTGCCAGCCCCTGCTAGACTCCCCTCGGCTAAAATGTTGTAAATTAACACAATTAGCAGATCGCCATTCTGCTAATTAGCCACTGGCGTCTGCCGAGAGATGGCTAGAGAGGAGAATCAGAGAGGAAATAGGAGTCTGGGGATTCCCCCCTCCCTCCCTGTGTTGTTACCAAACAAACACAGGGCCTCAGAAAAGAGAGCAAGAGAGTGTGAACGTGTATGTGTTTGTGTCGGCGTGCTTTTTTTATGTGTATGTCTGTGTTTGCAGTAGCATAAATGGATGGGAGGAAGGGAAGATTTGCTCCTCCATGAATGGATTTTATTGTGCATGCCTGCTTTACTCACACAGGCACAAAAACACACACATAAGCCAATTTTGAAGCAGGCATTGCTCACCAGACCCCCAACTGTGGATCTCTACATGCAACCGTTGCCAGTCAATAAGTCGGAGGAAGCAGCCTAAATGACACCGATATTATCCTTTATTTGTGTGCACTAAGTCAAATCAAACGGGGTTCAATCTGCCGTGCGGCTGCTGTGATTACGCCCCGTCCAGCCTTTGATAGCGCCACGGCTTTGATAGTGAGACAACGATGGAGTCGCTGTGTGACTGTCAGTGTTTGCAGATGGCATTGGCTGGGATTAAAGGAAACAGTGGCTCTCTAGCCTCCTGAGGCAATAAAGGGGAGAGCCAGGTGAGTGTGTCTGAGATGAGATGGAGCAAGGAAGGAGGGAGGGGAGGAGGTGAAGCAGAGCACAGAGGGAGTAAATAAGAGGAGGGGTGGCCGCGAAGAAAGAGCAGAAAGGGAATGAAAAGGAGAGATATATATCGAAATAGATGGAGTCAGAATAAAAGGAGGTGAAGAGAAATAAAGAAGGATCTAGCAGGAGGGGAGGTGGAAAATGGACGACAAAAAAAAGCAAAGAGGAGAGACTGAGAGGAAAGACAAGGCGGCAGGGAGGCATAAAGAAGAGAGGCAGACAGAAAGGTAAAGAGAACGGTAGAGAGAGAGGAGGTCAAGGTGGAGCTGTGCAGACAGGAACTAAGCTTGAGACACAATGTGTTGTAATTCATTGCTCGCTACAGCTCCTGTGTGCGTGCCTGTGTTTGTCCGTCTGGGTCAGTGGATGTGAGCTCGTGTGTGTGTGCGCGTGTGCACGTCAGCATGCAGGCATAGATAGTTTTTTTTAAACGCCTGTGTGTCTGAGCACGGGTTTGTGTGTTTGTGTGTTTGTGTGTGTGTGTGTGTGTGTGTTCGATGAAAGCACCACGAGCAGAGGGGGGTGGATGTGTATGGGTGTGTGTGTTGCTTTGTGGCACTCGGCGAGGCGCATTTTCAAACCCATCTCCAGCCACCTCAGATGAGCCGGGGATTATAGAGTGACCCTCAATGCCTCTGTCTTATTGGTCTGGCCAGGGTGCATTAGGCTGCTGTAACCAGCCATCCCACCATCCCTCTGCACCGCACTATACCTGCCGACACACACTGTCCTTCTTATGATCTGTAGAAATTAACAATTCATGCGTAGCTGGACACAGAGCCCTCTCATGATATGTATTGGGAAGAAAAATAATAAATAAAAATAGAGAATACCGCACCACAAGCCTCTGGATGAATATCACCTTTTTAATTGACCACCTTCCATCCCAGGCAATTTGAAGGTGTTGTCATTTTAATTATTGCTAAAATGATTTTAGCATGTCAATGATGTCTTCACATGTCTGTGTCTCCCTTTCTCCCAGGCTTAAAGATGCAGTGGACCCCCGAGCACAGCCAGTGGGCCGAACAGCATTTCGACATCTCCTCCACCACGCGCTCGCCAGCCCACAAGGCTGAGGCCTACAGGGCGGTACCTGGCCACCTGCAGCGCTCCGCCACCTACCAGTACGCCTGGGCCAATGATGACATCTCAGCCCTCACGGCCTCCAACCTGCTCAAGAAGTATGCCGAGAAGTATTCCGGCATCCTGGAGATGCCGGGCTCCTATTCTGAGGCCCCTGGAGTGATGAATGGACGGAAAGGTGAATCAGAGCCCTGGCAGGATGGCGTCTATCCCATGAGCTGCATCCCAGAGGGGGTTTCTGTCAGAAAGGGAGGGGTGGCGGCAGCTTCAGAGGTGGTGTCTGGCATGTGCAGCTCCCCGGGCCTGGCCTCCAGTACCCTGAGTGAGCCCAGCTACTCCAGCAGCAGCTGTGGGAGCCACACTGCCACCGCCCTCCACTCCTCCTCCATGCCCTCTCAGGAATATGGCCCTGCATACAGCAGCTCCTACCTGCACAGTAGTTACAGCTCCCAGTCTGCCCCCGCCCCAGCACTTCCCTCCCCACTGCACAGCTCTGGGCTCCTACAGCCGCCCCCTCCACCGCCCTCCCACCCCACTTTAGTCCCAGCTTACAACGGAGGCTCCCCCAACTTGTCTAGTTATAATTACCCCCCAGCAGGCTACCCAGCTCAGAGCTCAGTCGGGCCAGGATACAGCCCTGGGGGAGCACCCCCTCCTTCCTCGTACCTCCCCTCAGGCATCGCTGCACCTACACCCCTTCCCCCCTCTTCTGCTTTACCTGGATACCCATACCAGAGCCACAACCTGACCCCAATTGCCCCCACCCCTCTCAACAGTAGCTCCTCCAACTCACTGAAGAGGAAAGCCTTCTACATGACAGGCCAAGGAGAGATAGACTCTTATGGTAACTTTGGCTATGGCCAGGCTCGGAGCTCAGCTGAGAGCCCCATGTACAGGGTAGCAGACAGCAGCAGTGCAAATGGAGGCTCCAACAGCGCCAGTGGTGGTGGATTCGACAGAAGTGCTGAAAAGTCGTCTTTACCTTTTAATCCTCAGAAGCAGTCCACGATGTCCTCAGAGCAGCAGCAGAGGAAGTACAGCAGCCAGGCAACAGGTGGGCCACTCACTCCACCGACCTATGTCTCCTCCACCCTGGGGGGTTCCCGCTCAGCAGATTCCCTTGTCAGCTTCACCTCCCCTTCCCTCAGTGAGCAAGGTGCTGATGATCACCGTCTCCACCTCTCCCACTCAGCGCCAGGGCCTACCTCCTCCTCATCCACTAACTCCTCCCGGCCTGCTGAAGAGCAGCTAAAAACCAGTGACCCTCACCTCCTAGACATGGTTACCTCTGAAATTGTTCAGCAGGGGCCCCCAGTGGATTGGAGTGACATTGCAGGACTAGAACTGGCCAAGGCAACCCTGAAGGAGGAGGTGCTGTGGCCCATTCTGCGCCCGGACATGTTCAGCAGCTTAGGACCAGCCCCACGTTGCGTGTTGCTGTTTGGCCCCAGGGGCAGTGGCAGGACGTTGCTGGGTCGCTGCCTGGCCAGCCAGCTTGGGGCACCATTCCTCCAGCTCAGCGGTTCCACGTTGGCCACCAAGTGGCTGACGGACGGAGAAAAAATTATCCGAGCGTCCTTCCTGGTGGCTCGCTGCCGGCAGCCCTCAGTACTGTTCATTAGTGAGGTGGACATGCTGCTGTCAGCCCATCTCAGTGAAGAGAGTCCCATCAACCGGCTGAAGGGGGAGCTACTTGCCCAGTTGGACTCACTTCTCCTGGGCTCAGGCGAGGACGGAGGCAACCAAGTGTTGGTGGTTTGCTCCACAAGCAGACCCCAGGACATGGATGAAGGGCTGCGCAGGTACTTTGCTCGGAGGGTCCTTGTGCCCCTGCCAGATAGCACAGCCCGACACCAGATCGTGAACCAGCTCCTGGCTCAATCTCAGCACAAGTACTGCTTGAGCGAGGAGGAGCTGGTGCTGCTGGTCCAGCGTACGGAGGGTTTCTCCGGACTGGACCTGGCCAGACTCTGCCAGGAGGCCCTTGTTGGTCTGTTACACGTCTCTGCACAGGGCATGGACATGACAGGTATGATGCCCAGGGGACAGGTCAGGCCCCTCACCTACCAGGACTTTGAGAGTGTCTTTTGTAAATTCCAAGCCAGTATATCGCAGAAAGAGATTGACACGTACACTGAGTGGAACAAAATGTTCGGCTGCAGCCAGTGAACAGATAGATTCCGCCCTTGAGAAAAAGAGGCATCCACAATTCCTCCCCTCAGGGCAGAAGCATTGTGCTGGAGGGAAAGGCACACAGAAGGCCAACACAAGCCCACTGAGTTCTCACAAGCAGGGTTTAGACGCACCGAGAGACCTGGTTTGATGAGATAACTGGCAGTTTTGCAGTTAATGAGCAAGAGTTTTAATTTGAATGCTTGACACTCCAGAAAGCCAGGCATTGTTTACACATTGCAAGCAAGTTGGCTTCAGAAGAGACGCCCCAGTGTCTGTGTATATATCTTTATGTTCTTGTTCTTGAGATTTAGTTGGCTATCCAAGTGCCTGAAGTGGTGCTTTCTGATTTTCTTTCTTTGTTTATTTGCCTCACAATCTACATTCATGGCATGAGCTGATGATTATTAAGAGCTTTAAAACTTCAGCGGCGAGTCTGAAAAACAGAGATTGACAGTTGCCATTGGTGGTGGTCAATAATTCTTTATTGTCTTGCTAAGAGCAGTAATCCATCAGGGCGGCAGTAGTCTGGGCCCTGACTCACACTCATCTCTTCTGATCCTGTGTCTGCAAAACAAACAAACAAACAAACGTAACAAACAAAACTCAGGAAAGCGTTTGTGAATTGTACAGTACCTCAAGATATTTTGACGAAAAGCACTAAGATCTGAGAGGAGAATCCGAGGTGGTTTGGCAGTTTAGGGAAGCAGTGTTAGGTGTACCTCAACTGGCTAGGATAAATAGCAAAGAGGTGACAATGAATGTACTAGATATGTTCTGGAATGAGGGAACATAATCAATAGTGAGAGTAAAAACATTATTTCTTTTTTTTTTTCCTCACAGCAGGTGCTTTAGTTACCTGTTTCTACTTGACCAATCCTGAAGCTTATTTCCATCGCTCTTTAAAAAATGTAAAACCGTGTTGCCCAGCTTTGTTGTTTTGGGGTTTTAAGAGACGGGCAGGTGTTGGGGTGGTGGGAGTTGTATATTTATTGAAACAACCATAATCAACATTGTTTATATTGTGCGATCTAGGCTATATGGTTAGGCTGCATGGAGGCTCCATCAGTTTGTCAGCTAACTTCTGCGCAAAAGTATCGGCTCATTTGTCACGTTGTTTAACAAGGGAAGGTGTATTCTCTGAAGTGGATGGACTTGATGCTAAAAACACCTCCAAAAAATTTAAAGGAACTGTTTGACATTTTGGGAAATACACAGCTAGCCTGCCTCTGTCAGAAGGAAACTTGTATTGATATTTTGCTTGTTTAATTCGTACGAAAACTGAACTGTAAAAACAATTTGTGGTTTTACAGGGGGTTTATGAGCCGCTAAGCTAACAGGCTGCTAGCTGTAGCCTTATATTGAACGGACAGATATGAGAGTGGTATCGACCTTCTCATCTCACTCTCGGGCTAGAAAGCAAATAAACTATGTCCCAAAATGTGGAGCTATTCTTTTAAATCACAGTGATATCAAAGACAATTTACTGTATCTCTTTGTGTGGGTCTAAATGTTTGACTTATTGTCATTTGGTCTACTTTACTCCAGTTGGTTTCAGCCAGAAATGCTGTATTGAATATCGGTGAGCCGCTCGTCTGCTGCGTTCAAGGAAAATCTGTTTTTCTAACAGTAAACTCGGATCAAGGGAGCTAATTCCAGATATCCTCCCAGTTTTTAAGTTGGATTTGAGGTATCACAACTTAGATATGGAAATATGGATTTTTTGCAAAGTTGCCTTGTCACTCATACTTTTTAGCTGTATTTGAACTGGATTAGCTGTAGAATGGGATACCACTCCTGTCATTTAAATTAGGCAAGGTCATTCATCCACTACACACCTTCCATGTCTATAATTTTTACAAGTGTGGAAAGTAGAAAATCAAGAGTAAATTACTGTTTCTGCAGGAGGTCAGAGGTCTTTTCATAATAGCAATTCTGATTGATTGACATCTCTGTAACGCAGGTACTATCATTACTGTAGTGGCTGTGTTATTGTCCAACCAGTGGGCACATACATAGTTAGCAAAACTGTAAAGGACACTATTTTAATCAATCAGAAAATTGATTTTAATCAAATATTTTCATCCAAAATGACCGCCCCAGACTAACTAATCCAATTCAAACCTATATAAGTCGTTTTTTCTGTCTGTAACTGTATTGTCAGTTTTATTTTTCACTATATTTACACAGATGGCACGAAGCACGTAATCTAAATGCATTTGGATACATACTTCAGTTGAAGGAAAAGCTTTGTAACATGAATGAATTTTGGCACTAGTCTTAAAAGTCCTTCATCCCTGAAGGTTATCTGTTGCCCATTGTATTGCATTGGAATGTATTTTGTCTCTTCTTTGTCACCGTGTAAGAAGCTGTCCTTTAGCACTACTGTTGTGACATGGGAGTACTTAAGGTAGTTTTATGTACGTGCACTACAGCATTTTGTGTGTAATATTGTTTTGTTGAAATGTACCAATGCCATTGGCAGCGCTTGATTTGTTTGGTTTTGTCTGGTATTTATCCTGAAGAAGATTTCATTTACACTTCTATTGCTTTTTTCTTTTATATATATATATATATATATATATATATATATATATTTATATATATATACACACACATATAAAATCAGTGTTGAAGTAGGAGCTACATGCTGTATGTGCAGGCCCACTCTGTGTTGCTATCTCTGGTGTAGGTACCATCAGTGCAGCACCTGATGTGGGGGGGAAAGAGAAGTTCTGCTGAGCATCAGCAAAATTGACGGAAAGGAAAGACAGCCAGGCAGTGTGGCGGCAGCACAAGGGGAAAGCAGAGTGGTCCGTCAGAAAACCACCCTCAAAACAATCTGTACCAGAATTCCTTCTGTCAGCAAATCCTCTGGAGAGAGAGTCCCTTTAGACAGAAAAACCTACTAATGCACTTCAGAGCACACATCAACAGCACAGGCGTTCTCTCTCCACGGCCGACGAACAAACGACTTGAAACACACCGGTCAATGCTACGCTTGTTTGTTACGTGTTTTGTGGTCCTTCTTTTGTGTCTTGACCTTTTTCTACATGGTGTTTAAATCTAGCTTCTTTTTTTTTTCCTTTTTGGGGGAAACCTTTTCTTCAAATGGATGCTAGAGTTCTTCTTTAAAGCATTTCTACCTCATGGCTACAAAACACACGTGGTATTTGATTTACGTCTTTCCAAATGTCAGACATTTGTGAAAAATGCATTGAAAAATTCAAAAAAAAAAAAAATGAAGAAGAAGAAGAAGAAGTGGAGAGAATAACACCATGAAGTTTTGCGCAGTCTACCTCAGATGACTGTACTTAAAACATTTAGCTGATGGTGCAACCGCAGGCTGCAGCATAGCCTAGTGTGTGTGTGTGTGTGTGTATGTGTGTGTGTGTGTGTCTCTGTCACTGTGTGTCAGATCCGAGCTATAGGCGAAACACACACACCTGATAACACTGACGTCAAAAACACACTCACAAGCGACTTGTGAGGAAGGAACGGTTGGGGTCGACCTAAAGGTGACCCGGAAATGTATAATCCAATACATTTGCTTTAATCTTTTGTGAACTACTGTGGTTGTGCGCGTGTGAATGTGTATATACGTGGGCACACTCTTCTTTTTTTAATTTAGTGTGTTGAATTTTATAAATTGTTAGTATATATAACACACTTGCACAACTTTAAACCAGAGTGTAACGTGTTTCTGTTGTACATACCTATACATACAATACAAATGCACCACTTGTTTATATGTGTGAATATGTTGCCATACTTGCAGTCAACTTAAATGTATTTTCATGTAATCTTAGGTACAAGCAGCAACAAACGATTCATTAAAGACATTTTCTTGGGAGATTATATCTTGTGCATGTTGTTTTTTTTTGTCGCTGGTCACATCTAGGCTCTGATAGATGAATAAAAAGAGATTTTATTTATCAGTAGAATGGGAAAATATATGTATTGTCCTGCCAAAAAATAGCCCAGCTGAAAAATCGCCTTAATGAGCCTTGAGTTAGTCACCCTTGTGTGCAATTATAAAATCATCTGTGTTGCGCAGGAAGCCAGCGCTGTCGCTTCTCTCATTAAAATGTAACAATTCATTTCTCTTGCTGTGGCAAGACCAAAACATTAAAGCATTAATTATCTTTCTCCATCACAAAGAATTTGGATTACGTGAGTACTCTTAATGAAAATGATGTGCATTTGCCCACTACATTTCCAAGGTATCATTATATGGCTGGTGGTGAGGTGTGGGAAGCTGCTGTATAGCCTCTATAATTATCTGTGAAAACTCAAAACGCTCCACAAGAGGTTAGAGGGCACCGAGGGCTGCTGTTTTCTTTATTTTCCCACTTTGAAACATAGTATAGCCATGATCACAAATAATTTGACGCAAGCTTTTTTTTTGTCCATCACATATAAAGCTGATAAATGTAGCGTTTTTACAGATTTTGAGACAACCAGGAAGAGGAGACTTGATTATTTTGCTCACCATTTTTTGCTGTAAGCTTCATAAATACTGTAGCAGCACGCTGGTCTGTAAATAACCTGTATTCACAAAGCTGCAGTTGGTCTCGGCTCGACTCAGCAGGGGGAGTGATGCAGGAAATATTATCGACAAACTGACCTGCACGTTTTTACCCAAATCAGGGCGCAGCAGCAAGACTTTCCAGAAAGTCTTTTTACTTTTATTTGTAATTTAAAGGTTTCCAACAGCGTAAAGAACTGAGTGAGCGCGTGAGTTGATGCACGTGTGCGCACCCCGAAGTTATGTGCCACGACACCACCGTGTCCTCTTCACTTTAAAGGGTCCTCGTTCCACAAGCTTCGCCTCACACCTCTGCTCACTCTTTGCACGACAATTAAAATATGCTAAGTGATCATTTTCCTTAAGTAGTCTTAAATGTGCAATCCATTCAAATATGAGAGGAAATTGCCCACAGCTCGCAAAAAAAAAGGTGGTTGGTGGTTGAACAGGGGGGTAAAGAAGGAATAAATTATGCAAATAACACAAAGGACTTTACCACTTGAAAGCCTAATTTTCCTATAATCAGCACACTGTCGCCTAATATTTTTTTCCCACCTCTTATTAAAAGTGACTGTTCTTTTGCCGATCATCAGATGGCTCTATCTGTCACTGGTCTGTGAAATGACTGCAGCCTGCCAGACTAAATGCTAAAGCATTTTGCTGGAGCTTTTAGATGATGGTTACATTCCCACACAAGTAATTATGCGTCGGAGAGTCCAGAAATAAGGTTTAATTATACAGTAATCGCCTGTGATGGACACTAGGAAGTGGTGAGTACCGCCAGACTGCAATCCATCAATGACAAACCTCTGGCCAGTTTTAATTCCTCCTCATTTGCATCCTAACCTCCACACCAAGTTGCGCAAACGCTGTTAAATGTTAATAGGACCTGTCTCGCCACTCAAAATGAATGCTTAAGCCATTTTTTAGTCACTTTTCTCTCTACCCCCTCCTTCCCCTGTACCACCACTCACTCTCCTCTCTCCCCCTTTCTGTTTCATCTCTTGTCCTCTCTTTATCTAGCTACCTCTATAACCCACTCCCTTTCTTTTATTCCTTTCCAAAGCCGCCGTCTTCACGCCATTCTCTCCTTCCCTGTCATCCCTCCTCCAATCTTTCACTCAGCGCGGCCCCTCCTTCCTCCTCTTCCTCCTCGCAGGCCTCGCCGTGGAGGAGGCACAGAGCGGTCACTGATGCACTAATTGGGAGCAACACTTACAGTTTTATCTCCCCCCACCACTAATAGCGGTCGGCGCTGAAGCAACTCACCTTAGGATGAGGAATGGATGGATGAGTTGGAGGTAGGAGGTGATGGTGGTGGGGGGGCTGGTCGAGGCCTTGAATGAGAAATTCCTCCATGCAGACCGCAGTGCAGACTCAGTGTGAGATTGGGCCCTCAAGCCATCATGGTTAATCCATATCCCGCTGGACCTCGGACTCAATTCCCTGCTTCATTAATTGAAAACGATGGCCTTTTTTTGGTGTGAGTGAATAAAACAAGGAGCCATTTATGAAAAAAAGAGCATTTTGTCTGGTTTTGTTCCTGAAGTAGCTGCAATCTCATTATGCCTCTGTGCTGCATTTCGAAATGTGCTATCATCTTTGTCTTGATTGTCTCCCAGCATCGGGAGAGATAAATACACACGCCGCTTTGCTGTGCTGATGCCAGGACTGTTTTTCAGTGAATCATTTGAAGTCTTATCAGCCTTTATGGAAATAAAGCCTTTGCCTAATAAACTGTTCCACAGGCTTTGGGAGAGTAGCACATAAACACCTTTTTTCTCCCGACAACGCCATCATTAGCGCATCTTGTTCAATGCTTTACACATAATTGGAATCAACATCTATTGTTCGTGTTCTTGACCTTCCACTTGTTTTCCAGCAGACACTCAGAAACATTGTATTACTGCTGAGAGGGAATCTTAACTAGGAGAAACACATGCTAAGTGCCTTTGCTTTGTTTTATCAGGGGCACATTGCTTCACTTTGAATATAACTTGAAAACCCATACCTTTCTGAATTAATGATAAAAATCCCAATGTGTGTTCTAACATACAATTGAAATTAATCACATTGTCTGTTTTCCATCACATGTTGTTGACATCTGTCCATGCAGGACAACAGTATGGGAAACAGACCCACATAGTGCAGGAGAGTAGTCCATTACTGATATTCATAACTCTTAATTGCAACCATAGATGTCAGAGAAAGTGAAATTATTGACAATTCAGCCGCGATGGAACAAGTCCTACATTCAACTGTTACATAAGTAATAGTAATGCAAGTGCAAAATGTACTTACAGCTACAATAATCAATATTTTTATATTAACAATTAATCACAGAGAATTATCAACCAGCTCTGAAGTTCTCCTCAGTTCTACGGAGGGTTTTTGTACCTTTCAGCACATTGTTTTGGTTTTCAGGCCTTTAATGTTTTAGTTCACTCTCATTAGCAACGTTTTTGGCCACAGCAGGCAGCTGTTTTCAGCAAAACCTCTCTAAAAACCCACTGTACACTGCCTGCTTAGCACCGAACTGCAGACAGAAGCAATTAGCAATGAAGCTGGTGAACATGGTGGAGCATTTAGCAGCTAAAGAGCCAGATATTTTTCTCAGGAGTTGGTGGAGACCAAAAACAGAGCTAAAAGGAGAGTGAATATTATAAACCTGGAACCTGATCAATCACAGAATACGACCCTAAGTAGGACTAAGAGGAAAGATTATGTGGATACAATCTACAATGGATCAAGCTGATAGATCCACTTATTTCACGTGTGATCTTTCAGTATTTCATTTGCATTCATCAGGCGACCAGTCCAGATTCAGTCAAATGAATCCTTATGTTATTCTGTATCTGCTGGCAATTGTTAGCTGACACACACATCAACTTGAGAGATACTATGTCAATGTTGTGTTTACAGGGGCTGAAAAATCAGTGGTCATAAGTGACAATTAATGTTTCACGCTAAAACTTAATGTACAGTAACAGTAGCACAAGTTGAGAAGGGTCATGTGACCTGACTCAATAATGTCGGTATACAGCAGTATCTAGGGAAAGTTTGCTAACATTAGCCACCATTAGCTACTGGCCATACCAATCGGACAAGAGTGCATTTTATTGCTCATGAATTCAACTTTTTATCTTTTAAGATGAAGATTGTGTTTTTCCTTCTTTCAAATATTGTACAGCTTTAAAGTATCAAAAGTGAAAGTACTCAGTATGCAGGCAGAGTGGCCCCTGTCATTGGTATGTTAGATAGTATACATGATTTTTATTAGTGATGCATAATAAGTAGAATTTCAACTTTGTAGTTGGTTGAGGTGGCGCTAGTTTTAACTACTTGATACACTGCTGGGTGGTTTAATCAATAATAATTCATTATATTTTACATAGCTGTCATGTTTTGAATTTGAATCTGAAAAGTAATCAGTNNAGTTAAGTATAGTACTTGAGTAAATGTACTTTCCACTACTGCAATTAAGTGGTGCTACTACAGACATTACTGTTGGAGCGTGTCCTTTCAGGCAGCATTGCCAACCTCCATGCAATAACTTCAGAAATCTTCAAGCAACAATGGTGCGAGAAGCAAGAATTGAGACATGCACACACTCAGAGTCAGCGCTGGATCCATTGAATTATTATAACGAACCTCGTCGATGTGACTGACGCTCAGCTGAGATCTCACAAAGCTCTGGACTGGCTGAAGATGAAGATGTGGTAGGAACTGAACTGGCTTCACCTTTTGCTGATGCATGGAGATCCTGTGTGGTTTACAAGAACATCTCCCATGCAAATGGCGGTCTTGATTATGTTAATATATTATTATGTTAATGGTCTTCATCTTTAATAATGCATGATGTTGGCATATTGATAATGCACTGCATTTATTGTCATGCAAATTCTATTTAAGAAGCTTATTAATTGACACTTATCAGCGATTCTAAATCACAACAGGAATAAGCTTTGATTTGATCAAAAATAATAATTAATAATGTGATTTTCTAATGAAACTGCAAATGTCCATCCACTCCTCATAGAAATTAAGTGTCATATAATACTACATTCATTCATTTAGGGCTGCCTGCCTTATCTTAAGGTATCACTGACTAGTCAAGATCAGAGATGTTCTTTAGGTTTAACAGCTGGCTGTTATCAATGCAGCTCTTCTCTTACGAGGCTCCTGCGCAGCCATCATCGAGATTCAAAGGCGGCAAAAATCTGATCCATTTGATCGCACAGCCCCCTCGCTAACAGGGAGTCAGACGTGAGTCATCCTCACTCCAATGCCCACCTCCCTCGGCAGAAAAACTTAAAACGAGCCTTTCCGGCGTCACAGGAGGGTACCTTCAGAAACACTCTCTTGCTTTTTTTTTTGTGTGTGTTGTCAGATTGGCGGCGCTTGTGGAGTGTTCACAGGCACTCTGGGATGGGCTGTCGTGTTAGCGGTGAGTGGCAGACCGACCGACTGACAGCCAGCGAGGTTGTCTCTGGAGGATTCCTACTGAGGAGGTGTCGCTGAGTGAACTATCAGGGACTGTGATGTGCATTAGGCTGTGCAAGAGACCTCTACAAAGACAGGGTTTTTTTTAGAGTGGGTGGGGGTGGGTTTTTTTGTTTTTTTTTGTGGGTGACATTATGAGAGATTCATTAGCTGTCTACCTTTTTTCAGATCATTACTCATCAAAGCCTCTCATCTTTCTAGACAGTGATGGACAGGTTGAAATAACTCAATTCCTGCCTCTCTGATTGATTTTATAACAGCACATACTGTACCAACACCATCATCTGATCATCAGATTTCCTCCTTTACTGCAAGGTAATCCCTCACTGCTGAACTCGCTCTATTTTCTCCACAGTATATCGTGTTGGAGGTGTAGTTTCCTATGTGATTTTCTCTCAGCTATAATGCCACATCGTGTATAACTGCCAATGGAGACATCCAATTAGTAGCCAGTCAGGCTGTGTTAGCTTAGTTAAGAACACACACCTACGCACACACACATCACACGTGTCGCAGATGTACAAACACACACACGCACACAGACCCACACACATGCGAGAGATGGATGCACACAGAAAATGCACACAACCACTTGCTGTTTCCACATGAGTACACTCGGTGGAGATGGGGGATGGGAGACCTGAGATGTGAGGGGAGAGCGGGGATCGTGGCGGCGGTGGCAGCGACGGTAGTGGTGGGGTGGCAATCTCACCCAATCATGTGTGCTGGGAATGACTTCATTAGGAGGCCCTGTAGAAGTCCGGTGCCTGGGAATTGCGTTTGCGCAGGGGATTGGAGGGAGGAATGAAGCGGAGGGAGAAGCAGGAATGAGTCCTGAATCCCTCTTTTATCTGGCGTGTGATGGAGAGATCCAAATCAACAGCTGTCAGTCAGGTGGGCCCCAGGGCGAAGGCCTCCAGCGGTGGGGGAGGAGGGGGCTGAGGGTGGGATGGAGAGGGGAGATCTGGTGGAAGTCTGAGGGGGGGATGGGGTCGGCGAGGACAGGGCCTGACTGATGGGGTGAGTGTCAACCCTGGATTCCTCCACAGATTCACCACATCATCTCCTGGTTCACACAGGTTGCTGATGCTGATTTGCATTTTTAGAAATCAGAACTAGAATGTGGTCTGGGCCCAAAGATAAAAGTGAAAATCCTCGACTGTTACTCCAATGTGCAAGCTTAAGAATATAATAGATTTATCATGTTTCTTTTGGCTTAAAAATGCTCTTACATTTAAGAGTAAATCCTGGATGACTGCAGCACAGAAGCAGGTGAGCACACACCCTCTGAGTTTTGGAGTGACTGTACACAATCTCATTGGTCATGATGATGATATGTTAGCTGAAGCAATATGTATAACCCAGAACAGGGTGGTTTTAGTACTATTTGCATTTGATTTGAACATTTGATAAGATGTTACCCCACTTAAATGAAGGATTTCACACAAATAAATCACATCACATATCACATATCACCGAGTAAAACGTAAGGATTTGTTAAAAAGATCAATAGAACACTGTGGCAGATGCAGGGTAAGTCATTAGCTGTGTCGCAAATCCATACTACATACCAATTATATACAGTGTATACTACATACTAATCATCGTGTACTCTTTTAGTGGTTAGAATACATTTTTTCTGCAAAGATTTAATACTTATTTTTTTGTTTTCTGAGATCTTTCTGGAGCTGTTTCACCACCACCCACAATTTCATGTTTCTCAGCTGTGAGCAGTTACTCCATGTCCTTTGTGCACTGCATTGTGCACTGTCAGAAATAATGTGCTAAATTTGTATCTTTACGTGTACAACGGCTTGTCACTGGGGCAGTACCCTCCTAAGGCACAGCTGTTGTACCCTTGACACTGGGTACTTATTTGTACCCTTAGGCATGAACAAACTCACTTTCTCCTAAATTGTTTGTCTGAAAAAATACCATTTTATTGCCAGAATGTTGCTCATGAAAAATTTAATTTGAAATATTTAACATAATATTTAATTCAGTGTGAATCAGTCATATATCTGTACTCAGGATTCACCACCTCCACTTTTTTTATTCCTTTTATTTCAAGGCTACTCAACCATAGCCTACGACTTAAAATCTACCTTAAACAAATAAGGAAACAGTAAAACCTTCAAATCTAAAAGCAAAATGAATATTTTACCCAACTTTTTTTGGTATTTGGCCTAACACACACTGTCTCCTGATATTATACTTTAACATTTGGAAGAAACAGTAAATATATGTACCTTTTAACACATATGTACTTTTTTGCCCTCAAAAGGTACATACAGTTACCTTGAGATCCAATAATTAGCCCTAGGGGGTTCATTAGTGGAGATTATACCTTGGGGGACAGAAACTGTACCCCTATTTCTGAGGGTGTGGGAGAATAGTGTCTGTGTGGGACATGGTGATTGTGTCTGATTGGCTATTCCTCCTCTGAGCATACATGTGATTAATCATGTGATCACTTAAGAGTAAAGCTCTTACAGGTAACCCTTACACTCCGCAGCAAGCAGCCTACAAGAAAGCCACTTGATAAATGTGTCTTATTCCTCACTTTAAGCCAACTTTTTTATTCCTGAGTCGGTTCTTTAAAACATTACATACAAGTGTAGTTCTTTGGAGGAGTTTGATGGATACGGCGCCAGATCATGCTTTTGTAAATAGTGCTGATTCTGATCAGCATCACCTACCAGGAGTCAGGCAAAGATATTCATTTATAACAACGAGCTTATTAGAGGACAAAGCTTTGGCAAAATGAATTACTGACCTTGTGATGCAAAGGAGAAAAAAATGGTGTCCTAAAAACCTTAAAGCGACAGGGAAAATGCAGCTTTTCAACAATCAATACTTTCAGCGGTGATAAATCAAACTTTGCTCGTACGGCTCCACAGATAGCAGAGATATATTTAAGAGATATGTTCATATTGTTACTGTGTATTCAGCGTAGAAAAGTGTGAAAGTCAGCTTAGCTAACTCTGAGGTAGGACTAGTTTTAGTCATAGTTTAACTTTCAACACATTTTCTAGGAGGGATTCTTGATAAACACCCAGATTACCACCCAAATCACCTTCTTTCTACGGTTTGTTTTTATCTCACAGACTATCTAACGGCCTATATTCCTCATTACTGTATAAAAACAGACTATTATGTAAATTGTACATTCCTCATGGTCAAATCCCTGTAATAAACCCAAACACCCCCCTGCTATTGGCGACTTCTGCTCAGAGATGAGGGGGAGTAGAGTAGATGCAGAGAGAGAGAGAGAGAGAGAAAGGGGTGAGTGTGTTTGAGCACCACGAAGGTCACTCCAGATTGAGAAGTTTGTCAAAATGTGATGACATCAGCAGTCTGTAAACTGATATAGGCCCGAGCTGAGCGTTGACCACGTCCAAACCGTCTGAAAATTACAACAACAAAAAAAGAGAGAGAGAAAACACACACACACACACACACACAGACACACACCCAAACTGACTGCCACCGCTCTGCCAGAAATGATTGCCTCCGAGGTTTCTTTTTTCCTTCTCCCATCTCCCCCTTGTTCACCCATGCCTTTCCTCCTCCACCTCCTCCCCTCCTCACTACCACCAACAACAACACAACTCATATCCCCATCCCCCACTGACTTTCTGCCTCGTTCTCACATGCTTGTACTGTAAAAAGGCAGGTGGCCAGGCATGTGTAAGCTTCCAGGAAAGACGGAAAGGAAGGGGGGGCGGGGGGGGCTAGATCTGGATTTAATGACATTAAACATGGTTTTTATGCTCAATAAGAGGCCTACATTATGATTGATCCGAGACAGTCAACACTTTATCTAGACACAAATGGAATCGTCTGTCACTGAGTCTATTGAGTCATCAATATCTGCTGTAGTTATTCCTCTTTTTTCCCCTCCTGGATCGTTTACAGTGAGTAATCATCTGTCTGGTCGCTCGCGTCTCAGGGGTTTGATCGGATAGCGCTTTTGAACACCGGCGGAAACCTGCCTGACAATCCAACAAGCCACTCACTGAAGATTGAGAGGGCCCCATTATGTCGGCTGCCTGTGGCCATATCAGAAGGCTTTTCTTCTCCCTGCTCTCGCCTCTACATAACACACAGCGGTAAATAAATCACAGCTCCGACTCTGTTTATCGATCGGCCCCGCTCCGAGCTCCACTTTTTTTTTTTTTTCCTTTTCCCCCCACGTCTGCTCGTTCTTCTCCGCAGGATGAATTGTTGCTTTGTGTATTGAGGAGGGCGAGATTGTCAAAACACAGAGGTGCACGGAAAGGAGACGGAGAGAGCAGGAATACGCTCCGACTGCCTGACCCGCTGTGATGCTGCATAGTTAGCCTCGATTAGGCTCCATATTAATCGAAATAATTTCAATTAGTGGCAGCATTTGCGTTTCCTTTCCTGGAGGGGAGGCCTGTGTCCTGCTGGGACTACTCTACTGCTGCCATTGTTTCAGGCAAGATCAATTAGTTACGGAGAAGTAATTGAAGCCATTCTGAACACTTATTTAACCAAGACATGCATACAGCTCAATTAAGGAGAGCCAGGAAATTCAAGGTGATTTGCTGGTACACAGGACATTCATCCCAAAAAGTGACAAAATCATCGATTGTGTCAGATTATTGCAGAACTAATTGTGCTTTAAAAACTGAGTCGGTTAGAGTTAAGGAGACTGATAACACTGAAACAGACTGGATCCTCCTGCTTGAGTATTTTTTTCCCAAAGTGGCAAACGAATATTGAAAGACCACACATGAAATAATCAGCTTGACCATGTAAGACATTGTAGATTGTATATCTTTTGCCCTTAGTCCTGTTTGGGGTCCGTGATTGATCAGGTTCCAGGTTTATAAGTCGTGTCCAATACTCACTTTCCTTTGAGCTCTGTTTTGTCCTGAAATATCCGCCTCTTTAGCTGCCAAATGCTCCACTATGTTCCCCAGCAAGTCGCTAACGTTTGCCTGTCTGTTTGCAACAGGGTTCTCCGCTCGTCTTCCAGCAGTGTGCAGCTGAATCAGGAGCTTCTCAGTTCAAGGACAGCAAACATCCAAGGATAAAAAAAACAGGGACTGGAGCACACTGATCGATTTGCAGCATTTACTTTTGCAAACAGACATTTCGGTGTTCCGACGCTAGTTGAGTCAAAATGGACAAAGTCAGAAGGCAGACACATATATAGTCAACCGAGAACAGGTGTACAATTGCCATTGGATAATTGGCTGAATAGGATTTCAAATCTATTAGAGCTTTAAAGATGAAAACAAAACTGCAAAACACACACAAAACATGGATCATGCTAATGTTCGACATCATGCGCATGGCTCTGCAGCGTCGTGTGAAAAGTCAGAGGTGAATTTGTCTTTTTTCCTCTAATTTATTACACTTGATGGATGCAGTACTTGTACTTTATGTACTTTAGTCTTTGTAACTTTAACATATATCTGTGTTCTTTTGTTTCTTATGTGATTATAGTGCATGGGGTGTGGCACTTGGACATTTTGCTATGGCAACTCCCCCCTGGGATCTATTATCCAATAGATTTCATATAATAGTCATGCACTGATATTGTAGAAAGCAGGAGATGTTGTCACTGAACATAATCTGGCGATATACAGACTCAACCAATCTACTGTATTTAAGCTCAAGACAAGAACGTCAGTATTGGAAAAGGCATTTTAAAGGACTCAGATTTGTGGAGTCAATACTGGATTCATATTTGATAAAATGCTATCAAACCCCAACCCCAGTAATGCTACAGTCCCTGTGCATCTGTGAAAGGGTTAAGTCAGGTGGGTTCTCGAGGCAGAAAACGTCCTATGACTAGCAATCAGCACTAATAAGATCCATCTTCTCTTAAAAGACTCAGTGAAAAGCCCTAAATCCATTCCGAACACATTCAAAGGGGATATAGGAGAAGGAGCCATGTGCTGTGATGTTTTCATGTCCCTCCCTCTCTCTCTCTCTGTCTCTCCCTGCCTCGTTCTATCTCTTCCTCCCCACCCCTCCACTTCATTATCATTCCCAGGTTATCCCAGCAGCCAAGTGAATCTGGAGCACAAATGAATTAAGGGAGAATTAAGGAGCCTGCGCAAAGTGAAGCCTTTCCAAATCTCAGCCCAGATGAAAGGTGGACTCGCTCATACGTGTGCGCACGCACTCAAACCCGCCGCTCACATGCGTCCGCAACACTTATCCCCGCTACCCACCCACACATGCACACTGCCAACGTGTACTATGTAGCAGATACGCGTCTGTAGATTTGTGGATTTCAGTGAGTGTTTGTTGGGAGTGTTTGTCCTCACCTTGCTTCTGGGCCTCGTGCCAAGCACAACTTCCTGCAGTCCTCGGCCAAGGCAACACAATGGCGCTTAACGTAGCCCACCACCCTCCCAGCATATTATATCAGCTGGGGGAAAAAAGTTGTTCAAAGAGAGGACAAAGAAGTACACGTCACACGCTACAGAAACATACACAGGTACAGTATATACACGTGTATATGTGCTGATGTTGAGTATGTGAGTGTGTTAAAATGCAAATGATGTACTCTATAAGTGGAAAGTGGGAGATATAGTGTATATTTCCCCTCTATTTATGATGTGGAGGACACAGCGGAGAAGTTTGACATTGAAATGGTTCAGTGGAACGTGAAAATGTGACTTTCCCTCCAATGACCTCAGTTTCATTCCCAACTGGTGCGAGTTTTCTACCACGAGCAAAGGTTCTCCAAACATATGTCTGAGTTGCCCAAACCCAGCACGCTTAAACCAACTAGTTGAAACATTTGGACATGTTTAAATGACATGTTTGAACACAAACCGATGTGTAAAAATGACGAGTCTTTATGCCAAACTACCGCTGTCTAACTCATGGCAAGTGTATCGCTCAAAATGTCGAGATGTTGCTTTAAAAAGGCTGAGCAACTTGAAAACTTGCATTACTCATGACTGTCAGATAACGTAACTTTTGCCAGGGTGGAGAAATTCAATCCACCCTCTGCAGCTTTTGTTCAGTTTGCGTGTCACCCACAACACCTCCCTTGCTGTTTCACAGTTTCAACACCAGAATACATGTGACGCCCAGTTGTCAAGAGACCCAGCCTAAGCAGCCACCTCTCTCACATCTTTACCCTGCTCAGTAGGAATCAAAGGCAGGGAGAACAGAGACAGGGATGAGGGAGGAAAGGGCCTCCGCTGAGGCTTTTAAAGCTCCACTATTTGGAATTTAAAGAGCTGAATACCAGAAGTAGTTTTTCTCTTCTTTCTTTCACACTCTTGCTTCTGTCTTGACATGCTGCTCTTTCTTTCTGTATTTCTACACACAACACTGGAAAAAATTTAAAGTCTCCACCCTTGTTTTGATTGAATATAATCTGTTCTGATCCCGTGTTATTTCTCCAGTCGTTATCATCTCATCTCCTAATCATACAATTGTCTCTGGAAGGTCTAGAAAAGCTGTTCCATCGATTCTGCGGGAGCGCGGATTGATCCGGCTGAATTTGCATGGGAATCCATTCCGTTTGTGCCGAGAGATCATAATCGATCAGACGGGATAAAGCCTGTATCTGGCCTGCTTGCCTTTCAGAGGTTAAGGTGAAAATTAATTTGCTTGTTTGTTAGTTACATTTCAATCCTGTAATTAAGTCTTGCAAATGATTAAAATGTAAAACAATGGAGCAATGAATGTGACTTTGATTGCTTGCTTTTTTTTTTTGTTCGATAACATGATCTGTTGGCCTGATGACCGTGCTTACAGAATCCTAATGAAGGCGAGTGAGCTGTTGATGGCTTACAGAAACCCTCTTTTTTTAAAATCTTGTTTTGTGGGTACTTTTCTCAAAGACTATATTGTTTTAATTTCTCCTGGACAGCAATTGTTGCAAGAAAGCTCCAAATTTTTACCTCAAAGAAGGAAAATGTTCTCTCTGAACCAGACGTTTTGGATGATTTAGATTTATTTTAGCAGAAAGCTAAAATCTGCAGATAAATCAAGGCTTAAAGGTGATAAGTGACACCAAAATTGTTAGCATGAAATTAAAACTAATTGTTGTACTAAGTTCTTTAGATTTTAGGAAACTGATAATGTTAAAAAAGACTGGATCCTCCTGCTTTCCTGCTAATTAATTATACATTTTTCAAAACTAAATATTGAAAGAGCAAAAGTAGATTAAGTGGATCAGCTTTATCCACATTAGGCATTCACATAGATTGCATCCATAAAATCTTTTGCTCTGTTAAATATGTAGCTGGAGCCAGCAGGCTGTTAGCTTGAATTAGCATAAAGCAGCGAGGGTAGGGTGAACATATTTTCAAACCCCCAAACTGGGACCCTTACCGTAAG
Source organism: Oplegnathus fasciatus (assembly GCA_003416845.1). NCBI lineage: Eukaryota > Metazoa > Chordata > Actinopteri > Centrarchiformes > Oplegnathidae > Oplegnathus > Oplegnathus fasciatus. Next base: position 73,287 of record NTHP01000674.1, read on the forward strand.
TGCACGTGTATGCGCTCATGCACGCACCATTGGCGTTTTCACCAAGATGGGGGACAATTAATACACCTACCGAGCGCACCTTTCAACGCCACGGACGCTATGAAGGCAGCATTTCCATTGCCTTGACGACGACACAGTGATTGATTGACATGCATACAGACAAATCAATGTTGAATTCAGACGTGTGGTGCATTGTTTATGTTTTTATATTGGGTTAGGTAATATGAGTGGGACAGAACATGATAACGTCTATCTAAGCGCTGAAAACAAGTATAATATCATAATTATTATTTTAATTGTGGTGACAACCGGGATATTTTAGCGTTTTGAAGATATCTGTCGGGACTCGGGACACTCAGCTCCAAACAGCAACGGACAAACCGGGACGTCTGGTCACCGTAACTTGACTGGAACGTTCCTGGTGCACCACGGTGCATTTTTCCAAGCAGGCAGGAATATTTCATCAGCTCATTCTCAGATATGAGGGTGAAACCGGAGAAGTGTTTTTGCGACTGCCGGACAAACGTGTGCGAGGAAGTTCTCTGCTGTGTGGATGTGCATCTGTGCATGTCCGTGCGTGTGCGTGTGTGTGTGTTTGCGCACAAGCTCGAAGCCTTCTGGACGGGGCCGAGGGTGAAGGGGAGTGCTAACACACTCTCCTTGTCAGCGGCAAGGGTAATTACTCCTGGCTGAAATTACTCAACATTTGTTTATAAGCTCCCCTGAGCACACTGTAAATAGATTGTCTGCTCAAGTCCAATGCCATTGAAGCCCTGCTGTCCCCAGCAAACGCACACACACTCACACACAGGCTTTATGTTCACTTCAGTGCCATCTTTACCCCGTCGCACACATTGAGCCAAAATCTTTTTATGCATTTTCCTCTTCTTTAATGAATTAGTTATGTTAAAGACCTTGGCATAGCTAAATGTTTCAGCACTCCTGCCGTGTCAAGTGACTTCCTTTATCCTCTCGTTGGAGCGCTTCAGCACTCGGCTGGAGCCCTTGATATTTTCGCTCCTCATATAACTTTGCATGTGGTCAATTTGAATCTATTAATCCAGTATTGATCTCTGCTTTGCCTCCCTTTTCACAGCTCCACCGTCCCTATCTCTCCCATCACTCCCTCTTTCTGTACCAACAATAGCCGAGATCTTTTTAGCATGTATATGAAGAGAGGAGGAGAGGGGGGAAAATGAAAGCACTGCAAGTCAAGGTCCATCCATGTAGTTATTGTATGAGATGGTTCCTGTCAAAGATGACAGTTTGAAACACTTGACCCACAAAAATGAATTCTTGGCCAGGGCCAAGTGACAGCCCAAAGTAATTCATTCTTTTGAAATGTTTAGGGAGATGGAGAGAGAAGTGAGGAGAAGGGGAGTGACATGGAGAGCGATAGAGCAAGACAGAGAGATGGAGAGGAAGGGGAGGAAAGAAGACGAGAGGAACAAAGAGGGGAAGAGAAATCAGAGAAAGTGGCAATAGCGGGAAACGTGATAGGAGGGACGAATGAGATAAATAAATCAAGAAATCTTATTAGTCTGTTCCACAGTAGTTTTAGCATTACGTCATGCTCTTAAATATGTACATGATGGCGAATGTCATGTACATATTTAAGAGCCTTTGACCAGGTTCTTGATTTAAAACAAAAGAAATATTTTTACCATTAGAATTAGCTTACGTTAGCTAGCTGAGTAATTCCATGAAAAATGTTAAGTTTGGGTCCCCAACATTTAAAGGGAAAAACAAGGCAGTATAAAACTGTCAAGATTGTTTTCAATAGCTGAAGACACTAATTGAAGTGTACTTATTAGCATGAAGTAAAATAAAATAAAATAATAAAATTACAATTTTTATATTTTTACAGGTTTCTGTTAAACTATAGTCATTTTCCCATGTCCGCTCTGACCATTTCTCACACTCATGTGAGGTAACACTCATTAAATATTGCATAAATCTCTGACTTTTTTGTTTTTAGGAGCATAAATGCTTCTCTCTTCATGGGAAATGTGTTCATCAAATTTTAAAAAAGATATATTTTGGTTAAAGTAGCATGATTTCTGTGTGTCTATAAGTTTCATGTTCCCCCAACACGCCAATGTATTTCTGCTGTATATAGTATATAGTATATAATACTGTACCGTTCCTTTAAGTGACATCACTAAGAGGAAATTACATCATTTACGAGTTTGAAGACAAATTCAAATGCTCATGAGTTTTGTCAGCATATATAACATATCCACCCTGTAACTCAAAAAACATGGGGAAAGCAAATTTTTAATGAAATTTTCAAAACGTATTTGTATAAAACATGATTTTTTTCATTTAGCTGCATGTTAAGTGTGGTGTTAGCCTCAACCACAGAGAGAGTTTCAGCCATATTATTTTGAATCTGAAAAAAAATTAGTACATGAGCTTGCAAAATGTGTTTTATTGCAGGTCTAACATATTCTTCAAATACAAAATTCTATCTTTGGTTATGATCAAAAATCTTGAGCCCAATCTGAACAGTTTCCATGCAATGACCCAGCTACAGTTGAGAGTATCTGACATTTCAGCCGACGAAATCCACAACTGTCGTCTAAAAATGAGAAGCTGCATTTGTCTACTTCAGTCTGAAATCAAGGACACTATTGCTCAAAAACTACGCGGAATTTCGAAGGTTAACCGGCTGCCGTTATCGTCGTAAACCATGTGTGCGGTGGCGGAGATGTGGAAAGCGATGGAAAGAAGATGAGGGAAACACAGAGAGCAAGAGTTAAATAAAGGAAGAAGGAGTAAGATAAATAAATTACAAGAAATCAAGGCATCTTATTAATCCACAAGAGCTCCAAGGTGGAAAATGTGACTCTGTTTACGATAAGTGATTTGCTAATGATGATTTTGATTGTATTCTTCTGTACACAAACCTCCCAACATATGTTGTTGTTATTGCAAGCTGCCATCCGGGCTAATTTGTCTTAATTACACTGAGTGTGTTTGCTGCCTACTACCGCCGTCCACTGAGAGAGACAGACACGTTAGATAGAGTGGAGGGCGGGGAGCGCAACATCTGTCTGCTGAAGAGTCACACACACACACACACACACTTTACAAACACACACATAATTTCAGAAACACATGCTCGCTAACACTCAGATATGAACACACACACACACACACAGGCATATACAGTGAAATACAAACACACCTCTCTAATAAAACCTTGGTCCAGCCACCTCACCACCATCCCTTAGCCCTTACCTCCCATGTCCTGCTAATGGCGGCCACCACAGAGGTGACTGTGTGCAAATAGGGCCGTAGCGCCGATGGCCATCCATCACAAGGCCCCGGAGCAACATTACACCACTCTAATGGCCCACTCTGGCCTTCCTTATGATATTAATCCACCGCCTCACAGCACTGATTTCATTTGTAAAGTGGTGGGGGGAGACAAACTGTTTTTTTTTTTGTTTTTTTTTCCACAGGGTGCTAACGGACGTAGCGTCTGTTTCTGCAGACACCTCCGCTCGCACACAAAAACACAAACACACATGCTGTATATATGCGTGCCCCGCCGCTCACCTTGGTCTCCAGCATGCACAGGTACACACATACAAACAGAGACATAAAAAATAGATCAGCAGATGCCCACACTCTTTCTCCACAGTCTCTCTCCTGCAGCCCCTCAACCTGCCATTACGAGGAGTCTAATTATATAAAGTAACTACATGATGCTGCACACATCTCAACTTATCTCAGCGAGGTAGCAAAAGAGAATTATTGGGATGTTAGAGTTTTCTTTGCAGGCGTATCGAGAAAACAACAATTAAAGTGTTCAGCACACCGTAGAGGCTGCACAATGCATCAATCCTCAAACACATTTTTTACTTTGAACATCTTAGAGATGTTTGCTGGTAAATTCATACTCACACAGGCAGCAGTTTGGAGGACGCTGTAACCTGCATTTCACACTTTACATTTCAGCTCTTCCTGTTTCTCTGCAAGGTGGACCACTGCAGCAAAAATATATGAGTTCCTTTTCTGTCTGCACATTTATCACCGGAGCAACAGAAACCCAGCAGCCAGAAATATTGACTCCTATTGTCAAGTTTTTGTGTTTTCATGCAGCAAGTGCTGCTTTTTACTGACTTGCCAGCTGTCTTTCATTAAACAGTCAGGTTTGGTGACTTTTCTTCTGTCATTATGCAGGATTTATGTTACTTTATACCCTATTAACACCTCATCGTCACTGTAACACACTGGAAACACATCGAGAAATAATGTTTGGGAAACCAACTAACTAACTAATTTAGATTTAAATAACGCAAATAAACAAAACCTAAACAAATTATATCCATTGTTTAATATTTCCATTTTCCTCTATTTTAAGCTACATCCTGCTCTATTTAGCTGCGTAATGAGATTACACTAGATGGAGCCAGCTTGTGATATTACTGGATACTAATGCTCTTGGTTCTGATATTTTGAATATACAAACAAAATCAGCAAAAAAAGATATATTTTGTATTGAGTCTCCAACTATGTAACGTTTTTCATGTTTAATCAGACTCCACAATATGAATGTTGATGATATTTTGATTTTAAAAAAAAAGGGTTCACAGTTAATTAGTTATTTTATTATGGCCTCGTATAATAGTGTTGGCTTTATTTACTTTTATGAAGTTATGTGCGTCAGCCCTTTGGCTTGCTTTGGTTTGCCTGTTGGTTTGTTCTCGTTGTCTTGCAGGTAATTGGTGGGCTGGGCTGTCAACTTGGTGCAAATGGGAGCACCTGGGCCCAGTGCTCCTCAGACTCTATAACTGCTGCTACCTCAGTTGCCTCAGAGAGGCTCTCTCCATGTGCTGCTTTTGGCTTCTTCATTGTTTCTGCTCAGAAGTCCACTCACCTGCACCCCTGATTTCACCATCCCATCTCTTCATATGTTTTAGTTTAGGTCTAGTAAATAAATGGGGAATTTGAATAGACCCATTAGCTCTCAATTTAGCTACATCTTAGAAGAACTACTGAGTGTTTGAATAGGAGAGCTTAGATGTTAGAGATTGCCACCAATGGCATGCCTGGCTAACTAACTTACTACCTACCGTGATAACCATAAAAATCACTCTTTCCAAAGGCACTGGCAACAGAAAAAAGGTTACAGGTTACCTTTGAAGATGCCTGTTCAGGACAGTGAGGAAGTCAAGATGCTACCATAACTACCACAGTTTAGAGTAACAATAGATACTACTCTTGGGGAAGTTTACATTCATCGCTTGTTTGGTTATAGCCTGGGACATATACCTTTCACCTCAGTCTTATAGCATTATGCGTGTTAATCCAAAAGACTATAAGAACTGAGGAGAGGCTGCCTCTTTCTGATAAAATCAAATTATTCTGATTGGCGTAAAATGGGCAGCTGCTTTTTGTCTATTTCTGTCTGGAATGAAGGACCCATCGTTTCAAAAATTACTATGAATTTCGAGTAGTAAATCTGCCACAAACCAGGGGTTTAGTAAACTGTTAATTATGTAACCCGAGCCCATGGAGATGCTTTAGATCTTTTTATGTCTTTTATGTTTTTTGGTAAGAAGTATGAAATGCCAAAGTATGCAGGAAATAGCCGCATAGTAGAATTTCCTGCATTAAAAGATGTGTTTAAAAATGGCTGTTGGGGAAAGTTGTAGCAGAGAGAAAATCAGAGCTCAGCCTCTAAGCGCTTCACACATCAGTGCATATTGAAACCAGTTACTGAGCTTGCAGGCAGCAGGGAAGGGGTGGGGTGGGTCTGGTGACCTGGGGAGCAGATGGTGGGCTGAGAGGAAGGTCTGCTGGCTGGACGTCAGAGCCCAAGACGTTCTTTGTTGCTTTTTTTTTTTTAATTTTTTGAACAGACCACCGCTGGCACAGGCAAGGCATACACAGATCCAGACACCTACTGTACAGTGACACACACACACACACACACACACACACAGACCATATGAATGTCAAAAGCTAAAAGTGTCAACCTAAAAGGACACAGAGAAGCAAGCCTTCGCGTTCTCCTCAAATACCATCGTACATTTTGCAAAGGGAACATTTTGTGATTCGACCCTGACACACGTGAACCCAGATATTGTCTCCCTCATGCAAACACACACACACATTCAAGCTAACCCCTCCAAAACCTGAACGCTTTTAAAACCACGACGACAACCCCCGCGGTACCAGTAGCAGCGCGGTTCTATTTTTTCTTTTCTTTTTTTTTTATCAAACATTAAATACATCACTACACTATAGCCCTGGCTATCCGTTCCTGCTCTTCCCCGTGCTGTGTTAAATTATAAAAAAGGCAGTCTGTCCTATGTAAAAATTTCATCGCTTGCTGCGGATAAACAGAGCAGTTGCAGACAAGCGGAGGAGTGGAAATGAGGAGAGCAGAGGAGCGGTGATGTCTGGCGCTGAACGTGTTGAGCCAGAGGTCAGCCCAACTCCGGCGAAACCCAGAAACAATAACACACGAAGATGTACACACACACACACACACACTCGCGTTGTGTGCTTGTAAATTGTTCTATTCACTTCCTGAAAAACACTGGAATTTGAATAACCCCCGGTCATGAAAACAAACTTTGTGAATACTGAAAGATTTTGATGCCTTTATTAAGGATTGACTAAGCTTTGAGTTGATCTGAATCGTCTTGTGTGATGTCCATGAAACTTCTAATATGTTGTGAATACTAATGGCTCAGTGGGCAGTGTGTGATAAGTGATGAAACATCTTTGAATGCTGCGCTGTCCTTGGCTGACTGTTGGGTGCTGTTTCATTATGGTTATTCACTGTACTTTGAAAATTAGCAAAACCTGGCAGGTATCAACAGTCTGGAAAGCTGTGTCTTTAAGCACTCCTCTGTGTTCTCTGCAGCCCTTGAACTTAAAAAAACGGAGCGGCTTGAAGACGCATAAGAGACTGAAGTGATATTGGTGAGCAAAGAAAATTAATATAAAAGTGAAACACTTAAAATACAAAACTCTGTTGCCAGAGGTAAAATAGCTGTCAGGGATGGCCTGCTACCCTGATGACAGACTGGGCTCATCATGAGAGAGAGAGACAAAGACAAACACAGGTGGGGACACAATATTTCTATAGATACGCTCGAATGAAAAGATGAAAGAAGGAAATAGAGATGGAACAAGGGAAGGAGATGGCACTTTACTGTAACATGCCAGATGAAAGACACACTACAATACCGCGGTGACAAGTGGAGGGAGGATGAGGGGAAAAAAAGGAGATTAGGTAGAAATGGTGAAGGAAATTAAAAGTTAGACTGTACTGTTGAAATCAGAGAAACCCTCCGCGGAGAGGCCAGGAGGGCAAACCAAATATTCCTTGACTTAACGTCTAATTCTGAATCTGAATATTAGCCAGCGAGGTTTTAAATGTAAATATGCCATTATGCTGTCATTACAGTGTTCACATCCGCAGGCCCACGGGTCAGCCCAGCCACTGTTAATTTTGCAGGCAAAAGCTTTTTTTTTTTTTTTCTCCCTCCCCGCGCTCTTGAAATGTTAATAACTTTCTATTAGTTAATGTAGCGTGACTAAAATTCCGATTAGATATAAATCATTTTAATATCTGTGACTGGCCGGCCTGATCATTTTCCGCCGCGTTCTCCCGGCCGCATTACACGATTCTAAATTGGACTCATTTACATTGGCTGGTTAAATCAAGGCCTTCTCTTGCAATTTAGCTGTCATCAAATCAATTTTGTAATTTTCTTTGCTCTTTGAGGTACGACTGTTTCCGAATTGAATAATACCAGCCATCACATTTAATTAGCCGTTATAGCATGTGTCAGAACAGGAGGGGATGCAGCAACATCTCAAATGCAACGAGACAGCATCGGCAGCCACAACTTAGACACATTAGATACGATATTGCGTTAGACAAGCGTTATTTTCCCTTCATTTAGGCTTAAGCAGCAAACTTCTGTCTAATTATGCATCATTTATTGCTTTTTCTTGGGAAGGATTAGTGTTTTTGAAAAGTGAAGTCATTAGAATTAAGAGACATCATGGACATTAGCACAGCTGACCTTCCATGGTTCAGTCTGACTTATTTCTTTATCCATCTCCAAGTTGAAACTTGTGACATCCCACCCTCTCTGGTTCCACGAAAGAACAACACACTGCACAGTGGGCGTGCTGAGAGTTTCGGTGGGACCGCTGTGGGTTAGGCAGGAGTGGAGAGGAGCTCCCATGTGGCTTTGCTCAATGGTGACTGAACCATAAGAACAGAGGGACAGAGGGCTGCACACCACAGGGACTCTGGGATAGCTCAACCTTCTCTGGGAGGACTGCTGCCTTGGGTAAGTGGTGGTGTCGCTCCAGATCAGAGGACAGCGAGGCTCTTGAGGGGAGGAGGAGCAGGGTGGGGTGGCGGGTGTTGGAGGGGGAGACATGGGGGAGATGAGGGTCGGCCGAAGCAGCGCGGATTGGGGATACGAGGGCAGATCACAGTGGGAATAGCAGCGAATAGGTTGGTTTTTCTTCCACTGGAGCCAGTCAGTTACAATAACTGTGGGCTCAGGCTGGCTGATAATAGTGCGCTCACAGATTGATGTTTTTTGTCAGAGCATTATGCATATTTGAGCGACACAGTCATAATTGAATGTTGCACTGACTTGCTCAGCCTCTGATGTAGGATTTAGTTTTCAAATGTCATATCAAACGTTTCCTTTGTTGCTACAACACCAAGATTTGCAAAGCTAACGGAGATGGACGAAATAACAGAAACACCTGCCAATATTTAAATGTCAGTATCATGTAAGGATCAGGTGCATTTTTTAGAAACTTTTAAATCAGCTTCAGTCGTCCTGGAATACATGTCGATAATGGGAACGAGGCAGCACCTCCCATTGAGGACACTGAGGTCATGATAACCTTGATGATGTCATCAGGGTTACCTCAAATTGGGCTTGAAACTTTGACGCTTCAGACTTTTAACAGAAAGCCCGTGCTACGAACCCAGGAGGGAGGATCCAGTGAAAGACTGCTGGACCGTATCTCAGTTACATTACTTGGCTAACAGCAACACAAAGTTAGTTAACACATTAAACTAAACCTTAACCAACCTTCGACTGGAGCTAAACTCAAATTACACTCTCCTGTTCAGCTAATTTCCATGAGTAACCATCTTTTTACTTTTCCTGTTTTTTACCTTTCGACTGTCAAGTTCCCTTCATCACATAAAACTAAGCTCCTCTCAGAATAAGGTGCTGACTTTATGGCAATTGTCTACCTGTGCTACACTCTGTTTTAGCATGTCACAAACACTTCAGGAAATGGTCATATTCATATGGACCTAATGGGTTTAATGTCAGCCATTGAAGTTCCCACGTCTGGTATTACAGTTTGACTTTCCTTTGTAATTATGATTTCATTACTTCAAAGCTCCGGTCCTATTTCAAGTGTTCCAGTTATTTTGACCGTCTCTGTAAGCTTTTTGAATAGTATTGCACCTTGGCTCATTGAAGAAGCACTTGAGGGATTTGCTATCTAAATCTCCCGTCACTGAGATACATATCAAAGCCACAAATGTCAAAGGAGATAGCAACATTGCAGCAGTGGTAATCCACTGGCTGTTGTAGTCTTATGCAAGTGCGTCTGTGGGTTTGAGCTCTGCGAGCAGTTTCACATCTCACACTGTGTCTTACAAGTTCGACTATTTATTCAAAAGGAACCAGATTCCAATTCCCTGATGTGTGTACAGCGTGTGTGTGGTGGTAAAAGGGGGTAGGGGAATATTATGTACAATAAAGAATAAATGAACCCCAACCCCCCAGTTTGGCGACTTTTTCCAGCTCATAAAATGATGTACAAACCCCTCTTTTAATCAGGAACATAGGCAGCTGATAGAACTAAACTCTCAATCCCTTCATCTTTTTTTGTGATCTCTTTTCCCCCCTTCTCTCTCTTCCCGTCAGCGTTGCATAGAGAGCGGCTGATGTTTTAATCATGGCCGCAGGGCTCATTGTGATGTGCAGCCACCTCTGGGGTCTCTAATTGTCTCAGGCCAGGCTGGCTCTGCTGATCACCCTGCGTCTGGAATGGCTAATGACTCACGGCGAGCTAGAGAGACAGAGACGCTTCACATATAGAGCTCTGTCTGTTTGGCGTGCATGCGCTGAGGTGTTTGTGTGTGTGTGTGTGTGTGTGTGTGTGTGCACAATCATTCACCGTGTGCCTATGCATGTAAGCACATAATGGAACATAGAATTAACTGCACACAAAGCTTGATTACCGACGCTCTCAAATCAAGGCCAACTCCTCACCAGCCCAGGTTTTCACCACAAACCTCCGCTCTGCTGCTGACTGACGCTAACACACCAACTTGGATGACACTTCAGGTTCTTGATGGCATGTACTGTACAGTGAGTACAAAGAAGAATGTATTTTAGCTTTACATGATTCACTTCACGCGCAATACTTGTTACATTTATTGTTGGTTTGGGATTTGTTGACAAGAAGAGAAACGCAGAATATCACCAGGCTTATTCTTTTAAAGCACCAACCAAATATCACCATTGACACTGGTGGTTATGTGTGGCTGTAGATCATGCCTACATCTGAAAGAGGGAATCAGCTCCACTGGCTTCACTGGCACAAGCTGGTAAACTGACACAATTAAAAAAAACAAATTAACTGCAGATACATTTCTGGATTTGTTTGACTCTTTTGTGAAAATCTTGCACATGCTGTGAAATCTTTACAGCCAAACCTGAGAGGGAATTAATTTGAGCCAGAGGTTAAATGGTTAAGACATGCTGTAGACATCATACACCATTAGGAAATGTTGCTTTATGAATGATACATTTCCTCCTTCACAAGATCCGGACCTTAATCTCCTTCTAAGCTCCGAGCGGCACCCTGGGTCTGCATGGCTGGCCCGCGGATGATGTGGTCTTAGGGTAAAGGGCCTATTGCTTATGTTGCTGATTGTACACCTGTGGATAAGGCTTTCAGGTGCTGCGGACAGAGAGCCCTAAGCCCTTGGCGGCCTACGCTCTCAGAATACAGATCTCTCTCCCCTCTATAGTTTCCTTTCAAACGCACACACAATCACACACTTTCCTGATCATGTCTCCTCCATTCATCGGCCTCTCTCGCTGCGCTCTCGCTGCACTTCTTCTTCACCATCACATCTCCTGCGGCTCTTTTTTTCCGACTCCGAGTCACAGTTGCAACAGCACTTGTGACACATACAGCGAACCTGGGGGACAGAGTCGCCGTCTTGTATTCAACAATGAATTGCTTTATATTAAGTGCTGATTGTCCTTCAAACTGATTCACAGTGAGTGAAATGAATTTGGTGCCATGACGCGTGTGCAAAATAAAAATCAAGATTTTCCTAAAGACTACATTCAATTCCTTTGACCTTTTTACAATAACCCTTTATGGACAATACTTCTACTACATTCTGCATAGCTCTGTAAAACCAACATAATTCATAGCATCGCTGAAGTGTTGGACCCTGAACATTAATAAGCAGCAGCAACTCAAGTGTTGCGTACACTTAATAACAAAGCATGTCTCTGGCTCCCCTTCCCTCCATCCGCTGCCCTTATTAGCATACAATCTGAATGCTGAGAGCGCCAACAATGGTGAGGTCAGTGCCGCTGGATGGGGTCAATTCTGAGGACGGCTTGGCAACACGCTCTGTATGTGTCTTTGCATACTGTAGGAAATCTATTGCGGTGGGAAGTTAAGTGCCGGTGAATGCCAATAGTAGACCTTCCAGACTGCCTTCTTGAAAATACAAAGCATGGCCCCGGCAATGGCGTTCTGCTCCATTTTACCTTTTGAAGAGGCAATCCAAGAGTTTAACCCCCAGAATATTATCTCTCTCCCCTCTCCTATGAGCAGAATGGCCAGCACTCATCACTCAAAAAAAAAAAAAAAAATACAATTTTGTTCTGTCGGTCTGGTCCAGCCTGCGATAATCCGAATCCACTTTTAGAGTACTGATAAGACAACCTATTAAATGTAATTATAAAATGGGTGGTACAAATTGTTAGTGCTGTAGCTATCTTCAAAATGTCTTAATGTCTTGAAATAGCCCTGGTGATTTAAATCATTTTAGCATTTCCTTGCAATTAGCTTTCACATAATAATACTGAAGCTAATTTCTGCACCACGTTTGACATTATAAATGTAATTGGCTCCCATTCACGTCCCCACTGTGACACATCTATCAAGCCTCATGGGCGACATTTATGTGTGTTGTGTGTGTGTGTGTGTGGTAGCAAATACACATGCTAACTCTTCTCTTGCATGCGAGCCGCTTTGCATCTCCACCATAAACAGTCACCTTTTTTTTCTCTTTTTTTTTTTACCCAAATCTATCACCCTACGTCGTTATAACGACTTACCATTGATTGCGCTCCCTCTTTCAATTTAACGCTCTCAATAAAAATAAGAATCTACAATGCATTCTAATTACACTTCTTAGGTGACCTATGTAACGACTGTTTCCCAATGAAGGCTCATTAATTGGCTTGTCACAGTTCAGTTGGAGGCTATTGTGGCACTGTCCTTTTCATAGGCATGCCTCCATGACCAGCATCACTGAATGCTCATATATAAGAGCTCCAATAACAGTTAAAATGCTATTAAAGTGGATGAGGCACAGCTATGCTGCTGCTCCCTCTAATTTGAGCTACTGACTGGAGGGCTGTGTGGAATACTCTCAGGGGAAAACTATTCCCCACTGACTCCAGCATATGTTGTGACTGCACACACACACACACACACACAAGCAGCCATTCTAATTGCCACTGGAGTGTAAACTGTAGCTGATAACGTTATGGTCATAACAATCTCTCTCTTAAACAAATATCCCCATGCATGTGCGCACTCATGCACGTCACACACATATGCATGCATGTACACACAGCGCTAATAGCATGGTATAGAAGGCATTTTGTTTCAAACAGTCAACAGCAGATTAATATATTACATTAATAAAGGATTACTGGAAGAGTTGCACAGACAGGAAGTGTATTCATATACAGTGGCTTTTGTTATGTCTTGATTGATAGCCATTGATGGTTCAGGGACAGCACAAATTACTGGCTTCTCATGAGTAAATAAGTGAGTTTGCTAGAATACATCTTTTACAGATTTTATATCTTCCAGAGGTTTTTTATTAAGAAATGAATGGTCAAATAATGCAGGAAAATTTGAATACGAGGCAAGGTAAGCCTTTGATACGTGGTAGAGCTCTCTGAAAAGCAGTGGCTCTTGATGGATTATTTGATAATTTCAGACCACTGTGTTGATAGAAGCTAGCCTTGCAAGGGATAACAAAGCAACTCTTTTGGCACATGAAAATTATTCTGTTTAAGGGCAATCTGTGGCGAAGTTTTCAAATGAAATGAATAAGAGAAGGTTGTTTCTCTTGGATGGATGCCAGTTTTCAAGAAGCACTCCTTGCTTACCAAAGCTCTATTCTAAAAGACTGTCTTTTATTTGTAATTTGAATGGAGTTCAAATGAGTGGACGTCGACCAATCGATTTTAACCAAAGCGCATGAATAACTTGCTTCATACAGAATGACGCTAAAAGGAATTGTGGGGAAAAAAACACGTTTGGCTAAAGAGACAATTAGTGATAATAAACATTAAAAATCCAACCTTAGTTACTCTCTCCTCTCTTTCTCTCAAGAAAAACACCCAGAACAAACTAATTATTTTTAATGTGTATATGCTTGGTCTCATTTCAGTATCATCTTTTAATAACACAGATTTAATGGACTGGTATTTAGAAAAAGGCTACTCCATACATACTTAATACCATTACTGACCAAATTAACCTTGAGTAGGTCTTAATTACATTTAGTTCCATTTGGTTGGTCATGCAATTCACACAGCTCGGGATATTACAAATGGACAGGGGGATGATTTCATTTTTCCACAAAGTTTACTTTCCACTCTTTGTATGAGTTTTCCACACCAAACCAACATTATAAGAACATGTCTTTAAAGGAAAATGGTGATATTATATATTTCTTATTGTCAACAAATCCCGTGTTTGTCAAAGCCTGATATAGCTTATTCCTTTGTGCCGTAGAGCTCCATTGTTGTCCGAAAACTATAAAAAAGACATCAGTGAGCCACACTGTTGGACTGGGTCACATGTTCCTTCATTACCATGAACACACATACTGTAGTTTGTTTTGACTCAATCCCACATACACCGTCCTGCTGCCAGAAACACTCACTAGAGCACCAAATGTGGATTAATCTGCCGCTGAAAATAGTCCCCAACAATTGCACTATTTCCTCCAGTTTGAGTAAAGTTTGATAAAAACTACAGCGCCCAGCCTTTTTCTTTCACCTCTATCCATGGTTGCGATTTGAGCACTGCAAACATTATAAAATGTAAAAAGGATGACTATGAGAGAAACAAACTGAAGAGTTGCAGCGAGCTAACCTCCCCCATTTTTGTAAATGACATTTAAGCATCCCTTCAAAATAAGTTACATTTTAATTTCTGTATTACAGTTCTATTAACGCAGAGACTTTCTCTCAAATCTCTGTGGCCCTGTCGCCCACATAAAGACTCCCACCAGCTCTGTTCAGACTGTCTGAATGTCCATTTATTTCAAATGAAGCTCTGTGTCCATTTAAAAAAAAACCCTCATAAAACACCACCGCCAAACCCAATCAGTGTGGTCTCTTAGATAACATTGTAATACTGTAGCTTCCACAGCAAATTAGTTCACTAGCGTTAGTGCTAGCTCACCCTACCCCTACTGGTGCGTCGAGAGTCTCCCCTCCTGTGGCTGCCGGCCAGCTAACATTGCTAACAGCACTGACGGGAGCTACGTTAGCATGTGGTCTCCCCGCCGCTGTTCTACTCTCTCATTTTCACGAGTGTGGAGGATATTTGAGGAGGAAACAATACATTTTTATCACGCTGCTAAAAGCAAACTTAATTAACAAATTGACTTAAGTAAATACAGCTCACGTGATGTGAGCAACATACAGTAAACTTGCTAGATGATTATAGTGCATAGAAAATTGCTATGTCAAGTGGAGCACCATGTAGCTAGCCTAGTGTCGGTTATGTTGTGACTGACCCATTTTTAAAGTCTTCAGCAGGAGCCAATGGGTTTGGGGGCTGAGAGCTGAGAGACACACAGGTGGTTATGGGCTTCTTAGCGATAAGAAAAACATAGAATAACGGCAGCCTGATCCTTTAAAGGAACTGAAAGCGTAAAGAAGGTTATGTAAACCTCATTATGGTGTGTTAAACTCCTTCTAATAACTATCAGACAAAACAGGAACATGCAGTATCAGTGCTTTGATACAGACATGTCAATTTCTGCCTGACACTATTCCCTCTTTTGATTATAATTCACTCCATGACAAGCTCTCAACTGCCACTCACCCAGTCATCTGTCAGTGTGATTCAGTACTATACAATGTTATTCAAAAGCATACTTGAATCCTAATGAGAATCCCATTGACAACTTATTGCTAGACCCACTGATGAACATTGATTGAAAAAGGGGTCTAGTTTGGAGTGGAGCCCCCTTGGTCTAACCTGAGCTTGAACAACAGCGGTGACGGGGGGGGGCAGATTGTCTGAGGGCAAAAAGAACAGCCATCGGTATGAAGAGTGCATCAAAAGTCCTCGCCGTGTGCACTCACAGATTCAATACAGATGTAGTGCTCACTGCTCTTCCCCTTCATCACCTTCCATTCAGGCTTGTTTTGTAACTTAATTGCAACTTTTTTAATGCAAAAGTATCCTACATTGCAAGTGTCTTTATACACATGTGCATGCTTGTGCATCTGTCTCAGTTTGTGTGTGTGTATTTGCTTACAGCTTGTTTATCTGCCCACCAGAACAGGGTGTGTTCTCGTACTTATGGCCCCTCCAAGTCCAAGGCTGGCATGCAATAACGAAGACAGCACTTTCAATAACCTTGACAGACAGATTAAAAAGAGGATTCAATAGCTACTCTTCCCCATGAGCACTCCATCACCGAGGCCGCTATCCTTCAACGTCGTTCCTCTCTCCCTTTATCGTCAGCTCCTGTCAATCACTCGGTGGCTTGGCAAAATGGCCTCTGCTGCTCCTGAGGAGCTGCTACTGTGTTCTCGCTTATCCTTTGGTTGTGGGTTAGAGAGGTACAGCAACAGCAGGAAGAGCCTTATCGTTGCACTGAGGGGTTGGCAGCGTGTTGTTCGCCAGGGTATCACCCCACTTACCACACGCGGGGTTTGATGACGTCTCTATGAAGAGGTCTGCTTGCACAACCACATTTGTGCATATCCTGTCCTTCTCGTGCAACTGTTCCCGTCTGTCCTTCCCTCACGTGGGTGGCCTTGTCAATCCCCATTACTAGCCGCATTTCTATGGTTTCTAAACAACCATAGCCTCCACCCATCCACCATCCCTTTCAGCCACAGAGCTCCCGCGCTCGCAGGCTTAGATCCCCCCTCTCCGAGTCTTCACCGCGGCTTTACTCGCAGCCTTTGAAAGTTCACAGCCTGGCTTGGAGGCACAGAGAGGAAAATCAAACCACTCAAGGCGGGCTCGGATCACAGGTGAAACCCTCCGAAAAAGAGAAAAAAGAAATCCTGATGTAAATTCAAGAGACACGTTGCCTGAAGACGGGGCACGGAGTTGAAAGAGTCTTTCTCAATACCAAGCATCGTCTCCGAGGTTCACTTACTTATTTGTTATTTTCTGTCATTATCATTTCTGAGAGTGTCAAGTCATTTTTGTCCAGCTTTTGGGTTACTTAAGGTGGAGGACTAAAACCATGGGTGGCAATTATTAGCACGACTTAAGCCTTATAGGAATATGATGAGGAGGGAAAGTTGTCCAGAGGTTATTTCCAGCTTATAGTACACAGTCTATACCAACAATGGTGTAAGTGATATATCGGCTAATTAATGGTTCCAACTGCTCCCTAATTGCTGTGCCCCCTGACCTACTGTTACCTCCTAGGAGCTGGTCTCCACCCCAAGGGCATTGAAGACGCCTGCGCACCCGCAGACACACTCAGGCACACACACACACACACATACACGCGCACAGCGAGCTACCCCTGTGATCCTTGAATGTCAGGCTAAGGGCATCCAGAGGCCAGCAGTCCTCTCAGCCTAGCATACCAGGAGTTGATAAAGAGCATGAAAACACACAGTGGGCAGTTTAGCCACTATAATCTTGGGGATTACAGGTCAAAACGATTCCAGACACAAGAAAAAACAGATTTGAGACACCCTTCGCTACAGAGAATGAATATAATGTGTGCTGCCACGTACTTCATCCCCATCAACGGTTATTGCTCACCAGAGCTGTGATTCATGATCAAGTCAGAGCTGGAAATAGATAACAACAAAATCTGTGCCCTTAGTGATGCATCAATCAATACTTCAGTATTAACAATGGACCAAATGTGTAATGTGAAAGGTGACGAACCCACAGACCCATCACCCGACTCTGCAGTTCCCCTCAGCTCTACAGAGGGTTTTAGCTTCTTGAGCTAAGTTTTTATCTTTTTTGTTTGTTTTCACAACCTGCAGCTTTACCGTTTTAGTTCAGTCTCATCGCTCTCACTAACCTGGTTTCCATCCGCTGTTTATTGCTTGTTGTGCTGCCCCGCGTAGTCAAAAAATCATGTTGTGTATTGTGTCCTGTCCATTCAATATGAAGCTGTAGTGTGGATTGATGAATAAGAGAACACAGGAGTATCCACTGGTTGCCTGGAATACTCACGGTGACAACAAGACTTCAGGAAGTCACTGCTCTCAACCAAGAAATAGTTCAGCATGCAACCCACCGTAAAACCAAAACCTGTTGTTTTTACACTTCAGGTTTTGTAGGGATTAAACATATGAGATATAATGTGATAACTAATGAGCTTTGTAAGCGCTGGTGGGCGGATTTTCTTACCTTTGGAGAGAGCCCGGCTAGCTGTTTCCCACTGTTTCCAGTCTTTCTGCTAAGCTAAGCTAACCAGCTGCTGGCTGTAGCTTCACATTTAGCATACAGACACGAGAGTGGTGTTGATCTTCTCATTTAACTCTCTGCAAGGAAGGGAATATTTCCCAAAATGTCCAACTATTTCTTATAACTCTAATAATCATTTCTAATAACTGTTAATAAACTGGAGGTGCATTTCTTGCATAGAGGCATACTATTACCATACCAATTTATTAAAGCAATATGCAATCCAGCTAAAATGTACCAAGACATTTAGTGGAATATTTAAGATCTATTTAAAGTAGGGAAAAAAAAGGCTCTTGGTGTTGAAAATATAGATGTCTGTATCTATTTTCAACCCCATTAGATATCACTGACTGATTATATTCTGCTGTTTATTAGAGCACTCATGGGATTCAATGCATTAAACCATCCCTTCAAAACTTAATCTATCGCTTAATTAAAGTTGTCCAATATGAAAACAGAACCAGCCTACTAAGAATTAACTTCAACCCTCCATTGTCCCTCCATCTAAGCCGCAGACACTTGTGAACCGGCTAATGAAGATGTGTTAAGATACAGATTCAGGTCCATTTGCATGCAATTACAGCACATTGCTTAAACGCCAGAGCTGTCAGCATCCATGCGTCCACATATCCTGCATCTGCAGTTCTCCAGAGAATTACGAACGACCCCCCCCCCCCCCCCCCCCC
>NTHP01000674.1:92019-112047 GCA_003416845.1 Oplegnathus fasciatus
CCCCCATCCCTTCCCTTCTCCCCTCCCTTTTCGCCAAAGTCATTGCTCTGCCTCTGCAGTTTTGTGGCAAATGGCTGTGGTCCATTCAAACGTGTGAAATTGTAATCATAGCTGTCTCTGGATGGGTGTAATTAATGTGCTCTATCACAGAGATTTTGATGGCCAGTGTGGAGTATGTGGGGAGCCAAGCCAGCGAAGGACATCGGCTAAATGATGTGCTATTATATGGAGTGTTTGGTCATTTGTAATAGCATGCGGTGCTGAATGCATGATGAGCAAAGAGGAATGTCCTCCTGGTGCTATCATCATTGTGTTCATTAATTGCATTGTTGATGGTAGTTGGTAACACAGCAGGTTGGATGTGATGAGTGTTTATGCGACAGAAATAGCTCACATTCTGGCAAATTTGTTTTTTTGCAAGGAATTGAGAGTCGTATTTGTAAAGAATGTCTGGTGGGAAATTTACCTGGCATGCAACAGATTTTTGTTTTATTCCTCAGCATCTCCCTTGGTGTCTGTGCTGCCTGCAGATTGATAGATTTTACAACACAGTCATTAGTTGAACAGATATTAGAGTGTTTAACTGATGGTGTCAGTAAACAAGAGGCCAACTCGGAGATAAGAAACGGCAGCAAGAGAGCCGGAGGAAGACTGATCGGACTACATGCATACAGCAGCGCTTCCCATCAGTCTGTGCGTCGAAGACGTCTCCGCTCAGACAAATTAGGATTTGGGATGTGGGGTGGGCATCCTGAGACAGAATAAATATATCTTCTCCTTGTGATGGATTCCTCACCCATGGGTCTACACATGACGAACAAGCATTAGTGTCATGAGAGCTGCAGGAGGGATGGAGGGGAAGGGAAGGAGAGATGGGGGATGGTGTTCAGCTGCACTGTGCACGTGTTTCTGTGTGTAGGTGTGTGTGTAGGTGGTGGTTCTTCTTATTAGGTCGGGAATTCCTGATATACTACAATAGGTTCATATTTTGGTTGACTAAGTGCACCAGAACTCCATCGATTTTACTCATCAAAGTGTGTTTCCAGGTGTTGGGGAGTACTACTGCAAGAAAAGTTGTATAAAGCCTTTTGTGGCTCCAGAGGGAGCTGTGAGAGGTCTGATAAAATGACTCAAGGGATGTCACTTGAAGACTACAAGTCTGAAAATGAATAAAATCTGGAGCTACATTAGCCGCTACTTGCATAATACACCCAACTGGCTTGGGGGTGACTCACATGACCCACAACATCCCTGGTTCGCGTCTGGCTGGGTACCTTTGTTTCATGTCACTCCCCATCTCTCTCTCTCCTTATTTCTTCACTGTCTGATATCTAATAAAGGCATTAAAAGTCATAATAGTCATAATAATTTAGAAATGAATACATGAATAAAAATGTCTAAATAATTTCACTGGTTTATCACCATATCACACTGCACACAAAGTAAACAAAGTATTTTCTCTTCAAGGACACCTTCCTGTTTCTACAGCTGATGGTAATGTATTTGTTGACTTTTGTTTTTAATGAGACCGTGTGTTCGTAATCTGGGTTTGGACCAAACATCATCAGACTATCTCTCATAAGGAGCAATTTGCACTGAGCATTATGAATGTTACACCGTAACCTGTTTTGAAAAATAAAAAAAATAGAAAATATACAAAATAAAGATTTCACCTCAGTAACCCGGGGATACCTACGCAAAATGCCCCAGATAAAAATCTTTCATATTGAGCTGCTGTTCAGCCATATTCACAAGTCTGTTTTAAAAGTGGAGAATACGAGTTTAAGCTTAGACATTTTAAAGGAAAATCTGATTTCTTACATTATTAGCCATCACATGTCAAGTGCATGAAGGAGGTTATTTCATGATTAATTCTATTTTTGATAAGCTTTCCTCATCAATTCAACTCCAGTTATTGTTTTCCTACATTTCCCAGAATTCCTCTCACAGAAAATGGATGTGAACTTGCAGCATTCAGCTGTGAGCTCTACACAGGTGCAGAGAGCAACGGCGTTAGTTATAATGATTGCAGCGGCAGAGCAAGAGGTCCTCTGGTCCAGTAAAAGTACGAGTCAAGCCCACGACTCCCAACATGTCTCGGGGCTGTGCTGCATGCTGCATCACAAAGGCTGCGGACACGTTTCATCTCGGCCTGCTCTCTGATGTATTTCTCGCCGTGTAATTGTTGAATGTTGCCGCAGAATGACGAAAGAGGCCACAGATCTTTGATTCTGAAGGACTGACACACAAACCTGACATTTACTGTTGATGTTAAGATGGATGCAAAATGTTTTTAAAAAATCCATCACAGATGTGCAGGAAATATCCGAAGGTCTACATTTGGTGAAGTGTCTGCAGGAAAAAAAAATATAAATATGAAATGGCAGCAGTGAAGATAGAGTTGATGACCTGGTCCCAAAACACCTGCCATCTCTGCTGCCCACTGAAATAGTTAATCCTTACATTTCCCGCCTTATAAGTGCTGAGCACGCCAATTCAGTGTACACATCACATTTAAAGCTCTGCATCAGCATAGAGCATCCACCTCTGGCAGTGAAGGAAGAAGTACTCAGATCCTTTATTCAAGTAAAATACTCTATTTAAAGTAAAAGTTCTGCATTCAAACCTGAGTAACAGTACAAAAGTATCATCAGTTAAATGTACTTAAAGTATCAAAAGTAAAATGTTCGTACTGATGCATCAATGAGCACTTTACTGTTGTAGCTGCTCGAGGTGGTTTTAACTGCTTTATATACTGTTAGCTAGTTTAGTCCAGTGGTTCCCAATATAGGGGTTGGGCCCCTCCAAAGGGTCACCAGATAAACCTGAGGGGTCGTGAGATGAAAAATGACCAGTAATGAAACAGCACTTTTACTTTTGATACTTTAAGTACATTTAGCTGATAGTACTTCTGTACTTTTACTTAAGTAGGACTTTTACTTGTAATGGAGCATTTTTACATAGTGATATTGGTACTTTTACTTCAGTAAAGGCAGTTAGGATACCTGTACTGGATATAGTTGTCAACACATGACAGGCAGAACAATTTGGACCGAAGCAGACAATAATAAGTTCAATTTCTGACCATCCAAAGAGAAGAAAGAAGAAGGCAGAGTCGAACAAACTCTTTCCTCAACAGTTTTAGCTCCGGCAGTAACAAGTGACACGTATGGCAAAGGCAATTAGGATACCTGATCTCGATTCTGCTAATAAAGACGGTCTGCAGAGGGTATTTAGACGTCAGTGGGATTAGGGAGATCTTTGTCATGTAGATCTCTGGAATGCCCCTGGCGTCCGAGATAAAATGAAGACGAATCCTTAGTAGAGGAAGAAGAATAAAACGGAGGGAAGGGAGTAGAGGACACAGAGCTCTCAGCTAATGACAGGGCTACTCTGCATCACTGCACTGACTAATGAGCACTCCAACAAGGGTGAGCTTAAAGACCAGTGCATGTGTGTGAGGCAGAAATGGTGTGGTAATGTGCATCGCGCCGGGCATACAGTATGTGTGCATGCATGAGTAGGGGTGTGTGTGTGTTCATGTGATGGCAAAAGAGGAAGGGAAGAGAGAAAGAAAACAAAAGAAGGAAGGAGGGAGTGCATCTCTCCAAACTTGAGATCCGCGGTGCGTGACAACGGAGGAAGCTCTTAATAATTCACATGATATTGATTTAGTTACCTTACTTCCTACTTCACTCCCACGCCCCGGGAGAGAGAGCCCACCTGTAGGCTCCTGCTTCCCCCCGCTGATGCAGGACACAGTGCACACCCAAGCGGCGGATGAAAAGGAGAAACAAAGAGACTGCAATCAGCTTGATGACCTCGGATGAAATACGAGGATTCTTCAAATTGCACCTGTTTGGATACCGCCAAGTAAGACATGCAAGAAAATGACAGAATAAATGGATCATTCCAAACCATCATTAGGATGATGATAATTATGTGTACCATGGTAATAATCATTTAACATGTCACGTTATACTTATGAGATTTAAAAAAAAAAAAAAGGTTTAATGACATGACACGCTTCGGGTGTGAAAGATGAGATTTAAACAGGTTGTGGTATGATAACAAAGCAAACTGGCGTATTTACACTGTCAAATCTCAACTCTGTAAACCCTCCTGGTTAAATATTCATCATCTGTTCTTCATCCTGTTTTAGAATTCAAATGCAACCACAGTTGAATTAGTTGGCCTTTTCCTCCTTGTGAAAGCATCTCTCTCACGCCCGGCTACAGTTTAAGGAGGACTTTAAAAAGGTGTCATTTGACTCAAGTATTAACAGCTCCTTATTTCATCCGTTCCTTAATCGCGCAGGAAGAGATCAGGCAGGATTTTTTTTTTTTTTTTACTTGGAAACAATTTTTTTTCTGTTTCTTACATGTACAGTAATAAAAAATGAAGCAGCCGTATTCATTGTGGTGGTGCTGACTTTGTTTCCTGATGTTTATCGCCACCCTGAGGGCATGCTGGGTACTGTAGGACCTCAGCTATGGTAGAAGAGGCCTTTTTTCCACACAAAACAGATCATTCCACGTGGATAAATGTAGCGTTACAGGGGACTGTTTCTCACATCCAAGGTTGGAATTGACGACGGGTGAAGATAACACTGTAGATGTTCAAAATGCTGCACAATGGAGGCTATTAATGCTCTGTAAAGGGGCAGAACAGAGAGCTAAACAAAGCTGCAGTAATCTTGGTTTGGAGGAGTTAATACCACATTGCTGCATGGAGAATTAAAGGACTATTATGTACATTTTGATTGGAAAAGATGCAGGTAAATCCATCTAAGCACTGTTTCCTAAGAGTTGGTTAACAAGGTATAAAGCACTGATTTTATTGGGTGTTAGTAGGAGGTTAAATTTCACATTTTAAATGGGGTTTTTTTGCAACAGAAACATCCTCAGTTAATAGATTATTATGATAACTATAAGGATTCTTTACCTACTTTGTCAATAAAGCAACAGTACAGCAAAAAACTAAGTTTAATAACTAGTGTGTGGATGTGTNAAACTGACAATAATGGTTGAGATATGATTTATTTATTACAATATATGTCAAATTATTATGTTATTTCAAAAAGTTGCCACAAAAATAATAATGTAACAACCTGCATAAAACATAATAACTTGTTACATTATGTGCAGAAAGGTATTATATTATCCACTCAACATTTTTATTACATTATTGGCAGATTATTACTGGTTTACTGGGACGGTTGAATACAATGGAGCCATTGTTAACGTCAAAATGTCTGCTGTGAAAAAATCTGTTGAAACCTGATCCTCCCTCAGACAATATATGAAATGATTATTTTTAAAAATATGCTTCAAAAAGTATGGGAACTTTAAGAGATGGAGCAAATCACACGTGCACCAAAGCTCTAAAACCCCAGATTTGTAAAGAGGTGGAGTCCTGTGATGACCCTGTTAATGCAATAAGGTTTTTCAATTCATTCCATACTCTCTTAAACTAGCTATTTTACTTTTATTTGTATTTATTTAAGCTGAAAAATGTAAATGCAGCTGACAGTATAAAGCACATATTTTAGTGAGCATTAGTAGGTTAGTAGTAGAACATTTTTGGCTGTTGGCAATCTATTAATTATTATTTTAACTGAAGTCTGTTGTTTTTTATTGCAAAAATAACTGCAAGAATGGTCACTTCTGTATTTAATTTGTTAATTAAGCTTCAGTAGCTCAGTAACTATGAGAAGGATGTGTTTTAACAAAGTGTTCCATCATGATATTCCCAAAGATCACTAAGTAACTCTCATACATATAAAACTTTTGGATTCAAAAATTCTGACTGATCACTGAAATGTTTTTTTTCTTATTTTTTTATTTTATTTAATTAATTAAATATTATTTGCTTTGGATTTATGTGTTCTTCTTTAAAGCCCCCCTCCACTCCAAAATATGTTTTGCTTCTTGTTACTTGACTGTAAATCTGTTTAACACGTGTGCGTACGAGCAGGAGTTTGTGGCATCACAAATTTGACTCATTGATTGATTGATTGATTGATTGATTGATTGATTTGTTTATTTGAGTT
Organism: Oplegnathus fasciatus; assembly: GCA_003416845.1. Lineage (NCBI taxonomy): Eukaryota > Metazoa > Chordata > Actinopteri > Centrarchiformes > Oplegnathidae > Oplegnathus > Oplegnathus fasciatus. Next base: position 98,072 of record NTHP01000674.1, read on the forward strand.
CCCTGCACAGATGACTTCTCAAGTTTCTGTACAGAATATAGGGAAAAGAAAAAAACAAAATGAAATTCATCCTCAACAACACCGAGATCACAAAAAAACACATCAACGCTGCTTCATACCTGCCTGCATCAGCTGCCAGCGGTACCAGTTCTCCTCTGCCTTCTCTGTAAATTATATCTTATACATGGTTCTAAGTAGTAATCTTCTTCAATTTTTGTGTAATTTCTAAGTTTATTCCAAATTTCCTGCTTCCATTGTTCCTTATAGATATTTAGTAGTTTTTGTTTGACTATGTTTATGTTACACTGCCAGTTACTCCTGAAAATAAAATGTAAATCAGAAATAAACAATATTGCAGCGACCCCTCTCGACCAATAATAATCTTGTGCTCTCTCCCAGTTAATTAAAGATCTTTTTGGTCACCCTTTCCTCTGCAAGTTGGACAAGATGGTTCAATGACGTCACTATTACACATCTCTGACCCCTATCCCATGTCCCCCCTTCAGTAGCCCACCTTGCTGTACATGTATGCACCCCAAGAACGCCTCGTGGCATAGCTGTCAGTTTGGAAGCCAGACGAGTGTGATGTGGAAACCCGAAGCCTTCAGTACACGTTGTGTCCAGCTGTTAAACATCTGCATATTGACATATTCTGGATTTTTCAGTGAGGGAGGGGTTGTTTATTAAACTTTACTTGTGTAAAAAGAATCAGACAAATTATTATTCAAAGCAGAGTGTTTGTATGTCTAAAAACATGTCTGGAGGGACATCAAATGCTTTTTTTTTTTTTCCCAACCATTTTTTTTTTACTTTGATAGAAAGAAAAATCATTGAAATCATTGAATTTGGTGCAAATGTTCAGTTTAGGCAGAAACAAATGAGATAAAAACTGGAGTGTTTGGTGTTTGAGGTATTCTGTACAAGATGGCATCATCTGTGTTGTATCATTTATGCAAAAGGAGTGCCATCTGCTGGTGCTGAATGCAATGGACAGTCTCATATCAATTCATATCTTACACTGCACTTTTATCTTTTATTCAATTTAGCTTATTTCTTTCTTCTATTTCTAATCTATTTAAATCTTATCCATGTCTTTTTATATAGCCTTGGTTTTTTTTTCTTTATTAATATGAACAGAACTTTGACTTCAGCTCTAAAATATGTTTGCCTCGCCTTATGTTGGCCACTCTGTGGTGCACAATAGCCACACAATAAACCTATTTTTTAGATGGCCTTCTGACTGTGCATATATTGAGTGATGGGCAGTATGTGATTGCTGAAGGAGGTAAATGTTAAATGTATCATAGTGCTGTGCTAATATTAGATACACTTTGTTTTTTCATTTGTTTCTGAAACATTTATATGAACCCTTGATGCGTTTTATCTTACCTGCACAAAATAGCCTTTTGCTTTTGTTCTATTTCTGCTTTTATGATTTTTTATGATTTATGACTGCAAATCACCTAAAACTGAACTAAAACAAGAGCCGTGAAAAGGACTTCAATTACTTTCTTACATGACTTTCAGGGTGCAACAGTTTCCCTGATTCCAGAACAGATTGCAGTTGATGTGACAGTCAGACGGTGGGTTGTTGAACTGTATGTGATGAATCCTGTACTGTACTGTACTCTGCTTAAGTGGGGCTTGTAATTTGATGAATATGGGTGTTTTATTGATAAAGTCAGACAGGCTGAAAGGAAACTTGGCCATTCTCTCCTTATAGAGTTTCCACAGTAGTGTAGACACATGAATATTTAAATATGGAGCAGAAAGTGTGCTGAAGTTCTTTTCCATGTAGTTCTTCTCCTATTTAATGCTTTATGGTACACAGATTTACAAAGATGTTCCATAAAGCAGGAGTTAAATACCAGCAGCAAATTAAACAAAATCAGGAAAACCAAAATGAAATCATGTCCTTTAAGTTGTTAAATATTGAGCTGTCTCCGCTGTAGTTCAGACTCTGACCTCTACACTTTTCTCATTAAGCAGAGTCTCATTTGGCAGATCACATGGTGTTGTTTGGGTTTCGATGGGATTCTCCTGAGAGCGGATTGGGTTGCCTTTCATCTCCGTCACCGAGCCAGACCCTGCTCCGTTTGCCTGAAAGTGATTCCTGCCACCTCAGATCAACGGAAAGAGATCGTACATGTGAGAGTCTGATTGACAGGCGCGCTTTAAATCCAGCCTGGCATGAAAATAGAGATGTGACAAAGTGCAGTACAGTAAGCATTCCTCTTGAAATCTTTAACCCCTGGCCACTTTGACGTTACCCAGGGGTATTAGTGTCAGTAAACCTATAGCCCATATAAAGTTATCCTACATGGGATCAGATGAGCTGGTGCTGCAGTGCTGAACATGCAGTTTGTTCACTTTCCAAGTGAAAAGAACTTTAATATTAAAGGAGGCCCTGTCTTTCTAACTGCCTCAAACAAGAGGTTTTCCCTTTAAAGGCAATATTAAATCGCCATATTTTACATTAAAAAAAAATAACCTCCAGCAAAGTCACATTACATCTATGTGTCGGCTCATGCTGCTTTACTTTACTGTTACCTTCAAGGGTGAAATTTCCACTGGGGATGGGGGTGGATTTTCTTCCTGAAGTCTCTCTGAATATTATTCTCTTACTGTCCAGACACCATAGTCCATATGCGAGAAGATCTGAGTCCATAAAAATGTTGCTACACTCATGTGAGCCCCCTTTAATGTGCACTCAAAGTGATAAGCTCAACGAGCCCCATGCTTTGCCTCTCAGGCTACTTACAGGCTGCTCTACCTAAAAAAAAGGAATATACTGTATGTGTCAAACATACATATAATACCTTTTACTGCAATTGATTTTGGTACGGACTGAAATGGTAAGGCTACTCTTCATTTTTACCAACCTTGAAATCCCATCCTGTGTCAAAATGTAGAGATGCCAAGCTGGTATTTTGCTTCCATGGTACATATTTCTAAATAAATTAGCATCTTATCAAATCTCCTTCTCTGTCTTATTCCTCTGTGCCATAGAGCTCCACAAACTTTAAAAACTGTCCTGTGGCCACCTCTCCCAAATCCTAACCCAAAGTCAGTCAGTCTCCTACACAACTCCATTCCAACACTAACCCCACTGCCACTACATTTCATCCTTTTGTGTATTAATCCACAGCTGAAAATAGTCCCCTACAAATGCACTATTTATTCCTGTTTCAGAAACATTTGCTAAAAACTACAGTGCCCAGATGTTTAAGGAAATTAGTGAGGCCTTTTAAAAAATCAAAGTAGTGTTTTCGTTACATGTTTTTAAAATGGGCCAATGGGCTTTGGGCTGAGAGCCACAGACGCACTAACACATTGTTGACAATAACAAAAATATAGAATATTGCCATCCTTATCTTTTAACTTGCTTGAACTTGATGTGGGAGCACAGCATGCTCATAAATGGTCTACTGAGTGACACTGAGAAAATAAAAAGCAAATACGTACCATTATTGGCATAACAAACGCAGCCTGTGTCTATAAACCTATTCTGTAAGAGGAGGTTGATGGGCTGTAACAGGCGTTGATACCTGTAAAGCTCCCCAGTGTGACAAATGTGTTTTTCTGAGCTCAGCTGCTTTTGAGAGGAGAAAAAAAAAAAGCTGCACAGCATCTCTTAAGAGGCTCTTGGGAATCGAGCTTGAAGGGTTGGAGATAGAGTGAACTAACAGGGCACTTAGCCGCTATCTGTGGCTAAACAGGGCTACTCCAGGATCTTATTCTCAGCAGAATGCTGCGCTAGGATGTCTGAAGGGAGCTCAGACCACTGCTCATCCTCTAAGTGGTTTAGATCTCTCTAGACATGACAAGGCCTCTCATCTCAACTGGGTCCTGGTCAGGGTCTGCAGTGCCGACACACACACTCAGACACACATGTGATTCAGGCTGAGTAATGGAGAAAAGGAAGCAGACGGAGGGAGACAGACTGGTATCTATCTGGTGAAGTTCACTCCTCCAGTTTCATTCTGCTCCTGCTCTTACTCAGATGTTATATAGTTAATGGCAGCGAGTGATACCCAGCTACACTGGCAGCAGGCCCGGGTCAACACCAGGTTTACTTTGACAAGGTGCGGTAAATGATTGATCTGGACACAAGTCATATCATGAAATCAAGCTCACCCTGAGCCTTGACCTTACAGCCAAGGTCAACTGACACCTGTGATTGTGTATTCGTGCCCTTTCAGACAACATGAAAGTCGTAGCTCCTCTTTCGGATGGGTCGCATCATGGCTTATTGTGTTCCCCCTTTGAGAACACGACTTGTAAATGATCACAATTAATCAAATTAGGCCTGTTCAGGCCACTGAAGACCAGGGTCAGATGTGTTTGACTGCTTTCAGAACTTCTTCACGGTGCTATTTGGTGTGTGGTGAAACTGTCGAGGAAAGTTTAAAGGCATCTAGGTGAAAAACTATGATTTCTCCTGATTGTCTTGATTTTTTGTGTTGCGTTGGCTGCAGTGGTGGAATGTAACGAAGTACTGTACTTCAAGCAGTAGTTTATTTACAGACATACGCTTGTTCACTTTCTTACCAAGAGTGAGATGTGAAGATTGACACCACTCTCATGTCTGTACGCTAAATATGAAGCTTGAGCCAACAGCTTAGCTTAGTTTAGCATAAAGACCTGAAACATGGGGAAACAGCTATCCTGGCCCTGTCAGAAGGTAACAAATTCCACCTTCATCTGTTAGTACATTTTGCTGAAAATAGTTTTGTACTTTTACTTAAGTAAGAATTTCAATGCAGGACTTGTACTGGAGATTTACTTGTCATGGAGTATTTTTACATTGTGGTATTGTTACTTTTACTTAAAATTATAATCTCGAAGATTTTCATTTTGCTGTGTTTTGCGGCACCTATGGCGATAATTGGTAATTGCAGGTGTGTTTTTGGACCTCACTTCCCAAATTTCATCATCTGTAGTCATCGATCTTTTCTTCATTTGTTCAGCCATAGTAGCCGTTTACGCACAACGCTAGTAGGTGAGTTGAAGAGCGAGTCTGTTGCGTTAAAAGCCTTGTTAAAAGCCTAACTGTGCACCGCTTGTGATTTTTCCTTGAAAGTCGCCACCGACACCCAGGTCGCAATACTGCAAATGCAAGGGCTTTCATCAGTGGGCCATAGGCTCAATAACCATTGTGTTACCTCATTTGGCGATAGATAGTGACTTAACAGACATTTATATAAATGAAAATCTTCGAGTTTTTATCTTTAAAGTCAGGGTTCAAGCCACTCTGTTGGCATGGGTCCAATCTGTGACAGTTTCACTGGTTAGGTTTCAGCAGTGCTTTGCAGCAGCTAACCCTGACCTCTGACTTATCTGTGGGGCCCAAGTGGATATAAAATAATTGATTTCTAATTTCTAACAGATGGAAATAGTCATTATGAATGCCACACTGTTACACCAGACATATGATAGGTGTGTTTAAATCATATCGCCAGCAGAGGGCGATGTAAACTTGTTGTTTTTCCATAAGATGACATCTTGGAAATAATATGAGCAACAAATTTCTCTTATTACACTGAACAAAAGCTATTACATTCCCTGTAACCACTGAGAATTAACATTTCCATTCATCTGTAACAATTACAAAGCTTCCCTCCCAGCTGGGTTATATCTTCTAACCAAGCCTTAGGTTTCACAATAAGACACCTCTGGCATCATATATATAATGGCAACCACTTCATAAAATATTCAGGGTGGGGATAACACCATACAGTATGTTACCTATATCACCACCTGGAGACTAAAATGATTGCAGCTCACATCCCTGTTAAACCATGACATTTAAAAACCAAAGTTAAAGTTGTGTAAAATTATCCACGTGATTTTCCAGGTGACATCCCTCCTTACCTCTACATAACTTTGTAGCATCTAATGAGGCCAGCTGCTTTCGGAGGTGCCCTATAAGAGAAACTGAATCCTGCTGGCGCTGTAGCAGTCATTGTCTAAGTTTATAGGGCGCTTCTATAGTTTCCCTTGCCCTCGATAGGCAGTGGTTGAAGCACTGGCTCCTGTTACACTGACGCAATACAAGGTGCACTGATGGCGTCACACCATCAGCTGCTGACAGCTCTAATTAATTGTGTTTAATTACATCATTATAACTTGAGTAAACCAAGACTCAGAGTGAATGTCTTTGGTTACAGATTACTGGTTGTTTTTCACCCTTGTTTAACTGACTCCAGTTCACAGTGTTTATTTCAAAAACAGGCTGAGTGGACTGTTGCAGTGGAGCTACAAAAATATAGTCCAGTTACAAAACAGCAGTGTCTTTTTGGCACCAAGTATAATTGCCTGACTTAATTAGAAATCAACAAAATGGACATCTTGACTGACTGCAGTGATTAGATGTGAAATAGTGGCTTCATTTAGAAGTCCTTAGAATTTGTTGACCAACCAATCAGCTCTATGCAACACAGCATTTTTTCTAAGGTTGAGGAAATAGTTCAACATTTTGGGAAATACACTTATTCACTTTCTTGCTGGGAGTTAGATGAGAAGATCGATACCTCTCACATGTCTGATGCTAAATATGAAGCTAGAGTCAGGAGCTTAGCTTAGCATAAAGACTGGAAGGTAAACAACTAGCCTGACACTGTCCAAAGTTAAAACAAATCAGCCTCCCAGCACCTTTAACACTCACTAATTAACATGTTGTGTCTCATTTGTTTAGTCCATAGTCCGGTATAAAGATGTCAGGTTCTCAGTTGGACACTTATGCTAAGCTACGCTAATCATCCCCTGACTCTAGCTTCATACTTAACAGACAGATGTGAGAGGTGTATCCATCTTGTCATCTCACTCTCAGCAAGGGAGCAAATAAGCGTATTTCCCAATAGGCCAAACTATTCTTTAATTAGTGTTGATTTTCAGTGATGGGGTTTTGACTGGTGAGTTGTTTGTGCGCTCACAGAGCCGATTAACTCTGATGGATGTGGCTGAGTTGATATTTGCTCTCTCAGAATTGAACACAAATGAAACAAATTATAATTCCAGTCTTTGGGCTCTGAGAAACAGAAACAGAGGCAGTCAGGAGTTCAACAGCTCACTCAAGGACACATTTTCCCACCTCATTTGGAAATTTCCTTACACACTTACACTTTACACACTCACATTTCTGTTTTTTTGTACGCATTCAATGTCTTGCTCAGGCACTTGAGTATCCAGGTGAAATACTCTCTTTCTTACTCACTATCCCAAACTTCCAACACATGCTTTTGGAGACAGTGAAGCACTGAACTTAGTCGCTGATTACTTTTTAAAGAGACATTCAGTAGCAGCACTATAAATATCCTCGTAGATTAAAGCTACATTCTATATTTGGCCCTTTATACTGTCAATTAGCTGGCGGGTGGCTTTACTATCCTAGAAAATGATTCACAGTCAGCTATCCGTCACTCAATACAGTGCGTCGATAAGCTAAATGTAGGAGCTTTTTGCAGTCATCTCTCAGTGTCATTAGCCATAAATCAAAGGAGGAGATTGATCAGTGGGCAACTTCACCTTGTATGACATCTTTTAAATGGATTGCCCTGTCAAGATATTAGGCAGGGTCGATGATGTGTGTGTGTCTGTGTGTGTAGTAATGTGAATTGGCAGATTAGTGTTTGGGTTATTCAAACATTTTTCACAGCTAAGGAAATGTTACTAGATTTAGCAATTTCTGAGGCACCTCAGGTGATTTTATTTGACAGGAGCAACCAGACACAAATTTAGCCGTATTATTTGGACTGTGGGGAGCAATGTGTTGACTCCCAAAGCTTGTGGTGGTAAATTGGTGCGGCTCATGCCAGCGCACGTACACTCGCAGTGCTGTCGTGTCTAATCCAAAGTGATGTGGTGATCACAGTGCTTTTAATACACACTGTAGGCCTGCCTGTCCTCTGAGAGCTGGGCGCTGCAGCAAATGTATAGCAAATATATTCATGTGCAAATTAATTATATCACCTTGCAACTTCTCGCAACTCTTTGATCAGCCTAGAGCTACTTTCTTTGACACTTGGCAACACTGGTCTGGAAGCAGAAAGAACCACAGTTTTTGGAGTGCAGGTAGCAAGCTTGAATGCCAATTAAGGGACAGAGGTTAATGTAAGAATAAATCCAAATTCTAGGTACACTTTTTAAGTCAGGCTAGAGTGGTTCTATAGGGATGGCAATGTCGATCAATTGGTCCACCATTTTGGACTGAAATATCTCACCAACTATTGGATGGATTTTCATGAAATTTAATACAGACATTCATGATCTCCAGAGGATGAACCCTAATGACTTTGGTGATGCCCTGGCTTTTCCTTTAGAGCCATCATGAGGTTCACACTTATGTTGTAGTGACATGTCTTGACAGCTATTGGATGGATTGAAATGGAATTTAATACATACATGTACACTGATGGTCTCCAGAGGATGAAATCCTAATGACATTGGTGATGCCCTGGCTTTTCCTCTAGTGCCACGAGCAGGTCAAAATTTTCATTCACTTATCCAGTGAACTATCTTAACTTCTACTGCATGGATTGTGACAGTCATGGTTCACAGAGGATGTATCTTAATGACTCTCTGACTTCCCTGAATTCTCCTGTAGCACCACCATGAGGGTGTGGTTTTGAGTGAAATGTCTTGACAACTAGCAATGGCATTTGCTACAGGCGTTCATGTCCCTCTCAGGATAAATTATAAAAACTTGGGTGATTCCTTAACTTTTTATCTAGCACCACCATCAGGTCAAATTTTTAAGTCATCCAATGCTTTGGTTTGTGAGCAAATACCTGCTAAACTAATGACATCCCCACCAGCCGCAAATGCACTTTGTGTTTATTGCTAATTAGCAATTGTTAGCATGCTACCACGTTAAATTGAGATGCATTAGGCTTTGAGCTAACATTTAGCTCAGCTTCATAGATAGCAGCTTCATAATATCAGCTACAGTACTTCTTGTTTTACCCTTTGCCTTTTCACCAGACTTCAGTGCAATCTAATGTTACTTTTTTTGGCTCCATCCATTGAGGTTTAACTGATCCAGTAAGATTATTTCTGCCTCTAGTTCAGCTCTCCCTCTAAGAGATGTCTCTTATCTGAGTCCTAATGTGTATATGTGTACAGAAGTTTTTATCTGCATGTAAAGCAGTATCCTTGTGGGTGTCTGCTTGTGCATACATGGATCTGTGTGCTGTCCACATGCAGCATTTATCCACGGCACAGGTATCAATCCTGAAACAGCTTGGACAACTGCAGATGTCCAATTCTTCCCCGGAGAATCCGATCCATGCCAGTCACAGACTTCAGACTAATGCCTTGCCAGTGGAGGAGGCATGATGGGAAAACCCACAGAGGCATGGCTGATCCTATAAACAAGCCATTGATAAAGGCGTATTTCATCTGACTCTGGCTGTCACAGAAAATATCACCCCCTGATCTGGCTGACTGAAGGGAAACGTATAGCGACAGATGAAGAGAGAAAGCAGAGGAAGAGAAAATATCCGAAAAGAAAGAGAAGTCAAAAAACAACTGTCTTTTAGAAGGCAGATCTTGCTGAAAGAGGCAGAGGTGAAGAAGTTGGTGTGTGTGTGTCTGTTTTGTGTGTGCATTGTGGGGAGTGGGAGGTGGCGGGGAACACAATCCAGGGATGATCCATCCAGCGATAGGGATTGGACAAGTTGCCACGGCAACCCTGGCTCCTGATCCCCAAGACCGGCTGGAGCTGGCACAGAATGAGAGCAAGCGAGCAAGAGAGAGAGACAGATCGGAGGAGAGGGAAAGGGGGGAGGCGAGATGGTTTTGGTCGGCTGGAGTGCTGCCAGAGGTTTTGACAACAGTACAGTAATGAACAGGAGGGATGGAGTCGTCGCATAGAAAGCTAGAGTCTCCAGAGGGATAACCTTTTAATAGTAAGGCCATCTGAAACCATCAACCCTTCATGAACTGACAAGACTGAACACACACACACACACACACACACAGGTACACACACACATTTACAGAACATTCAATTTCCCAGTAGACACAGTGTGGAAGAACATACTGTACACATACAAACACGGAAATATTGAAACACTGAACACAGATGCAGTCTGCTGTAGGTGTGTGTCACTTATATACATATATTTGGTTCCTATAACATTAAATTGATTTTTTCAGAACATCACACCGGAAAATGTAGCCTTTTCAAGTGTATTATGTTTTTATGTTTTGTTACCTGAACTGTAAAGTAAAGCTTAGAGAAACGTAAGATAAATATGAGGGGTCACAAGATAATTATTTTCACTAAGAAAGGATCAAACACTGCGTAACTACAGGATGTACGTTTTTTTTTGCACACTCTATTTGTGAATATGCGCTGTAACCATAAGAGCTATAATATTAGAGGGCTAGATTTGGACCAACTACTGTACTCTCTACAAATCCTCAGAGAAATACACGGGATTACCAGGATAGAAAGTAATTCAATAGGTAAACACAGTCTAAAAATACCTCGGTCCCTGTGTGCTCTGTCAACACTACTCGCAATGCATCATAATGTTGGTCTAATCGTGTCTGTGTGTAGTATGCATTGTACTGAGAGTATGCAGCAATATGATCTTCATTTTGATCTCTCAGGCAGTCAGTCACGAATTATTGACTGCTTTATATCTTACAACTGTCTTGAATTCTCTGACGTTATCAAGTAATTTTCAGATAAAGCTGTTTCCAAGGTGAGTTCATGGGGGAAAAATGCTGCTAGAGTTCACACTGATCATTACAATGACTACAAAGTGGAACCAGGGGTGTAGACATTGCATATATTGCTTCACATTTACAACTCTATTCTTGTTCGATTTTGTAGGAAGCAGGCTATATTTGAATTTTAATGTTGCCCAGAGTAGTTCTGCTGCCAAGTGAGTGATATTTTTACAAGACTTTGTTCCAATATCATTCCTTAGATTCAAACGCCAACTCACTATTGTTGCCAGAAAATGATTCATGTGACTTGTTTGTGATTCTGTAGCTGGGGAACATCCAGCTGCTCTCATAAATAGATGCAATTGTCACCATCTGTAATGGCAATCACTGCCTCATTTAATTACACACATAGGTGTAAGGACGAGTGCAAATCTCAGGTGTTTACACGTGTTTACAAGACGGGCTGTGCGTGAGGAGAAGGCAGAGTGAGGAGCTGTGTAACACTGGAGCCTGGCACCACAGCTGTAATTTCATAACTGACGAAGAATTTCATTGAGGTCTCTCGGCAGGAGTCATTGTAGGGCAAAGAATTGCTAAATGCAGAAACAGAACTGAGTGCTATGCTCATGGGTTTGATGGTAGGAACTGGCACAAGAAGCTGATGAGACCTGGCTTGGGATTTGTGCTAATGACTTTATAAACTCTTTTCAATTTTTATTTATCCAGACAGGGGTTGCAAGAGACAAACATTCATACATGGGAGCAGATAGCAACTAGTTAAGATTCTTGCTCAAGGGCACTTGAGCAGTAATTCATGATGGTGATGGATGCTAAAACATACCTTGTATTTGTCAAAAGACCAAAATCAGCCTGATGTAAAACCTATAATGTTTTCTGTACAAGATTTCCATCCAATAGTTGTTGAGATATTTCTGTCTGGACCAAAGTGGTGGACCAACAGATGCAGCCAGCATGGCTAAAAACCCAACTCTGACCCAGTCGTAACCAAAGTGGAAAGTCGGCAACTGCCCTTGCACCCCAGACCTCCAGGAACCCCCAATTCCCCAGGTTTACTGTGTATATGTTGGTTTTAAGTTATTTAATCACTTGCAAATTTGCTAGGGAATTTGCACCACTAAAGTAAAATATCAACTGGGTCCAGCATTATTATGTAGTCTTTTGGCCCTAGCTTCTACAGGGGCCCTGTGTCAAAACCCAGTTCTAACAACTTTATTATATTGGTTTATTTTATCCTCATACGGTGAATTATCCTAAATAAAGTTGGGTTTTATCAAATTATATCCAGTATAAGAGTACAGGTTGGTTTCTGTGTCTCTGCAAATGTATTCTGTATTCTATGTGCATTCACTTCATAGGAACTCGGAGGCAAGATGGGCCAAACAGCCTATTCCGGCCTGGGGCCCTCAAACAGGTTAATCTGGCCATGGTCATAACTCCGTGAAGAAGTGGGAACAGGCCAAAATGGTCTCCCTCCAATGGGCTAAAACTCAAATCTGTACTCAAGGACAGCCACACAAGTACACAAACAGATATATACACACACATTACCCTGAGTCAGAGTCACTCTTTGGCACCTCGAGTGGACTAGCAAAGAGATGGGGACATGTGCAGGGTGATACATCTCTGGGATGACACCTCTCTTTGGCGATGAGCTGTGCAGTCACAGGCGTTTAGCTGTGATGGCGACACTGACAGAAGACAAAGCCACGGGTTTACGGAGAGCCGCCGGCGGTATCTCGGAGTGACACGTGGGTTATCGTTGACACGCCAACACTGCATCCCCAGCGCGTATTTCCCATGAACCGCTGAGCTGAACTGCCAGGCTCCCAAAAGATAGCAAGACAGCAGGCGAGGAAAGGTGAAACATTTATCTGTGGAAGGGGCCAGCTGTGGAAAAAGTCTGGGACAAAGTTGGATGTGTGCCTGCTGCAGAAACAAAAAGTCCAACCAGCAACATTGGATAACTTTCTTGTCAGTTTTCATCACCTGTGCCTTTCTCTTACGTCCACTTTGTCTAACTAATTTTCAGAGACTTTTCTATTCCGCCACACTTCGTCTGTAATCATTCAGCTATGATCTTTCTGACGGTCAACCTTCTCCTATTGTCCTTTCCTGGCTCCCAGCCAGAGCGGAGATCAGGGGCCAACAAAAACAAGAAGAGGCAGAAATAAACCGAGAGAGAATAGAGAGACCGTGGGGGTCATTCCTGGGTGTAGGCAGCCATTTGCCCTAGAGTGATCCGTGGATTAGGGGCCAAGGCCTGGCTGCCCGATCCAAATTGTTCCACATACTGAACAGATTAAGCTAAAAATGAATGGACCAACCGAGCTGATAGAGTCGGGCTTATGGGGGGATATTCTCCTTTCAAAAACACTCCCAGCAGCAGGGGCAGCAGCAAGGAGGCTAAAGACTGATAGCAGTGGGAGATTAACATAGAGAGGAATTTATACTCTCGCAGAGGAACGCTCTGATAGGACTGGGCATCATCATTATCACAACCATTATCACCATCCATCATGATCAATCATCATTGTCAAGCTTGACGGCACTGTCATCATGATTATGCTTATCATCATTTGCCACTTTGGTACAGACTGAAATCTCACAACTATGGGATGGATTGCCGAGAAGTTTTGTACAGACATTCATGGTGCCCAGAGGATGAATCCTTTTGACTTTGGGGATCCCCTGGCTTTTCCTCCAGTGAAACCATGAGGTTAATATTTGTGGTTTTGAGTGAAATGCCTCAGCAACTATTGGATGGACTGCCATCACATTTGGGGCAGACATTCATGTTTCTGTTAGGATCAATTGTAATAACTTTGGTGAACCTTTAAGTTTTCATCTCATGCCACCATCAGGTCAAAATTTGACAAATACTTTGGTTTATGGCCATGCTAACACACTAAACTAAGATGGCAGTAGCAGGTAAACAATACCTGCTAAGCATTAGCATTGTCATTGTGAGAATGTTAGCATGCTGATGTTAGCATTTAGCTCAAAGCATCACTGTGCCCAAGCCAGGTTTGTATCCACAAAGTCTTCATGCACAATCTTCATATCCCTCTACTGCATGAAATAATGTTTATTTCCCCCAAAATATTTCTCCCTATTATTTGAATAAATTGGAATCTTCTGATGGTGTATAAATAATCACCCACACCCCCCAAGCAGAAATCAGATTTTTGGAGAACAATTATTAGGTGAAAGCAAAAAAAAAAACCTGCCTCTCAAAAAGACTTTCTGTTGCATATACTCACACACCCCCTACTATT
>NTHP01000674.1:112052-134361 GCA_003416845.1 Oplegnathus fasciatus
AATGACTGCTGCACAGGCTACAGTACACTGAGCCTCTCTCAGGGGCTGAGGTCAGAGAAAATGCCTCATAGTAATAGAGATCCCTTACAACCACCGGGGGAAATCACTGCTGGTTTGTTGGCGGCCCATGTAATTAACCATGTTAGCTTTCTTACACTCACAAAATCTGGAGAATAAACCCCTTGTAGGTCCTAACCTTTAAATCCTGTGTCACGTAACGTGGACGGGGGCTATTGGACAGCGGGCAGCATCCCTAAATTCTGCATGACAAAGCCAATTTTCAATGATTTAGCGCTGACAGTGGAGGGGGGAAATGATGTGATATTCTATTGATTGAAGAGGGAAGTTCTCATTTGGCTGAACATCTCAGGAGCAGGTGGGAATTCAGTGCCTGCTCTTGCTCCAGGATCGCTGAGCAGGATGGATGTTTGCTGTCAGAGGGGCTTGAACCCAGGTTGAAGGACAGTCTCACTACTCACTACTCACACCGTCTGTATCACTGTATCACTCCACCACATGCGATGCTGGATCTAGACCTCTGTGCTGCAAGAGTGACAGCCTGTCAGGAGCTTGCGGTGTTTGGTATTAGTCTATCTAATTAGCAGGGCCCAGGGCAAGGTTACACACTACAGTAATAACCATTTTTTTTCTTTCTACAATACATCATAATGATGGTGATGATCCCATAGGGCAAAGTTGTAATCATTCACCTGCTGACTCAGCTCCAATTATAAAGTGGCGGTTTCAGCTCCATCCTTTTTCAACTTAGGCGTGTCCTACCAAAACCCAGAGAAAAACATCCATCCTCGCTCAAACAAAGCTTTTGCTTGAGACAGACTTTATAGTTTTTGCCCCTTAAGGCTGGGTCACAAGAAGCATTTAAAATGGCAAAATTTTGCAGCGAATCCCAATTTCATTTCAAAAGAATGTGCTATAATTTTTCTAATTTTTTTATAGTGGTATCTGTTAGCTCGCTAGCTACACTAGTTTAGCACTCACAATATGATTAGTCCCTACGTCACCAAGCCTCTACAACAACATTTTCTGTGAAGACTTTCTCCCTCTAATTATTGTTTTTGTGTAACGCACATTCAGTGTATATAAATAAAGCTTAATTATTACAGTTGCAGAACTCCGTGGATAGATTCATTTGACCATAAAATTGTTGGAAAAAGTGACTCTCCTGACAAACAATATTTCCCAAGAGGCAAAGAGTCTTAACATTTCAGTCTGATAGAAATGATCAGTTGGTTGCACTTAATGGAATACAGCTGAACTCATAACCACAGCAAATATCTCTTCTGAAATATCCTCAGACCCTCTAGCTTTACTTCAAAATTCGCTCATGTACTACCACTAAGACCCACATCCCCCTTGCATTGTTTAATTTCCACTTAATTATTCATTACACCTTTAACAGCATCTTAGGGATAAAACTTCATTTCCTTTTCTTACCGTGACTCATAAACCGGGTTGGTAGGATGCAGTCTCATAAAGGGCATAAACAGATAAGTGATGATCCAGATAAATGGAGTGTAAATACAGTTTCATCTATTTATAGCTATCAGTTCCCATAAACTACTGAGCCTCCTTGCCAATAGCATCTGGTAAGAGATATTCAAGGAGCACAGAGAGCGCACTTGTATTATTGTCGCTTCTCAGAAAGTATCTACTGCTCATCCCAAAATCTCTATAACCTCTTGACGCTACCTGTAAGGTTCTTTTCTACTGTTTGGCAAAGCACATTTTGAGTTGTGATATCTTGTACATTTGTTGCACTTGATTGAGCCATTTCCCCCCCCCGAAAAATCCCCATGGTGCACTGTGTTTTAAGAACCAGACCTTTTCATGTGGCTTGTTTCCAGAAATGTGGCCTGTTAGTGGTGGAGTTTTCAAAGGTCCCCCTGAAAAAGTCAGACAACTTTGCAATAATTGTTGTAAAAAACATTCTTAACCAATCCTTTGTGCATTGAAAAAATGGATATTATGTTATTCCATTGTATATTTGTTGGAACTATTATACCTGTTTGATCTTTCTGACATTTTTTGGATGTTTTCAATGATATAACTTGACTATTAAGGTAAATCTAGGGTATTACTGCTAATATTCATAATAATGATTCAACAAGGACTAATTCAAGCACAATAACAATTGGACACTGACCACCTCACTCATCCTCCTCACCCAATGATCCCTTCTGCCCAAAGGGTATGACCTTAGATGCAATGGTGCTTTGACCTAAATGCTAACATCAACACGCTAACATCCTCACAGTGACCATGCTAACATGCTGATGTTAAGCAGGATAATGTTTATCATGTCCACCATCTTAGTTTAGCGTGCTTTAGCATGCTAGCTGATGGGAATGTGATAACCTAAAACTAAACCTCAATTCTCAAACAACTGGACTGACTGGCACGAGTGTCATTAGTTTTCCAAGTATTTGGTGATAAACCAAAAGTATTGGACAAATTAACATTTTGACCTCATGATGATACTTGATGAAAGGTCAGGGGGTCATCGAAAAAGATTATAATGAATCCAGAGGGGGGCATAAATGTCCAAATGAACCAAACGTCCTGGCAAATGTCAAGTGGGACAATTAACAGGTTAAACCTGGGACCTGTCCGTTGTGCTGAAATGGACCTGTAGGTTGCAGCTTTCTGCAGCTTCATTGCTGCTTTAGGCCTAGCCCAAGGCAATAATGTGTCTGTTCCCCCAGTTTCCCACAGGCTTTGTGTTAATGAAATAATAAAAGTCTAATGTTGGGGTCTGGGTGGAACGAGCTTTCAGTGCAAACATATCTCTTTTAGATGACGTTTGAAATTGTCTCAGTGAAGGTTTTGTTGGTCTTGTAGAAGAGGAGATTCCCACATGCCGGTCTTACCATTTTTACTGCAATACTAAATAATGCTTCGTCCTTATACAAACAGGAATTCCTGCATGTCTACTGTACTGACATACAGTCATAAAGAAACAGATTTTTATGTGTGTGTGTGTGCAGGAGCTACATACTTCTTAAGGATTATGTTCTCCTCTCTGTAAAAATTGTGTTCGTCAGTACCAGCTGTCCATTCAGTGAGCATATTATGAGCTAAAATGCAATTAATTAATGTTGTCACTCCCTTTAATGTGAATATGACTCAAGGGCAGGCCTACCCTTTGCTGTTTCACCGCTGTGAGTCGGTGAGTCGTGCTCGCTGTGTGACAGAGACAGAGAGAGGGAGGAGAGGGGGAAATGAAAGTGAAAAAAAAAAGATTTGTGTTGTGGATTAACTCGTTTTTATGGATTCAAATATCATTACAGAGTCAGCTGTGATGAGAAATTGGATGCGGGTAACAAAATGCAGATCAGTACTGATAAATATGCTAAAGCAGCCAATAGAATCTTTGCAATAGGCAGGCCACAAGCCGCAGGGGGAAAATAACACATACTGTATCCAAAGGAAGCTGCCGGTGTATGACAAGGAGAAAAGTGTTGAACAAAGGCTGCCTTTACATGGAATCTACTGTAGTCATTGTTAAAACAAAAGGTCGTAAAAGCAGCATATGCCACCTTCTCTCCAACCCCCCTCTCCCTCGCCCCCCATGCCTATGTATATTGAATCGTTTTCTCAATGGGCCAGATGGAGGGAGAGCCTGTGTAAGACCAGGACAGATGTTTCACTAGATTGTGGGTGTGTTTGTTTGCGTGTGTGCGCCTGACAGTGACACACTGAAAGAGACGCGGGGAGGGAAATAAATTGAATCCGAAAGGAAAGTGGAACAAGGGGAATAAATTGAGAGGAAGGGAGAGAGTATTAAAACGTTTGAACCTCCGGCCCACATTACCTGTCGCTGTTTTAACATGGTAGCAGGACTGTCTTTGTACAAAACAAGGATTCCAAGTATTTATTGGCCTGTTAGTTTATTGGGACTGTGGTTCCGGGGTCAAAGCTTCATGTCTTGCTGAAGTGCCATTGAGCATTTCTTGTTTGCTCCACACTGTTAATTAAATGATCTAATGCTCTGATCACTAGATTTCCCAATAGGAATCCATAAAACATCCAGTGGTGGAAAGTACATTTACTCAATTACTGTACTTAAGTACAATTTTGAAGAATGTGTAATTTAAGTGTTTTCATTTTATACTGTTTTATACTTCTACTGCACTACACTTCAAAGGGAAATATTGTACTTCTTCTACATTTATCTGACAGCTATAGTTACTGTTTACTTTGCAGAATAGGATTTTACATACAAAACATAGGATCAACAAATAAAATATGATGCATTTTTATAGAATAAACTACCCAACAGGATATATAGTAGTTAAAATTAGCAACCAGCTGCAACATTAAAATGCTGCTTACAATACATCATAATTAATAATACTGCTTAGACTGTCTTGTAAAGGTCCCAAGTAAGCAATTACAGCATGTCCTGCTGAAGTGTCCTTGGGGCTTACAAAATGTTTAAGTTGTGCTGATCCCTGATACCTCAATGCTTTACATTAACATCTTTTGGACTACTATCTTGCACATTGCACATACTCTTTGCACTTTATACTGAAGTTACACTGAACAGCACACCTATTTATGCGCCAAAACACCAAGGCAAATCCCTTGCATGCGCAAAGGTGCTTGGCAATAAACCCGATTCTGATCGCAGCAGTGGGGAGGAAAAGTGAAAGGCCCGGGCAGCACCATGGCCAGCGCCCGCTCGTGCGGCGGCGGGGCCTCTTTCCCCTCCGAGGCAGCAGGCGGTGGAGCCCTGTCACATTTTATGCAAAGCGAACCGGAAACTCGAGGCTAGAGAGGACATTTAAAACACGACCGTCCAACCAAATCGTGGCCGAGGGCTCCCCTGTAATGAGATACACCTGCGTTTGCGCTGACGTCACCCCTCCCGGCGCTGTTGGGCGCGTGACTCACAGAAAAGTCACAGGTGAGCCAAAAGTAATCACTCATAAGTGTCAAAAGTAATGTTTATATACTCGTGATATATTCCCTTTCTGTGTTATGATAGAAACAAGCAGCTGTTTGACATAAATAAGGTCAGAAATGAACAAAGGAAAGAGGTTGGTTTTGATAATTATGTCTGACACGATAAGCTACAAGGTAGTTAGGTTATGTTGCTAACTATAAGCTCGCTCATAAAACAAAACAAGGAGTAGTGTAGCTGTAACGCGTTACTGTAATCCGTTACCAGCCAGCCCTGCCTCCACTATCTCTCCGTCTGCCGCTTTGTCTACGCATCCATGTGGGTTTTTCCCCTCGCAGTGTCGGTGTTGCGCCTCTCCGGTGTGTCTCAGCCATTGGCCTCAGAGACCATCAGTCTTCCCTTCACAACAATAGACCCCCGCGCGCGCGCGCACTCACACACGCGCCATCCACTCACGCGCCGACACAAACGCGCACAGCGCTTTCGAGGAGCGACGGTGAAATGTTGGTTAAACTGCGGTTTACCGACTCCTTTCTTTCCAGCTTCACATCGGCGAGGAGCGCAGGGACGCCTCTGCGATGCGCTCAACCGGGGACGCGACGGAGTTGAAATAAGGGAATCACGGGGGGGAGATTTTCTTACGAGGATGACTGACTGGTGACAAAGAAAACGGGGAGCCCCTCTGGCTTCGGTTGTCACCCGCTAGAACTTGACAGAAAGCGTTTTGAGGGACCGGCTCGCTCTCACTTGGACAGCCAAAGATTTTCCATCATCCTTATTTTTGGAGGGGAACCATGCCTGTCCGGAGGGGTCATGTTGCGCCTCAAAACACATTTTTGGGAGTAATTATTCGGAAATTCGAAGGACAAAGTGAGTACCTCTCCTTGGTGTCCAGTGCTGTGTGGGTGCGCTGTGTTGTGCTGCCTTTTGTGTCTGCACCCTGAGAGCAATTATTTAGGAAATCGCCTAATAGGCCTTCTTTTACAACAACAAGGCTTGTGATGCAGATAGGCTACAATGGACTAATTCTATTTTGCCCGTGATTTTGCTAAACTATGTGTCAGAGGCCCATGAAAAGTCATTATAAGTTAATTATCCTGCTACCTTTATCTTTGTTTTATAGTTCTGTAGTGCTGCACTCTCCTGCTCCAGTGGAAAATGTAGTTTCAAAAGCTGCACATGAGAAATAAGGATTAAGGGATTTAATTACTTTCAGATCATATCCCAAAAATACCTCCTTTGCCCTTATTAAACCCTCCAGTTATGTTTAGTTTTCATAGATTATTTGCAGTGCTGTGTTGCAGCACAGCATGCTGGAGGCCTATTAGATAAAGCAAAGGAGTAAACCAGCATCACTTGTGCCATAAATCTGGTTTTACGGCTGATAACGTGGGAAAACTGGCTTTCCTCACATTCATCTTTTAACTGTAATGTAAGTAGAAGGCTACCTCAATCATAGAAGTAAGGTTTTGTGCAATAAAGGTTTGATTAGTGCACTAATAATCAAGCGTTCATGATCACATGATTAGTATAAACAAGTAAAAATCAATCCAGCCTGCTTATGAAGTTCCGTTTATATTCACAGGAACAGTTGAGCACCTATATTAAGGATAATCCCATGTAAACCCATTACTCCCACCTACCTGTATTTATATTTTTGTGAAATCTTTTCAAATCCCTGTTAATGTGTTTATTGTTTTAATGTATTAAGTGATATATCCACATGTTTAATAACATGTGGCTGCCCATGAACAAATTAACATTCCCCCCCCCCCAAAATCTCTCCTTTTACCTCTTCACAGATAAGAAATTCATCATAGCCAATGCCCGGGCGCAGAACTGCGCTATTATCTACTGTAATGACGGCTTCTGCGAGATGACGGGCTTCTCCAGGCCGGACGTCATGCAGAAGCCGTGCACTTGCGACTTCCTGCACGGCCAGTTCACCAGCCGCCACTCTGTGGCCCAGGTGGCCCAGGCGCTGCTGGGCTCAGAGGAGCGCAAGGTGGAGATCACCTACCACCGCAAGGATGGTGAGTGCTGTGGGCTGTCTACGTGGGCTCAGGTGTGTGCGGCACATGATGTGAAGCCGCTGAAGTAGTCTTTCTTTAAAATGCACACTGGCTGAGCTGCTGAAGCTCTTTCTCCAAAAGTAACCATCATGTTTTGGTCTCTTTTCCACCATTAGACTTATAAGAATGGTTGAAAAATACTTTGTGTTACAGTGTTTGAATTTGTTGCGTGCTGCACCACACAGACCCAGCTGCAGTGTTAATGCAGGGTATGTAGATGTGGGATAAATGTGTGAAAGGTGACTTTTACAATGTCTAACACTCTAGGTACACAGTGGGCAATTTTTAGTTCTGAGTCGGCTCTATCTGGAGCATTTTGCAGCAGCGAATCACTAAGTGCACCCATTTAGAACCCTGAGGGGGGAAGAGCAGCTGTGCAGGTTTCCTTTGCTGTGAAGTCCAGTTTTGAAATGATGCAGGCGCTGGGTGGCTGAGAAAGATGTTCATTAGCCTGCGCTGGATAGGGCACCCTGGGAAGGATGTAGCTCACTTCCCTGAAGACTAATGTGAAGATAGTGAGGCTTGTGGTTTCTCTGCTTCTGTTCTCATCATCTCCAAAAAAAACCTACTGTACAGAATAGTGTACTCAGATGTCATTCTGCGTTCATTCAGCTTACATTTTCTTCCTGCTACTGCTCACACACCTGACAATTGTCAGTGACTGACTGCATCTGTATAGCTCTTCGACTGGCGTGCATATGCTGCTTCTGAATTCTGCATGCAGATCATGACTTGGCATGACAGCTGGTATGGTTTTGATGAGTTACAAGGCGAGCTCCAGAGTGGAAGTTTAAACCAGTCGCATCAACTGTGCTGGTTCAGGGAGAGTTCATGTCCTGACCTCCAACAATGACATATGTATTCAGATGAGTAAGCCTCCTTGCATAATGCTTAAGGACTGGTGAGGTTTCACAATGGCATAAATGAGGATTAATATGTGGTGATCACCCATGGGTGCTTGTATGATGTTATTGTTTGTATGTTGGAGGACCCCAGTGGAAATAAGCCATAGGATTTATTGTGTTTTATCCGCAATGATTGTTAATACTGCAGTGTGTTGTTTTTAATCAAATAAAAATCAATCAGCTGCACTTAAACTGAGCCCACAGGGTGCAGCATTTTCTCAGAACTTTGCAGCAGTTTTTTTTTTTTTTTTATCAGATTGAATGTACTGAAAAGTTAGCTGAAACAACAGTGAAATTATACTTTTTGTATCAATGAATCACACCCAATTTGACGCCTGAATTGCTGGAAAAAACAGCATGAGAACAGTTTGCAAAAATTGCAGCTATTTAACAGCAAACAATATAAAAACATCCATAAAATATATTGAACACTTGCTGAATAAACCACTTTAACTCCTCTTAAGCCCACTTCAGGCCTGTTCCCACCAGCTAAGTTAGCACTAGGTAGAGTGACCAAAGCGTCTACATTTTTGAGTTCAAGAACATCAGAGTATCTGACAAATGTCCCACCGAGCATCCATTAGCGAAGTACAGCAGTTTGCAACTGGTAACCCATGAGTGCCGCAGGAGAAACATAATGCTCCTGATGTGGGGAAAGGGTTAAAATTTATATCTGCTTACAAACAAATGGATTTTCTCATGGATAATGAAACAAGATGCTGTCAGGGGGAATTGTTTTGACATTTCATGTGCAATAGGAGCTCTGGATCAGTGATGATGATGATGATGTGGCCTTTAAAGAGTGACGACGTGTGTGTGTGTGTGCGTGTGTGCGTTGGTGTAATTCATACTCAGGCAGGTATAAGAAAACCCAGAGGGACAGAGGTGATGTAGATTAGGTCAAAGACGGTTTACAGAACAGTTACAAATGATAGTATCCTTGGAGACATAGATGTGTGGGGTCAAAGGTCGAAAGAGTGAGATAAAGATACAGGAAAATGCTTGTGGGAATAGGCAGAGGGAGATGTGAGCTTATTTTCTGTCTGAGTGGGCTTTAGCCTGTGCCCCCTGTCAATGTGCAACCCATAGCCTGGTTTTATTTTGTCTTTACTGAACTTTGACTAGCCTGGAAAAAGCACCATAAGAAGCTCAGTCAGTATCATAAATACTACAGTTTCCCTTTGTTCTCTCTAGAGATGGGATCCTGCCCCTGTGATTGGAGCTGCAGCATGTCTTATTTTATGTATTTCATACCGAGAGGTAAAAATTAACTAAGAACATTTACTTAAGTACCAAGTTCAGAGGGACAATTTATGCTTTTTACTGATAGAACATCTTAAAAACAAACTTTCGCCAAGGAAGTTCCTTTAACATATCTACAACTTTCTTCTGTTATGAAAGACGTGGTTCCTACAACGTTCCCGTAAACTTAGCGGAACATTGCATAGTTACAAGCACCTTCAAGAGAGGTTCTCAGCACGCAGGAACCATTAGTGAGCACTCCCATTAGTGAACAGCTTTGCATAACCACCAGATAGCATAATGTAGAATCCTTCTGGGAATATTTGTCGAACTAATTAACCAAACAAAAATGTTCTTTGAAGACTAAAAGGCAACAACCAAACTTCAGGATGAGTAATATACTTTCACTTTTAATACTTGCTTTAATACTTTACTCACTTTTAGTCAACTTAAGTTTTGAATGAAAGACATTCACTCATCTTTGAGTATTTTCATACTGTACTCATAGCGAGGTAAAGGATTTAAGCACTTTAAACTGGACCATAACAGGGCTGATGCCTCTCTAGGCCGGCGTATTGTCAGCCAAACCGAGCTGGGGGTTCAGTCTGCATCGATCCGCTGAGCAAACAGCTTTAATGAGGACACAAATACCTTCATGTTGCATTGATCTTCAAAACCGGTGCATTGGAGTGGGAAAATCAATGACGGCCAAACGCCCTCCCTCCAACGGCTGGCCCACGGGAGACTTGAATAAAAAGAGCTGGAGGACTTCTGACTGTCAGACCCTGCAGCGGGGGAAAAGGCCTCATTACCATTCTGTATGCTGTGCTTCTAATTACTTCAGTGTTTTCCTCTCACCTGACTCAGGGCTTCTCCAGGGAAGGTCATACACCTGCTTTAACAAGGCAGACTGCTCTTATAATCTCCTTTTTATAATAAGCAAGTATGGCTGTACAATTAAACATACTGTAGATCATCCCTGGACATCATTTTATGTTGTCATAGTTCATAATGTGTTATGTTTGTGTATTTTTAAAATCCTGGTATGTTGTTGTATATCCAACACTTCTAGTATGTGTAACTATTTATAATCGTTGACTGCGCTCAAAATGTGAGTTAAAATGTGAAGAGGCAGGAAGCTCCGGGGGGAAAAAACATCGTAATAGTACATCTTTGAAAACACAGTGAAAAAAAATGGACTCCATTAAGACTGAGACAGTACTAGCAGTTTTATTTTGAGCAATACTGCAATGAAAACAATGCAGGAAAGCCAGGTGCAAGAAATCCAGCAAAGATATTGTTAAATTAAAGGATTTCAGGTAGCAGCAATTTAAGAAATAGTTTCATTTTAGACTTCTGTCCCTCCCCTTATCCAGCAGACACACTCAGCTCTCTTCCTATCTCTGTTGTCTCCTGTATTGGAATTCCTGGGGAAATGTCATTGCGGCAAGCTGATTGCGCTCCTCGTGGTGGACCACTGGGGTTTCTGCGAGGCAATCTTCTCCTTTTTAATCCTGTGACCCGGGGTCTGCATAAACGCATCACCCGCCGTCCTTTACAGTCCGTGAAGGAGATCGGGCTCGTCAGCACAATCTCTGGCACATTCTTAATGCTTTATGATTTGTGCCTTTGCAGAACCGCTGGTCCCTTTGCCTTCCAGTGTACATATCTCCATGACCTCTATAGGAGAAGTAGCTGTCATTAAAGTGCAAAAGTTTATTCCGCACCCCGGTGCTTGACATTTAGATACTGAGCTGTTTACTGCACTTGCTGCAAGAGCAATCTCTTAAACGCAGGACAAGACAGCTGTTCTCAAATTTGACTTCTGTGTTATTGTGATTTTTGTCAAAGGCCACTCCTCGCAGTTTGTCCCATACTGCTATAACTCATCTGTAACATAGCAGTGCTGTGTTGACAGATGTGATTTCCCAACAGTAAAGAGAAGGATGATCTTGTAAGTCATTTTTCACCTGCACAGCTTAAGGCTGTGTGTAATGTGAGTGACGATTAATGTTTTTATTGATTGACCTTAATATGTTCTCCGAACAGTGCCTCTCCTCAACTCAGTCAGCACCTGAACAGACAGAGTGACACAATAGTGCTATTTTGCTTTGCTCTTTGTTGTCATCATCCCACATATTTATGCACTGTTGGTCTTTGTTTCCATCCGTAACTAATGGAAAAAGCAAACCAGAGCCTGTGAGAGAACAAGAGGATACTGCAGTAGTCATTATGCATAATGTAGTGTGTGTAGTGTGTAAGCTATGCAGACTGGTGTGTGTGTGTGTGTGTGTGTGTGCGCACACTGTATGTTTGTGTAAGACAGTTGATGACAGATAAATTTCACACAATTATAATCCCATAAAAGCCAAAACTCTGCTGGACAAATTGATTGCTTCATAAAGTTTGAGCAAACAAATTAGCCAGTAATTATTTGCGAGGACAAATGTCCAAACAGATTTAGATTGGATACATGTGTATAGCCCATCGCATTACAGATATATAATGATGATAATCTGATTAAACATAATTTTTCAAAGTGCTACTTAATATTGCAGACTTATGCAACACAACAATGATCCTACTCGTATTTAGTCGTTGAAAAGTTTTTTGTTCTGAACACGGGGTGCCTTGCTGGTGTTGTGTCTAAAGTTTACTCCTCTAAAAAATATATCTCCCCTTTCTCTGTCGATTGCACACAAGGAAAAAAGTAACTTTTAATGTTTAAGTATTTCTTGATTTATTTTCTTGTCAGTGCCTTTTTCAAATAGCAAAACACAGCTATAAAACATTGTAAAATCAAATAACCTTCATATTGGCTCCCATCCAGAACCACAGCAGGTTGGAGCCAAAGAAGTCATTAAAGAAATCCAAAATTACCGAGGGGCTGTCATGTAGAGCATCATTTGTTCAGACTGCAGTTGAGGGCGAAAGGAAAAGACCTGAAACATGCTGTAATCATTCTCCATTCATTTAGCCCTTGACAAAGTCGCTCCATTACGTGGCCTTACAGCAAGTGCTGGAAGGTTGCCAGGATTTTGGATTTGGGTTCGTTTTCTTCTGGCAGGGTTTTGTAAAAGATAGCCCACGGCCTATTTAAATGCTAATGCTTCACAGTGTAATTAGACAATAAAGGAGCGAGAAATTGGATTTGCAAGGTGAGACGATCTCTCCTCATCTTAAACAAATGAAAATGATAAAGCAGTAGCTGGCCAAGAAGCACAACCCCTTATTTTTTTTAAAGACCACCTGTTTCCGATCTTACATTGAGCAATGCACTGCAGTTAGCAGCTACAACTATTGCTTCAGCCAATTCCTCTTAGTCTTTTATTTGTTAATGAATGCATTCAGCGCTGCAAATAAATTGCTTAGAGATGCATTTGCAGCTCTGGTTAGAGAATCAAGGAATTAAACCTCCTTGTCTTAATGACAGCTTCAAAAATCACTGAGTAAAAATAAACTGTTCTAACCAGCATAGCACATATTTACTCAGCAACAGTTGTTCTGCCTGCCTCTCCATTCAGTGATTCAAATAGAATAATCTCAGAGTCTTGCTTTCCATACTAAAGAGCCGACTCTCAGGGTCCTTGGTGTATCAAGAAATCCATAAGCTCAGTACATGGTAAAAGCTCTCACTTGCAAATAGCAAATGAGACTGAAAATGTCATACTATAAATAGATTAAAGTTGGTTGTGCTTCAGTGATGCTCACTGAGATTAGAGTTTTTTTCCCCCTCACCTTTTAAAATGAAAAATAAAAAGTAAAAGAATACCTCACTCTGGGGACTAGAACACTATGGATTTACCATTCTCTTACTTATTTAACATATACATCTTAAGCTATTTTGTGTATTACTGAATCTTGAATGAGCTACAACTAACAATTATTTAATTGATTAATCTGCAGATTATTTTCTTGATTTGTCTAATAAGGAGAAATGCTCACCACAATGCCCCTCTTCTTTTGTTCATCTAACAGGCCCAAACTCAAAGATTTTCAGTGTACAATCCATATAAGACAAAGAAAAGTAGCAAACCTTTGCATTTGGGAAGCTGAACCTGCAAATGTTAGGCAAGTGACTCAATCGAGTAATCAATTAAAACTTGTCATTTTTTCATTTGCTTGATATCAGTGAAATGATTTGCTTTATTTGGCCTCGTTTTAAAAGAGCACCCCAGCGATTTTGCATTGCACTCTTATAACATTGTACAACTCGCAATGAATTTCCAACCTGGCGCCTACATTACCCACGATGCAACTCGACCACCGACAGTTCACTCAGAGATTCGGGTGTGTTATGGCGGTAGCGGCTAATGTAGTCTGAAGCCTCAATAAGCTCACTTCTTCCACACCTCCTGATATTTTTCATTTTCAAACTTGTAGTCTTCAACCGACGCTGACTCGAGTGACATCACTTGAGTACATTTATCAGTCCTCACGCAGCTCCCTCTGGAGACTTAAAAGGTTTTATATAACTTTTTCACATATGTAGTAGTACTCCCCAACACCTGGAAATGCACTTTGATGTGTTAAATCAGTGGAGTGCGCCTTTAAGTTACTTAGGGCTGCTCCACCATATTGTGTGAACCACTCTTAAGAATAATAAGTAACTAGTGAGGCTCTACAGCCTCAGAGGAGGCCAGACATGATGACTGATAATGATTTGACTCGGGTTATTTGCCTGAAGCGGCCCGACTTTGATGGCGTGACTCCGGAATGGAAACCATTCTCTGTTAAACCAATTCTTGTACACCCAGTGCTGCGCAAACAAGATAAGCTCCTGTTCTGTTTCGCCTGCAGTCTCTTTCAGATTCTCAGGTTCAGCTGTGTTCGAGAGCATACAGTAGACAGCTTGTGTCTGCGAGAGACATATGCATGAAGGAAGATAGGAGAGGAGCAGATGCAGTTGGGGGGGGGCAACACAAAGACAAAATTAGACGCATAAATTAGACGGAGGGAGTGTGTGGATGTAGGAAGGAGCATTCATCCTAAACTAAGTTTGACGTGTGTGACAGAGGGATGAAGTGAGTGAGCAGAGAGAGTAAATGAAGGTGTCAGAGAGAGAGAGAAATCAGGTGCAGCTGAATATCAGGTGGCTTCTTCCGTTGCAGGAACGCCCTCTTGAATCCAGTCCAGCAGCTTGAGAGCTGCTTCAATTATGGATGGCCCTAGTTCTGTCTAACACCTTGTGTCTGTCTCTCTCGGGGCGAGAGGGGGTGTTACCTCTTTAGGATTATGCATACGTAAAATTATTCTCAATTGACTACAGTAAAAATTGTCTCAGTTATTGCAGTGCCCAACATAGACTAAAGCCATAAAGGATCAAATGGATAAAAGGAGTTGCCTGGCAAATGATGTGTGACTTTGAATACGGCCGTCCGGCTCGCTCTCATCAGTTCTTATGAGCCTGGGAGAAAGCAGTGTAATGAGCAAGCCCCCCCCACCCACCCCACTCTCAATCTAAAGTGACATGGATAGATTCATGTTGTAGCAAAGGCTTCGATTTCCTCTACGTTCATGCCTCACAGTGGATCTCATTTATAACGAGTCTCTTCAATGGCTTCCCGAGGCTGCCAGCAAGAAGACGACGCTCCAGGATTACAGATTGGTCATTTACAAGATGTGTGGTTACTGCCCTTGGTTGTTGCCATTATAAACTTGAGTGCTTTAAAACAGACAAAGTGGAGGGATGTAAAGTAGACACGTGCCCCTGCTGTACTTTTCCAGTCACGTTTTAACATATCTAACTGTCACCACATGTACATTTTTGAACTATTCAGATGGATTTCCTCCTGTCTGTCACACCCTCACTTTCCCATCTCTCTGGGAAAAAAAAAGAAAAGGCTCTAAGTGCACTACAGCATAGTGTTGTCCTGGCAACCGTTGACAGAGCTATGATATATCACTGCAACTCTCAAATTCATCCTGGCATGTCTGCCTATGGGGCTCAAAGCTGGAGAACTGAGCAGACTACCGGGATCCAGTCACACAATCCTGAAACTGCCATTGAAAGCAGAATCTGAGTCTGAGTTTATTTGCCAAGTACAACTAATGCAGAGGAATTTAACTTGGTGATGCTGACTTCAAAGGATCATAGACACACCTAGTATAAGAACAACAACAGGATCGCATACACTGTAATGCAGAATGATGAAAGGGAGTACAACAATCATTTAAATTCATGCCTGTTTGAAATGAGTTCCTACCGTGAAGGCCACATAGAAAGCGTCTTTAGAAGCGTTGACATCCATCACCTTAACCAGAAAATGGTGCTAGTGTCCTGACAGGTGAGAAACGGCAAACAATTTCTCTGTTTGTATCGAAATTCATGAAAGCTCCCGCTTACTTTTTAACAAGGTCATTCGGATCAATAACCCATTCCTTCAGTGGCCGCCTCCTTTCCATCGCTTTCCTGTTGTGTCATCATTCTTTACAGTCACAGATCTTTGACATCATTTTCTCCCAGGTCATCAGCAAGGCTGTAGGAACAGGTCATTATCAAGATGTTTATGTCTGCAGAATAAAATTCAGACACAGGTTGCATCTAATTTGGATTTTAAAAACCTACAGTAATATACTAGGCCTTTGAGAGCTGATACTGACATTTTAGAGTGAAATTGGAGATTTTGTGTTGATGTGTAATAACTTTAAATGTCTAAGTATTCATTTTTTCTACAGAATTATATACATTTAGGCAGCTTTTTCAGACAGAGGGATCACTTTGATACATAAGGCTTTTAGTTGAAGTATTCATACACATAAAAATGTACAAAGAAGATAAAAAACATACTGCTGTGGACATCGTATCATCAGTCAGCCATGTAACTGTCTGATATGCAGTATTTTATGATTGCCAGTACCAACCACATAGAGCAGTTAACCTCAGCTTGTACTTATTTCACAGTCACGGTTTGCAGGCGCCGTTGCAGTGAATAAATATAGGTCATTCTGATGTTAGATCTATGGATTAAGCCTACACGCGCTGCCATTATGTGATGGTATTACCACAAACAGACTGTAAACAGTCTGACAGCCCCCTCCCCCAACCTGCTCCGGCTGGAACACCTCGCTTTGCAACTCCCCCTCCCCCTTGTCTCTCCTCATTCTCGCCTTATTGAGGCACCCTCACCCACCCTCCACAGCTGTACAGCAGACAGCTCCATGCGTGGGAGATACCATTCATCCAGCCGGTATCTGTGAGATAAATAATGAGCTGCATGTTGGCTATAAAGATTATATTCCCAGATTATATAGAATATTTTTAATGATAAGAAATCCCAGAGTGTCTCACGTGAGTGCAGTTAAAGTGTTTATGGTAAACAGGTTGATTCAACCCACCCCTCCCTCCTGTCAACCACTCACATTTGTCAGTATGTGATTTCAGACCATGATCCCTGCTT
Source organism: Oplegnathus fasciatus (assembly GCA_003416845.1). NCBI lineage: Eukaryota > Metazoa > Chordata > Actinopteri > Centrarchiformes > Oplegnathidae > Oplegnathus > Oplegnathus fasciatus. Next base: position 128,596 of record NTHP01000674.1, read on the forward strand.
TCCTCTCATTCACAGATTGGATATGAGCACATCTGTGAATGAACAGCCATTCATTTTTTTTCCCCCTGTCGGGCTCTTTCATTCACCAGATCACGTGCTGGCCTGATTGTTTTCATTCATGCGGGCGTTGTTTAACATCTGGTCATTTTCTAGACGTATTTGTGAAGTGAAAGTATTAATAAATATATTATCTTATCTGCATTTTTCTCTTCAAGATACAGTATGTAGCTTGGATTTTGCTTGGGAAGTTTTTATATGATGATGTTACTACAGTATCTTGACGCCCAGGCCCCGCAGCAGTCAGTGTTTGACCCTTTGACTCAAACGTTCAAGCATTGTTTCTACCAGCTGAATTAGGTGAAAGCCTACGTTCATGAATTTGCCCATTTTTAGAAGCCCACAACTAAATGCCAGACAGGGATCAGCACTCTGCGGTGCCTGCAGAGTCACTTTGATGGATATTGAATCAGCAAGCGCTTAGAGTCCGAGGGGACAGCCTACGGCCACCAGCCTGTTTCATCACAGCTAGTCATATCTCAACAAAACCTGACATCCGCAGATTATCAAGGCGTTGGACCACAATGGTGCAGCTCTGACATTTCTCTAAAGCTTCTGATTTTTCTTTGTCCATTTCTGTCCTCCTCATGTATTCTGTCCAGCTGAGACACACCAGCTTGTATTTTTCTTCTGCTGCGGGCAGACGGACATACAGATTGCTGATTCCTTGACAATTTGACAAAAGTAATTTCGTATTGCAGTGCTGCGATGAGACAAGGGTGACAGGAACTGGAGCCTGTCATGCTTTTACAGTGTTCTTTAATCGAATTTGTTTCAGCATCTACAGGAGCACTTGCAGTATATCCCAGCGATGTTGTAATTGCTTTTGCTCGTATAAATGTCATGCCCTCAGCCTACGTTCAGTCAGTGCGGTCTCAGAAAATTACATAAGCTTTATATTGTTTGGATCTAGTGTATGTGTTTGAAAAGAAATATGCATGTTATGGGCGTCAGAGTTTTAACAACTTCATTGCCAATCTCTTGAATCGAGCCAGGCATCTTTCCCAGCAAACACTGCGACATTGGTTGATTGTCTGAACCTCCCCCCAAGACGTCCGGTAATGTTTCAAAATTAGTTCTAAAAATGAAAGTTGAACTGACGTATCCTGGCCGTCCTCCTGGGCTTTCCAGTGACGTCAGAGTATGCCCTCAGCATGAGAAATGGGCCTTTTTAGTTATTCTGTAAATGTTTATGTGTACAGTGTGTATTCTGTGGCTTTAACATCCTGTACGTCTACATGAGCAGATTAAAGTTGTAATCTCGAAAATTTTCATTTCGTTGTCTTTCACGGCACCTATGGCAATAATCAGTAATTGCAGGTGTGTTTTTGGACCTCACTTCAGTTTCAGTTTCAGTTTCATCTGTAGTCATCGACCTTTTCTATGTTTGTTCAGCCACAGTAACCGTTTACTCTCAATGCTAGCAGAGACCGGAAAAAACAGCATGCCACTTCACACACAGGTGAGTTGAAGAGCGAGTCTGTTGCATTAAAAGCCTAATTGTGCGCCGCTAGTGATTTTTCCAGGAAAGTCACCACTGACACCCGGGTCCTAATGCTGCAAATGCAAGGGCTTTCATCAGTGGGCCGTGGGCTCAATCACCACTGTGTTGCCTCATTTGGCGAGAGATAGTGACATAACAGACATTTATTTAAATGAAAATCTTCAAGATTATATCTTTAATGTAATGTTACTATATGTTCTAAAATAATCTAACAGATGTCCTGGTCTGACCCAGACCTCCATGTAATGTTTAAGATAATTCTGATAACCAAATCAACAAATCATAGGCTATATACCCAGGACTAGTGTAGTTAGTTAATAAGACATATGCAATTGTTCTTACAAAAACACACTGAGTCAATGCTGACATGCAACAATATTTTATTAGGACAAACAAACAAGAAACAATCATGAAAAATACAGCTGCAGCTGCAAATCTCACAATTTGAAATCTTAACCATTTGAATTCTGACATAAAAGCAAAGTCTTAAAACAAACTCACCGACTGCGTCATTTTTTCTCCATTTCTGCTCTCTTGTGCTTGTTGCATTTCAAACTCAGTGGGAACAACTTGGCACATGCAGAGCTCATCTCTCGTGGCGAGCTACAGTAGGTGTATTCTGGCGAGGTGGGATGATGCTCCGTTCATATCAAACATCATATCAAACGTAACTTACGGAGTAGGTAAAAAATTTAAAAATACATGAACATGAGGTAGTACCTACGCGGATGTTTGTTGTATGAGAAGACTTCAGTTGAGGAAGTATTCTCACAACCACTTCATCACCAATTAAGGACAAAATTAAATGTTTTTGTACGAAAAAATAAAATAATATTTTAAGGGTTTTTGAAGTACAGTCGATAGAGGTGCATCATCACCACTTAGCAACTGAAACCGGACCAAACCTAATAGTCATTAGAAGGAGAGATTGACACGTGCATGTGCATATCTGTATTCCTAATATGTGCACACATTAGTTAAATTGTATTTGATTTTCTGTGCATGTTGCGTTTTTTTCTGCCCGACAAGGACACAAAAAAGTCTGAAATATGTTTAGAATATAAAAAACAAGAGATCAAACAGTCACAGTTCCATAAAAATTGACTTTCATTTTCCAACACGTCCAATCAAGTCACTTTGCTTTGTGGTGTCTTGTTTGCTGCACCATCTGTCAAGTCTGACTTTTTTCCACATTGATAATGATAAACAGTGTATTTATGGCACCATCACAGCTTGCTGTTTGACAGAGTGCGCCGAGCCTTCCATCACCCACCATGATCTCCCAGATAACCTTTTGCAGTGACACCGCGTGATGCCCAAAGCTTCAGACAGATTATTCCTGTTTAATGCTGCTATGCAAGGCTTTGTTGTATTCCATGAATGGCTTAAGACTTGCTCCTTGACCTTTTAGATTATCTCCTCACTCGCCTCATCACAAATCTAGCAAGTCAACAAAAAGTACAATCATGTTTCACTTTACAGGCATAATGGGATTTCACCATCAGACTGTTCTATTAACAGGTGCAACGCACTGAGAGGAAGCCTCTCCTCTGTTGCCAGGCCTAAAAATGATACTTCAGAGGCAAATAAAAGATGCCAAAAAGATGCCTAATAGAGCATGAGTGAAAACAATCACATTTCAAGCAATTTGTCCTCATTGCTAAAACAAATTAAAAGGTCTGAATAAAAGCTTAAAATTAACCGCAATCTAGTTTACCTAAGCTGATATTATAAGTCTCCTTTTGCACTCCTCAGCATGAGGTTGGCAGCTGATTCTAATGTTGCAGACAAGTGAGATAACTTGGTATATATGGTGATATATGCACAGTAAACACTGCTGCTCTGTTCTGAGACAGCAAAATGGCACGTGAGCCATTTGTATCAGCATAATGTAATGAATCCAGCTGTAGCTGTTGCATAAATACTCTGTTCATGATGCATAATTCATAATTGATTGATAATTTCATAAATAAGTGATTTCATGTAAAGTTAAAAATCAAACCTGATGTTATCAAATGGATTTGTCCCATACAGGTGATATATTAGGTAGAAAATGTGATCCGACCTGTGTCTGTGTTGTTGTGAAGAGAGCTACACCAGTGACTTTAAGACTGACAGTGAGGCATGAATATAAACATGATCTTCATAATCATGGGCAGATATTAAAGATGACTAAATTATTTGTATATTTGTATTCTGCTCTCCATTGGGTGACTCCTCCCACAGACTAAGCTTTAGTTTGCATTTATTTCCCTGCATGTGCGATCTAGGCCTATTTTCCTTAAAAACTAATTTAACTAAAACTAATTTTGAATTAATGAATGATCTCAGAATGAAATAAAAACCCTACTGAATATATTAAATCCTCGCCTGACTTTGAGTGCGCTCGAATATCTTGTCATCTGATAATTTAGTGGACTCTTACCGCATGCAACTTGATGATAAGACTATTACCCATGGATACTGGAACAGGATGTAGTGACCTTGAGGTTTTGTGTGACTCAAATATGTGATTTTCTATTTAAAAGACCATTTCCCTAAATAATAGACTCTCTTCCCAATATTATCAAGTCCTGTTCAAAGTCATTATGCACTGACGACATCCGGCCGCAATGTGCGAATGTTAATGTTAATGCCTGGACCTTTCTCATCGTGTACTCTCCACATTGATTTTGTCTATTTAGTTTTCTAGTGCAGGCGATATTGGCTGCCTCCACATCCTCAAAAAGGCTGCAGTTTATCACTGTGACACCCACAGGCCCTATTGGTTTAGTCAAGGCAATTGCTCAGTGGCACATGGGAGTAGAGATGCAATAATATGGATTTTTGACCCGCAACTGATTTTCTATAATTCCTTAGTTCCTGTAATGTGCAATAGCAATTATATAACTTAAATTTTGTATTGGGGACTGTGTCCACATTAGAGAGAGAAAGACTCAGAAGAATGATTACATTATTTGTTCATGGTTTTATTTTCTGAAGTGTTTTGTTGTAATTGGTCAAGGCACTGTGGAGGTATTGAGTAGAGGTAAAATATTGAGTTCCGAAGTTACAAAAGAGTAAATTGCCTTGCCATGAGAGCGATAACTTCTAGAGCTCGGGATGAGTGTATGGATGAAAATGATTATAAAGGTCTGATGCAGTAAAACAATTAGTTTTCTTTTTAACAGCTATGATGTGTAACACCAGGATCTTTTTTTTTTATCTGTAGTGAAGCAGGTGATGTATTTCGCTTTGGGGCATTTTCATTGACGTGCCCATTGATGGACAAACTTCTGTGTTGCAGTGATTTGACATGTGACCTTTGGGAACAGTCCCTCGAACCGCGAGACGACCGCCACTGATGATATTGTATCCCTGGGGATAAGGTAGCGCTCTCCCTCCTGGATTAGAGAGCTGGCATCAGAGTTAAACAGCTCTTAGTACAACTGAGTGTTCCCGGGGGAGAAGGGGAAGGGATCACGTTCCTCCAGAATGGAAGGCAAAAAAACGAGCCTTCTTCCCTCTGAAAGGTCAATTCTCATATTTAACATTTTCATTTTCTGCACCCTAATGAACTTGCCCCAGCAGCATCAAGTTAAAGGAATAACCATATATTTTAAGTTGATTTTTTTAAGTGACTTTACCTCATTTTCAAGCTTCAACACCAGATTGAGTGGCGGGTGAGGCGAGCACTCTGCTACACATCATGATCATTCACGAAATGATGTGGTTTTGCTCACTTTCCAATGTAAAGTCAAAGAGGAGACAATAACGGTGCAGCAGAGATTGACTCGCTGCACTATTACACACTGGCGTGCGGGCGCCGGGTCAGAGAGCGACCTGGATACGTTGATTTGATGACAATTAGCTGCTGAAAGAGGCTCCCCGCTGAGTTTTTGACAGAGAGAGAGAGGCAGGGAGACAAGGAACGAGATGTCACCGTAACCCCTCAAGCAGTGTAGCACCAACCAACAGCTCCCTGCTGCTGGAGGCTCAGCTCACATCAGTGTCACTCACTCGCCTGTACACACATACACACACCATGCCTATTAGGCCAGGGCGAAAAGCACAGGCTGCAATTTAAAATGATTTTGACTGCGATACTTTTGGCAGCGGTTTCTCCAAATGAGGGCTATCAAGATTCCCATATGCCACCATCCCACAATCACTGTCACACACAACCAGTCAGCAGATGTTAAACTGGTGTGTGTGTGTGTGTGTGT
>NTHP01000674.1:135792-167217 GCA_003416845.1 Oplegnathus fasciatus
TGTGTGTGTGTGTGTGTGTGTGTGTGTGTGTGTGTGTGTGTGTGTGACTTGACTGAATGCGCTTTAATCGCACTTACTGATCAATGTGTATGTGCGTGTGCTGCCGCCGTGAGCAAGCGCACGTTGAGCTGCATTGTCTTAATTATTGATAGTGGAAATAGAATCTAATGAAATTTCCAGCGTCTTGAAACCAGAACTCCTCTCGCTGCACCACCTGTGAGCACACTCTCAATTTTTTTCTGCTTTTTTCAATAATTTAATTTTCCTCAGAGCAAAATCTAGTTGTTGTAATGGCATACAAAGAAATGTGGCTTTGCTGTGATGAGATAATGGAGCAGAACTTTAAAGGGACAGTACAACTCTGAGGTACTATGAGCATTTCCATTTTATGCTGCTTTATACTTCTAGTGCACTATGAATTAGAGGGAAATATTGTACTTTTTTCTCCACTATATTTATTTAACAACTGTAGTTACTGTACTAGTTACTCGACTTTACACACAAAATATATGATCAACTTATAAAATCTGATGCATTATTATAGATTAAAGCCCCTGCATATCCACACAGGTGTATGTCAGGTTGGACTTGTGCAAAGCTACAGTAATGTATTCTGGGATTTACGTGAGGTCACCATGAACTAATAAGAGTGATAAAGTTCTAACTTTTCCTGCAGCACAACTAACAGGAGAGCCATTGAAGTTCTGAAAAATGATTTTTTTATTTTGCTGCACAAGATAGTAACTTGTGTGCACATGAAATGAAAAAATAATTACGTTGGAGGAACACTCTGAAAGGGGACATTTTGGATAATGAGTACGTTTACTTTTGATAATTAAAGTTAGGGTTGCAGCTAACGATCATTTTCATTATGGGTTCATCTGACATTCTCTAATGTCATCACTATTTTTACGATGAATTGATTCATCATTCGGTCTATAAAACATCAGAAAACTGAAAAATGGCCATCACACTGTCCTAGAGTACAATGCGACATCCTCAAATGTCTTGTTTTGTCCAACTATCAAATAAGTTACAAATTCTCACATTTGAGAACCATCAAATGTTATCAAAATAGTTGCCGATTCATTTTCTTTATCTGCCGAGGGGGTAAAGATTCTCTGTGAGTTTAAGTTTATGTGTACGTAGCTGCATCATTTTGTGACATCAAATGTGGTTTGGAGCCAATCATGGTCCAGGAAGAAACTAACACAAGTGTGATGTGGAAACTTGAAACTTTCAGGTCACAGACACTGAGAATGGGTGTTACAGTAAAGTAGGAGACTTCTGGTGTCCAGCAGTTAAACTTTTGTAATGAGAAAAAGTTGCACATTCGTAGAGTCTGGATTTTTCAGTAAGTGGTCTTCCACCACTGCTGGCTGCTAATTTACCAAACCATAAAGTATTCAAGTATTACATTAAAAAAAATCATACTTTAGGAATATATCTGAGTCAAGTGTTTTGAGTTTAAATGAAACAAGTCTTGAATCAAGTTAAATTTAAATAGATTATAGAGGCCTTTAAATGTGTGGAGGACCTTTAGTTTATATGGTGAAAATTAGAAATCCTCCAGTATAATTTCTAACATTAGTGAAGGTTTTCCCCCTCTACCTCATCTTCATAAAAATACAGAAAACTAAAACAGACGCTTCACTGCTTGACTCTTAATTTAGTAGAATGAAATGAAAGTGAGAAGGAAATGCGAGGGGAGTGCATCACCTTCGCCACAGAGGAGTAGTGAGCCCTCAAGCTTAAAATGAGGTTGAACTGACATAACCTTAATAGAGTGTAATTAATATAATGTTAGGAGAAGAACGAGGAGGTGGCAAGAAGCACAGGGTGAGTGAACTGAAGTGAACAAGGAGGTGGTTTCATAGTTGTGTGTTGTACTGGATGTGTGTGGTGTGTGTGTGTGTGTGNGGGAACTCAGTGGGAACAGTTGGTCAGTGGTGTATCAGTGCAATATCAAAGTGTCCTCATCTGAACTTTGTCCAACAGTCCAACAGTGGTGCTGCTTTCAGTCCAAGCCTCAAGGTCAAATACTCCAAAAGTCACCTTGACTGTGTTTGTTATGCAGAATATCAACCCCTCTCCAGCATGTTTTGGATGAGTAGCCACATTTATCCATCTGTCTGCACATGTAATTGTGTTTATTCCATGACTAATGTCTTTGGTTGGACCAGTCATCCAAGTAGTTTATTGGAGCGACATCCAGTCCAAAACAAACTGGCGTGGAGGTGACTTTGTGTGTGTGGACCTGCCTTTCTTAATCTTTCGGTTTACCAGAGTTTAAAACTGAATCCCCTCGGTAACAGAGTAGTGGTGTGTTCAAAAGAGATGACACCAAACAATGCAGCTTTGGTCTGAGAACATTAAAGAGCCCCTCAGCATACTGTGATTTGGCAGATTCTGAGTATGCACTTGGTACCACACTGTGCTGCCATCCTGCCGAGCCATCTGTGTAGCAACAGATTACCAGGTAGCCCTATTAATCCAGGTAGGCTGCGCCGCGTCAGGGAGGAAATGAAGCCGAGTGGAAAATGTTTAAATCGATAAGACCCACGTTTCCACTCAGGCTTAAGGCTTACGGCTTGACTTTGACACTCCAGGCCGGTGCAACAATGCGCTAGCAACGCAGTAGGCTTATCAGGCTGTTATATATAGGATTCTCTCTGTTTTGGCTCAAGGATTTTGTGATGTTTATGTGGATGATTGGCAGCTCTGTGTTTATCAACTCACTTTCACCTTGCCAAAGTTTGAGATTGTTTACCTCTCTCGCGAACTGCGAGTCAGCGCTTTCCTCCATCCGCCGCCCTCGGAGGATTAGAGGCCAGAAAGGAAAAGGTTTTGTTTCTGTTTTAGTCCATCCATCCATGACTGTAGATTTGAGTTTGGGATGGAGAATGCTGAGTCATACTGTTTTGTTGTTGTTGTTTTTTTTTGTCTGAATGTATTTCTAAAGAAGTAGAGATGGCACCTGATGTATCACATCAGGATGCTTAACGATATTTTGCTTCGCAGCTCCCTATGAATATTCAGGTCAGAGATACTCTGACTAAAGCTGTTTTAGTGCCTTTCAAAGGTGCGTTCTCTCATTACACTGCACCGTGTAAACCAGCTCCATCGCCTGCTTATTAGATTTAGTTGGACAGAGAACATTCTGCTAATTAATGCTGCCGGCAGGCTGTGTGTGAGCGACTGTGTTTGTGTTTGAGCCAGTGTCTGTCTGTGCCCGCTTCGGAGTGTGCTGAACTGAGATCTGTGAACCTCATTAGTGTCTGTGCGTGCATGCTTGTGTGCATGCTTGCCTGTCTTTATGCCGGTGTGCAGCTGAGAAATGTAAATGTTATTTCTTTTTGCGTGAGAGTGTGTGTGTGTGTGTTTGTCTTTGACCCTCCGCTGAGGCGGGACATGCAGGCAGACAGGCTGAAATTTGCATCAGCAGCAGCACCGGGATCTGTTTGATCTGTCCACTTATAACACGTCAGGTGGCCTTCCTGCAAAGAACCTGGGCAACTACCTCATTTCTCAGGTAGAGAGACATCCACATATAGGGAGAGAGGGTGAGCAAACACACTGAGGCTGAAGTGAGAACCGGGGATAGTGAGAGAAATAGCAGAAAAAGAAAACAAATGAGGACTGGGGTGGATTTAATAACAGTGAAGGAGTGATAGATAGACAAGGACGTGGAGAGAAAAAAGCCATAGGAGAGTGATGCAGGCAGATAGCGAGTGAAAAGAAGTAAACGATAATGGGAAATGGAGGGGAAAGAGAGGGAAATGGAAAATAAATTGTATTAACAGATTTACTTTACTTCAAAATGGTTTTCATTCTGTTGTGCCTCATCACACACTTATGTATGTCTTTTGAGAGTAATGGAAAAATGAAATGAGCGCGCTCCAACTCATACAGCTAACAGCACAAGGAGATGTTGTCATTTTTACATTTGGATGCAGATTTAAAGCACAAATAGACGGATATACACACACACAGACACAAACCAGCACTTGTCTCTTGTCATCCCCATATTGTCAAACCCACATACAGCACCGTATACCCCACTCTAACTCTGTCCCTCTTCACACACACCTACACATGATGTAAACACACCCAGTCCCCTCTCATCCCTGTATAGTTGAGACCCATATGCACTTCTCTCTACCTTCCTCACTCAAATGTAACATAACATAAATGAATGCATCCACACACTAATTAGTTGAATTAGGTATTTTTTTCAGCCAATTTTGGGAACACATGTCTCATAGGTATCTATTTTGAGCCGACTGAGCAGCCCCATCCCCGTCTCTCTCGTCTCACACACATGCAAACACACACATACACATAACCATCGAGCCTCCTCTCATCCTTATATTTCCTAAACAATTCCAACCATTATGTTTTCTAGAACATAATACTTAGCTCCCATGAATTATAAATGCCTATGGTTTCCAAGCAGATTATTTTTAGAGTGCACACATGCATGCCCCTCTGCACACACACGCAAACAGATTGCTTTACAAAGCTGGGGTTACGTCCCCTCCTGAGGCATGCAGAGGTTACACTAAGCACTCTGAAGTGCACGTGTATGAATTTATGCGCATGTATTGGACACATGCTTTTGCACATGTGAATGATGTGCGTGCTAGTGTGTGTGCAAGTTGTCTTCTTTGGAGACATCTGTTTTGCTTTTGTGCCACTAAATTCATCATGAATTTAGCCTCTTTAGCTTTTTTCTGCATCTGTACTGTACCTGCTAGCACTGCTACAGGGGGAAATGGCCCCCTGATGCTGCTGTACGATGGTGGATACACTGCAAAAAAAAGGTCCATCTTAACTTGTTGTCTCATCTTGTATTGCTAGTGTTTAAACTTTATTCACTTGAGGGAAAATGTGAAATTTCTCTCACTTTGTCAGATCTCTCCATAAACTGCTCAGCAGAACAAAGATGATCTCATTTCATTTGAGAAACATCTTGAAGTTGCTTTGTGCCGGAGACAAATGAAACTAATATCCAACTTAGCGCAGGAAGTTTGCTTTCCTCTGGAGCGCCCGCTTGTTTCCATGGAGATGAGCGTGATCATTTAAATTTTAATTTGCAAACAAAGTGAATTGTCAGGATTTCAAATGATAGGACGCTCGTAGTTGTCGTTGCTGCTCCTCGTGCTTAAGGACATAAAACAAACACATTTACACTTTCATATCCACAAATTGCCTGTCGATGAAGAATTCATCACTGACATAAAAGTCAAGGACTTTTTTATTACTTACACTTTCTTTTGTAGTGAAATACAAGAATTCAAAGGTACATTTGGGGTTAAATGTTAATGTTAAACAAGTATCCAAATTTCCCAAAACTTCCACTGATACTCAAGGCCCTGCACCCTGTCTTTGCTGCGTACAGTATGCATTCCCTTTAGCTACAGTACATCCAGACTGCTCCTGAAAACCATGAAAGCAAAGACACACCTCCACTTGGAGTAGGGGCTTCTTTTGCGTACTGTCACTAAAGGCAGAGGAGGCGTGATACTGTTTGCCCCCCTCCCCATTCCCTCTGACCGAAATTAATGGCCCCATCCACTCACTGTGACACTGATGTACTATTAAGGGCAGGTTACTGCTTAGCCCAGCGGAATCAGGGCTCCCCAATACATAAATCAAACCCCAGTCTGGTGGAGCAGTTGGTTTGTAATGTTGCTGCACAATAGGATTTTGATACAATACGAGAAAATGACTGACGACAGGACTCCCGCAATTATTCTGTTTGTGTAGGTCCGTGCGCGCGCAGGGACATGCATATTCGCCAGCACACACACATTTGCGAGTAGAGTCAGAATCGCAGTTGAGTGTGCAGCAGTGTGTCTGTGTTCCCCCAGAAAAGAAACGCTGTAGGCTGGGTGCCTGCTGGGTGAGCTATAAATAGCCTCCTGGTGACAGCAGGACTTAGAGCCTAATGTGAGGGAGAGCATCTTCCAGAGATGTCCATATTCATTATTTAAAACTTAATATACAGTTCATTTTCTACACCAGTAATCCTGGTAACAGCTTGCGTACGTCCTATCCAGCAAATGCTGGCAACCAGAGATATGACTGTCTAAGCCTAAACTTATCAATAAAGCCAAAGTCAGGCAAATTGAAAATATCTTGAAAAGTCTTTTATTTTTTTCTGAATGATAATTTTTAATTTGAAGCTAAGACAGGACAGCTGGTGTAAACAGCGCTCCATCTCTGTTAACCTCCTGTCTGCTGTTTGATAAATGAAGAACATTTAGACACGAGGCGTTAGCAGCGAGCAGGGTTGCATTAAATTTACCTCCCACTGTGGAGCCATCGGCAACTCCAGTAATTGGGGTTTAAGAACAGAGAGCAATTATTTTTTATTCCGAGACAGAGTGGTGAGAATGATAGGAACAGAAAAGCATTTCTGGTGCGCTTGGTTATTGGTGTTATATAGTGATGAATTAGGATGTCTTGTCACCCAGAATGATACAGTATGTTAGTAATTGGATATACCATTAATGTTAGCTTGAGTGAATGGATGTTTGCATTGTATTTGACTGTACTGAACTGTGCAGTACCCGGTAGCAGAACGCACCCGGGCATGTCTGGATATATGAAATCATTCAGCTCCAGAGGCTTTCCTCTCAGTGGACCTCTTGACCTTTTCACCCTCATTTCTCTGCCAGGCCTTTTCGCACACACAGCTTTATCTGGAATAAGATGTTTGAATGTCAAAGAGTGTTAATGGAAAGCTCCAGGGTCAAACTTCACTTTATCTGAAAAGCTGTTATGTTACTTTGAGTCTTTGATCGGGTTTTGCCATTTTGTTTTGCACAGAAAACAATTAAGTTTTAATTTTAGATCAGGCAAGTTGCCTTTTAGATTGATGGGGCTCATAATTTCAGGGTTCTGTAACTGATTGCGGTGGGTCCATCAAACACAAAACATAAAAGTTTATTACCCATTTCTAACCTTGATTTAATTTCCTGTTAGGTTCAAACTTCCTCTGCGCCACCCATATCATCCCTGTGAAGAACGAAGAAGGCGTTGTCATGATGTTCATCCTTAACTTCGATTACATCCTGGACGAAGGCAGCAGCGACTCGCTGGAGAAACTCAACCACACCTCGCCATCCAAAGCCGACCAACGTGAGTAGAGACAAAAAAGGGGCTGGAGAGAGGGAGGTTAGTGGTGGCATTTGGTGGAAGCTTTTATCCCCTAATCCTGGCCTTGTTGGTGCCGTGCAGTAAATATAATGCTACAAATGTTGCACTTAAAAAGGTGGAACATTTCTGTTCTCACGTGTACTGCAGCTGAAGAAAGAAGTTGTCGGAGGGTGAGATTGGAAGAGCAAGGAGGAAGAAAGGGAGTGATAGCATCAGCCAGTCACGACCTTTTACATGTAACCTTTTCCCACATCCACATCAATTTGTGCCTTTACCCAATCCCCACTGTGTCTTAAGAACTTGGCATGACCCTAATATAAATTTAGCAGGCCCTGCTGATGCTATAATGGACACATTTATCTGGTATCTTGCCTTTGTAGCGTAATGATTAAACCCAGACATCACTAGTAGTGATCTCCAGCTTGTGCATTCACTTCTACTTGCAGCAGTGCAGCGCAGGAAACCCCTGCTAGACAGCTCCTTTTGGCATGTTGACACCAGCGTTTAGCAGACACTGATGCGTTAGCCTGCCATCATCTCAAAGGTCTGGCCCAATTATAGCTCATAGCCTGCCAGGATGGCCTGATGAACTACTGGAGCAGTACTGGAGAGCACTCCGCTTCCCAGAGCTGTCGGTGTAATAGTGTATAATGCCATTCCCCTGCGGTGCTCTCGAACATGCTCTTGATGCTTTCTCTCTCTTCTGTGTCTCTCTCTTTCTCCACTTTCTGTCTGTGACATATAAAGCAGCAGCATGGAGGACCAGAGGTCACCTCTAGATGACTGTAATTGGATGAGGCCCCTAACAGGCAGCGTTGCCTCATGGGGTGTGCGGTGGAAAGAGCGGGGATGCGTGTGTCGAGTATATAAGCAAGTGTTGTCTTGTGTGCAAAATGTGATTGAGTGTACACTGAGACTCTTGCAAAGCCATGCGTGAACGTATACGTTTTTCAATTTGTGAGTGTGTGTGTGTGTGTGTGTGTGTGTGTGTGTGTGTGTGTGTGTGTGTGCAGGCGTGTCACTGATAAGGCCTTCCTCTTTCACTTTTCTATGGGAGCTAATTGCTCAGCCAGAGCACAAGGGCAGTCCCTGATGGAGCAGGCCTCTATGAGGTCTATTCATGCCTATCTGAATATCTAAGTGGGCGCCCCTGCAAATCTGGTGGTGAGGTCCAGATTTGTTTACAAGGTTGAGTCTCAGTGCTGGACACCATCTCTCTCTCTCTGCCTACACGCAACCTCTGCCGTCGCAGGGATTACCGGAGAGGGTTGGTATTTCTTGGCCTCCTTTCATCTCAACCTTCCCTCAGCTAACTCTAGAGAGCTGGTGTTGCACTTTTCTTATTGCATCAGATGGGCAGAGGTCACAAATTATGAATAACTGCATAATTTAAGAGAACATTACAGATGAACAAACTGCTACAGATGTAAATTTAACCCGTGGTGTAACTATTCTGAGACACAGCTCTGCAGTGTGTAGGAGCAGCTGCCTTTTTCGATGGTGTGAGGTGATGATCCATGTGTGGCATTATCTAGAGTCCCTCTTGGGAATGAGCAGCCATGCATTATGTGCTGCATATCGATCGCCTTTGCCGCTCAGCGACGATCCATCCATTCTGCAAGCGTCTTGGATTCACCCATTTTGCTTTGATGTGACAGATCCATAAATTACACACACCCACACACTCAGACGAAAATGACAAGCAGCATTTAATGTATTGGCCACAACTCCAGACTGGTGGTTTAAAGGGGAAAGTGGTGTGAAAATGCTTTTCTGATTTTTAGGCACACTAGGCAAAAGTAGTACACTATGTAGGCATCCAACAGTGAAGCGGACATTACAAAAGCAGAACCCAACAATGGCTGCACCGTAAGTTCCTGTCACGAAAAAGGCTTATTTGTGACCACCAGAGAAGAAAAATGAAGCTTTCAAGTACATTTGGAAGTAGCATGACCAGAAGAAACTGTTAAATGACAACCTTACAAAACAGTTCACTAAGTTTGTTTATCATGAGAGTGAATACTAAATGGACCAGGACCCAAAAGGCACCATGGTATGGTCTCCAAGAGACAACAAATTAAAGCACATGAAAGATGGGACAAAGTACCTGCATGACTGACTGACATTTGGTACGGAACAAGGGAATTAAACAACACATGGGAAATAAGATACATACATTTTTCGGTTCCTTTCGCCACATGTTTACTGACACACTCTGCTGGCCACTGTTTAATTAGGAAAACGCCATTAAAAACTAGCTACTATTAACTCAGGCTCATTGCAATCATACTTTGATTTTCTCTCTATATATAAATGAGTGTGGGGCAAAGTGGGGACGCAGCAGAATTATCCATGTTTTTCTCTAGAGCTGGTGAGTAATAGGAGGACTGGGAGTCCAGGTAAACACTCCTTAAGGTAAAAGAACACCGCATGCAAATCAGTTTTTTTTTTCCATTTAACACCAGCAAAATCACAAGAGCAAGAGACAGAAACAAAAGGACACAAAGCTGTTTTTGTCCCGCTTTCACCAAAGCATGAAGGTTTATTGTTCTCTTTCTACTTCTCCCCTGACATCTGAATCATGCTCACATTACAGAAAGACATTTCACTCCCCAACACGGGGATCTGAGGGCCCAATTAATATTCAATGCAAATATTACTATCTGGTATCATAGCAACAAGGGCCACTGTACGTCCATTGGCTGTGCGAAGCCGCTGGTGAGTTTTTGCAGGGAAAGGATGAGAGGGTTGGAGAGGGAGTGAAAGTGAATACACACACACACACACACACACAACTCAGTAACAGCACTCAAAGGGCAGCATATTCCTGCAAGGTTCAGCCCTTTCAATATCACAATTAAATATAGCTACATACAATGTTCTCAGCACACAACTGTGAATGCGTGACTGAATTATGAGCTAATTAAAAGATTTGTGGCGTATATGTTTATCCTCCAGGCTCAGTAATTAGAGACAGCTCTGAACATGTGAGTGCTCATGAGCTACCATTCATTATTTTGTTAAGGTGTCATCTTAACAGTCGAGGCAAGCGTTTAAATCAAACTGTCGGAAATGTGAAATGCCAGAGCTGCACGATTTTTCACATTCGGTAAAAATGTCAGTGCAGTTATTGCAGTGGTGTGATTGCAAAAAAAGGGAAGGGAAAGTGTAAACAGGGTTTTTCTGTGTTGTGCAGACTCTTTGGCACATAAATTGGGTTTGCCGGTTTGGGATCAGCTTCAGACTGATGAATCAGATGGTATTTTTGATCAGCAGTCTTATCTCCCTCGTAGCACCGAGCTCAGATGAAACAGAACTTTGTTCGTGATTCTTTTGCAGAAGAAATTCAACTTCATCTTCCTTTTTTAAAATGAATGTCTTGTTTAGTCATACTGCTCTGTAGATTTGAGCACTGAGCTCTGAATCCCCAATTAAATGCAAATGATCATTTCCAGCGTCATCAGCATCTGGATGGAGACTTAATTTAAACACAATATACTGACCCGAGCAGACAGAGCATTGTGTCTTAAATTAGTTTCTTTCTCTCTCCTCTCTCTCACACCAGTAGAAGGAGCAATGAGGAAGATAAAGATGCGTGCTGCTCCCTACTGAGCCTCAAACATTAATTTTATTTTCTATTTTACCACCTATTGTGTCCCTGAATGCGTCCTTAGCTGCTCCACTCTTTGCAGATATTGGAGTTAAACAGGGTATGTCCAATACAATGCGCTGTAGTTTGCTCAAGCAAATATACAAAGGGGGAGATAATGATGTGGCGTGAGCGTGGTTGTTTCATAAATTCAGGTCTGCTCATCCCGTTTTTCTTTTAAAGCTTTTATGACGGGTTTTCACTACGCCTGCAAGACTTGTCTTCGAGGATTGAGACAGCATTCTGATGTGTACGACATATGTTCAGGCGACTAAATGATTCACAACATGCAAGCCACGGTTTGTGGTCCATATGTGAAATCTTGTGAGCGTGACTGTCTCTCTCATGACATGTTTGCTGATATTGTTAGATGCAACTAAATGTGCCTATTTTTGAATGGTGTGTGCGTGGGTGTGTACTGTGACTATATAGCATAGCCTACATGCATTCGTTTGAGCAGACTTCATATTAAACTTAACTATATTCTTATGTCTCTTCACCTTTTCCTGCATAACATTCCCCAACTACCTACTGTTATTCTAGCAGCACCCTAAATATCACTTTGTCTGTGTTACATTCTCCTTCATCTCCTCAGGAGCCAGGAATCACTCATTAAAATCCTGCACATAATGCTTCATAGGACTGACTCCTCAATGCACTACTGCCATTATAATATTTCAGCAAATGTCCTCCACCATGAATAATTGAAGGAAATTGAAGATTGAACTATTGCCTGGGGCATAACGGGCATTTGTTTTGATCTGCCAGGGTCTTTTTAAGATAGCTGCATTGGCAAGCTTTTCAGTGCTATTGGCAAACAAGTACGAGGTATCAGCAGGGATGTTGAAGACTGCAAGCAAGTTCTGCTACAAACACTGTGAAAACACAACACAAGGTCAGTGGGGGTTATGTCGATCCCACTGGCTCATTAAAAAACAGCGCACACTCTGTTTTTATGCTGTTTTTGGTGTCAAAGCAGTCAAATAACTTAGACTCTTCACGATAATTGAGTGACTTAGCTTTCCACTGCCTTAGAAGTTTTGTGTGTGAGAAACCAATTGCCCTCAGGGACTCCATACTCAATGTTAGTGGACATCATAAACTGTTGTTAGATGGGGATTTAGGATGGCAGCAATAGATTTATTGTGACACCGTCTCATTCTTATTGCTTTCTCTTCTCCTCCATCAGGGAAAGGGAGATTCTTTCGCTTCCGTTTCCCGGCCTTACCGCTCCTGGGCATCAGCAAGCAGTCCCTCCCCCAGGAAGACCCCGATGCCGTCATGGTGGACTCCCCTCGCCACAGCGACGGCTCGGTGGCCACGCGGGACTACCAACTTCCAAACACCCGCGAGAGCTGCAGTCCCTCCTACGCCAACGACACCCGCGCCCTCATCGGCCCCAGCCATTGCTCCACCCCGGTGTCCGGGCCTTTGGATCACTCGTCGCCCAAGGGCCCCTGGAACCGGATATACCCGGACCAGGCCATCGCCCAGACCCAGCACCAGAGCCAGGAGGACACACTCGTCGCAGCTCCGTCAATCCCGGGCCTCACTCCAACCGCCTCCAGAGAGAGTGTGTGCAGTATTCGCAGAGCCTCCTCCGTACATGACATGGAAGGCTTTGGGTCCAACTCCAAGATGGCATTCAGGGACAGACATGCCAGTGAAGGTAGGAATCTCCTGCTCTACTATGCCCTTAATGTACGCTGTAAAGCAGCTTTTTAATTTCAAACAAATACTACACCAGTTTTTTTTATGTGTGTCCCAGTCTTTGGATATCAGACACAAAACAAATCAGCCGACAGTGCGTGGGTGGTGACCACTGCTCTAACAAAAACACTATTTGCCAAGTGCCATTAAGAAAGAGTGAGATGTGGTTAATACCCAAATGCTGTATTTTACATTAAGGGATTTATGAAGGAATTTATTAGTCGTGACAAACATTGACTATAATTTGGCTATATTAATTACCAAACTCCCCATGGTCCCAAAATAGGAAATGCGAGATGTGGCATGCCAGTCTCTTAATCAGTATTATAGCGAGTCACCATCTGTACTGTGAGCTATTGATCTTCCCTCGAGTCTAAATCACTCATTAGCCTTTTGGCCCTCATTTGGTTGAGGGTAGAAGTGCCCCAGACTGGCCCTGTTTCCTCCAGGCCAATCAGTCTACCCCCATCCCCTTATCTACAATCCTCATTCAAATAGCTCCCAGTGGCTGACACAGTAATATGTCTACTTCACAGTAATGAATTGTTCATTGGGGCAGTAGCGGGGATTTAATGCCAGCCCCCATTTGTCATCATAGAAAAGCAGAAATTCTTCTCTCACCTCCGCTTTTTCTTCCTTCTCCAACGCCGTGTTGCTGCCATCACAGACAATGGTCGCAATATTAAAGGTAACAAACAGCAGCCTGCTGTTTGAATTTTAGCACGCCTATTGGATGCCAGTTGTTTACTGCACAAAGCCTGCTTGTTGCATGACTTTTCCACACGACTGAGGTTTATGTTGAGTGCAAATGCCTCGTCAGATGACTGACAGTGTGTTTGTAAGTTCATGGGCCGGAGCCTCGAAACACTGGCACAGCACTAAATGACTCAGTCTCAGTGCACACGACCTGCTGAACCCCAGCCAGTTGCCCAGGGGAAGGCTCAGTAAAAAAAAAACCACACACTGACCTCTGCACGCGCTTGCATGAAGCAACACATTAAATCTCCTGCTTTTGCTCATTGAGGAAAATCAATGAAGCTTTACAAGATGATACCTCCCACTGTCTGCAACCTCTGTTTTCTTCTGTGCAACCTCTGGTTCCTGTTGCCGTGTCTTAGTGAATGAAAAGAAACCTGAATGCGTTTCCATTTGAGTCCTATATGCTCACCCTTGTCCCTTTTCCCCGTAATAATTTAAATTGCAATGGAACTGTAGCAGTGCTCATGCTGCATGCGTTTCATATCACTGACGCAGATTAAGACTTAATGCATAAATGTTTAATTGTGTTTAAGATCAAATGAGGAGTTCCCAAAATTAAAGTATAACTGACCAATCGTTTGTAATATAAGCATCACAGTATGAACATTTTTAGTAATGTTGTTTATACCCGTGACGACTGACCCTGCAATCCAACCACCCTTCCATATTCCCACTTCCCCTTTTACCCCCTATTTCTTCTCTCTTCTGGTTTGCTAGTATCTCGCTCCTGGATGGCTGGGGGTATGGCTTCAGCTTTTCCTTTTAAGTTATTTTTTTATGACTGCAACGATGTGTGGCATGTATTGAAGCTGTGCATGCAATCTCTCATCCTCAGCTGTCTGTTTCTCCGTCCTTGACTCTCAATCACTGTACTGTACTTTGTGAAAAGGGGGGAGAAAAAACAACAACAGTGCAACCTTCCTCTGCTGGCTCACGCGACTGAATCAGCAATTCTCTCGTTTTCACTTTTTACCACTCTCATTGGGCCACATGTCAGTGTGTGTCACATATTGCAGTGTTTATAATGTTTTCACAAGAAGGCAGGGAGTTAACTCCTGAGAGTTTTTATTATGCTGCTAACTTGTAGGGAGCATTTTGTTCATTCAACACACTTGTTATATCCAGGCTTCATCAGACAGATAGATGGTTTGCCTAACTGTGTGAAGTTGCATTCTTTGATTGTGCATTGAATCATTCTTTTCTTTCACCAACAGTGTTCTTCATTATCCTTTAATGAGAAACTTTGAAAGGCCTGTTCACCCTAGACGGGTCAATCAGAGGGTGTAGAGTTTGTATTTCAGCATCTGTTGTATTCTCCGTGTTGTGTTGTGGTTGAACTCACTCCAAAAATAAGGGCCGCTCCATGCTCACTACCCATGTCACAACAATCACAAATGAACACCATAGGCTGTTCTCTGATGTCCACGATTCAGAACGCCTATTAGATCAACAATAGCCCAACCGCAGTGCAGGATGTGGCAACTTTCAATGATGACATCGCTCTCTCTTTCAGGGCCGCTCAGCCAGATCAAATCCAGCCTGCTCGGCTCCACCTCCGACTCCAACCTCAACAAGTACAGCACCATCAACAAGATCCCGCTCATCACGCTCAATTTCTCTGAGGTGAACAATGAGAAGAAGTGCCCATCCCCTCCATCCTCTGAGAAAACCATCATCGCCCCAAAGGTCAAAGACCGCACACACAACGTCACAGACAAGGTCACGCAGGTAAGATGCTAACCAAGAGCCCCAAAAACAAAAAAACAGTGAAAAGTTTCTGAATTTGTGAAAACTGAATTGAGACTGAGAATGTTTTCCAGTTGTGTGGGCTTTGATTCTCTCTATTTATATGAAAAGTTCTGCTTGCAAAGGCTAGTACTCACTAGAGGTCTTCACAGGTCCACTCGGGTCTGAGGAATCAAAACGTCCAAATTATACTGATCTATGTAACATCACTGCCGAGGAAAAAAATGACGCTATTAAAGAACAGTAGTGGGAACATATAGTTTGCAATTATTAATAATTCATACCACCGAGAATTTTGTTGACTGTCTGAGGTTGTGCAGACTAAAGTGGAGAGACATTGGAATTCAATAGGAATGATCATCATAATATCATTTACTATCATCACAAATTACACTTGCACAGATTGAGCAGCTGATGAAGTCAGCAGATTGCATCCACACCCCCGCCCTTCCTCCCCTCACCTGCCCTCTCTATGATTAATTGAATCTCAAGGGGTCTGATACGTAAAACGGCAGAGGTGTCTATCACTTGTGGCGGATAATCAGGGATACTCTTACCACTGCCAGACAGCGTCCAGAGCTCAGGCCATCTTTCTAGAGTTACGGACAGGGTTAGAGGTCATTCTCACCTTCCCTGCCAGAGCTGAGAGGCAGCACAGAGTCGACGGGGACTGTAAGTTAATGTATTCCCAGGGGTAGGCCGAGCTGCCCCAAACCACTGATTAGGTCTCAGTTTTGCATTTTGCCCATTAACGGTGTAACGGATAGAGGGCACAGAAATTGGCCCCTGCTCGCACTCAAAGGCAACTTCAGCTGAAGGCCTTAGACTGGAGCCAGAGGCGGAGACAGAGCAGACCACAGTGCATCACACTGACCTCTCCATCCAGCATTAAAGTCAAAGTTATTAAGCAGCAGAGAAGGCCGGCTTGTTAATGTGGTTTTAATGGGCTTTTGTAACATGTGGCAGACTAGAGGACCTGAAAACCAGTTGCCGTGTAACTTCTGCTTTGTTGTGTACACAAAACATGGTGTGTGTATATTAGCACATTACTAGCACTGATGTGCCAGTGGTCCAAGGTGTAATTGTAATGTCCCAGCTTTGAGTCCAGCTGGGGACATTTATCACATTTCATCCCCTCCTGACTCAGTGTCCTTTTTAATGTACCGTTTAATGTGTTGTCACAGTGTTATCTCCTGCTTCCTTGTGTTTACAATGACTGCTCTGCCTGGAAATAAGCTGTCAAATACTTGTTTCTGTGGATACACTGGTAGCTTTACCAGTATGTCTTTAACCCCCCTTGCTCCTTCTATGGCTGAGCATACGGTGTTAAGCACAGTCATTAAGCCTGTCATTTCTATGTTTTGCTTACTACACGCTGTTAAGCATTAAAAGTATCATAGTAACAAATAGATAAATAAGCCATGGGGGGATTGCACCATATCCCCATCTTCCACAGTTATGGTCTGTGAACGGTTCTCCAAACACCTGACTGTGAGGGACACAAAGCAACAGCAGATGTCTTGAAACCAACTCCGGGCTCCTCTGAGTTCTGAAGCCGCGATCAAGGCGTCTGAACAGACACCCTCTCTCCTGGCCTTGGCTGCCTCACAGCTACCGCAGGCAGATGGAGGGTTCACCCAGGAAGCTGATCGACTAAGAAAGAAAGCAGACTTGCAGCTCTCACGCTGTTTCTTTTTAAACATCTCAGTGCTTGCAGCGCGTGTACATATGAGTCTCAGATGCCCACAACGTTCCTTTAATGTCTCATTTTAAACTTCAGCTCTGGAGCTGAGCGTGGATTCAAACCAGTGGTACATGCATCATTTTTAATGATGGAAGCCACGTGATTTACCGTAGAAACATGAAACAACACTCCACGCTTATAAATAATAACCCCAGCCCTGACAGTGCAGACCAAAAAGAACCGGAGAAGGGGAGAAAGCTAATGCTCATTTACATATCGTTTGAAGCCACGCCAAACGCAGAACGAGCCTTCCATTATCCCACAAGAGAGAGTTCATTTGCGCCAAGTGCACATAGCTACAGTAGGTAGGTTAAATAATTAAGATGGGATCTTTTATTTAGAAACAGATTGGCTGCAACACGTTAATCCAGAACTGTCATTCTGCCAACCATCCAACTCCTCCCAGGCTTCCTAGCAGGCCGAGGGGTAATGTATCCGTGCATGCTGAGCGTTGTGGGTGTAGTGCAGAGTTACCATGTTGTATCATCACTATTGATCATAAACTGCATGATAACAGAGCGGCGTTTGCACAAGGACTTGGATAAGGTCTTAGATACGTGCAAGCTTTCCTGTATGTTTGTTCGCACCTCCATTTCTAACAGAAATCAATTCAAGAACACGGAAATCCAAGCACAGTTATTTGAAAGTCAACAGCAATTACACATTGAGTGGTGACTGTAATGAAACAAGCATTTGAAACACCCGTATTTAATGAAGTGGTGGCCTGATGAATAATAGAACACACTCCCTTTGTCTGTCCTTTGGTTTCTGATCGATTTCAAAGGTTATCCCATATCAGAGGGTAAAAGCATTTGACCCTCCCGATCACACAGAGGGCAGGAGTTTCTAATAACCACTTCAATTATTAACACCTCAGCCTTTTCTCGTGCTATACATCATCCTCCTGTCCCACATTCCTCTCCTCTCAATCACAGGGGTTAGAAAGGGCAAAAATAAGGGGGATATGCTATGCCAAAATAGTCATTTAAGGTTCTTCTTTTCTGTTTCACTCTCTCGCTCACTGGTACACAGTGACCGTCTCTCTGCCCTTGCAGCTCATGTACTCTACCTGCCTCTCTCTCTTTGCATTGCTCCTTAGAGCCACAATAATCAACAGTGAAAGCCACGGCCTGAAGACTCCTGGCTATTGAAGTGTCAGACACTTAGATGAATAGATGTATCCTCTGCCCGCACCTATAATTACCTCCAAGTCATTGAGACTCTTATCCGAAATGGTCCATGACGCTGCTGCAATATTGATGTTAAAAGCTATTCGGGTATATATGGTAACTGCAATAACAGAGATAATGATGGTGACATCCAGGCTCGCTAGGATGGATTATACCTCCGTCCTCGATGCAAAACACTGTTAGCATTTATGCACGCTGTTGTTGTTTTCTGTGGGCAATTCATGCACATTTTTTTTATTGTGGTTTGTATTTTTCCCTGAAACAGTTTTATTTTTATGCACAACTTCTCCGATATTTCTGTCTCACATGTGATCATGATAAAAAATTGCTATTCCCACAACAGCAGTTGTAATCTTAGGATTTTTCCAATCTTATTAAACCATAGCTCTAAAGCAGCCTGCTCCTGTGTGGATTATGTGAAAGACTTTTTGATGCATAGTTAAAATTTCAAATTATTAAACTCGAACTCATCCTTCACTAAACACTGGAATGATTTATTTGGGGGGTGGGAAATTCGTGCCTCAAGTAATCTGTTCACACAAGGTTTTCTTTTAGTTAGGAGATAATGTTGAACTGCATTAGGATTGTACAGTATGTACAGCATGTGCAGTCTTAGTGCTGAAGTTCACCTCCTACAGCCAGATTACTCACATATCAACAAACATGACCTTTACTTGACCTAATATCCAGTCAAATGTCATAATACAATTCCACATACCAGCACGCACAACAATGTAAAGGCACGGGAACGCTAATGCGTGTTGGCTTATATTGAACTGTATTTACATTTTACTGAATTTAACTTATTTTCTTGCACCACAAGGCATGTTTAAGGCTCTTCTGCTGCTCATTATTCTAACCTCATCTAAATGGGGATTTTTTTAATGCAGAAATACTTCACTGATTTAGTCAAAACCATCAAAAAGTAGCAGAGGCTGAGATATTGTGATATTTAGTTCCAAAAAACCCGGATCTTACATTTCCTGTAATGCAACTCGATAGTGTCTTTTCTTAGACCTTCCCTGCCTCGTAACCGCCCACATCTTTTAACAGGCTCCTCGTGATGAGTGAACTGATCTTCATGTGCAAAATCAGTGAAGTGCCCCATTAAAGCAAGATAGAAATCTCCATTAAATTCTACTTTTCTCTCAAATATATTAATGGTTTTGGGTGAAAGCAGAGCAGATAGCGAACAGCGCTATAACACCAGTGAAATGAACCCTCCACTTTGATGAAATTCCATTAAAGTAAGTTGCTAAATTGTCTGTCTTCCTCCTCAGGTTCTTTCTCTGGGTGCAGATGTGCTGCCGGAGTACAAGCTCCAAACGCCACGCATCGACAAGTGGACCATCCTTCACTACAGTCCCTTCAAAGCAGTGTGGGACTGGCTGATCCTGCTGCTGGTCATCTACACGGCCATTTTCACACCCTACTCTGCTGCCTTCCTCCTCAATGACATCGAGGAGCAGAGGAGGCGGGAGTGCGGCTACTCCTGCTCACCCCTCAACGTAGTGGATCTGATAGTGGACATTATGTTCATTGTGGACATCCTTATAAACTTCAGGACCACATACGTCAACATCAACGAGGAAGTGGTCAGCCACCCGGCCAAGATCGCCATCCACTACTTTAAAGGCTGGTTCCTCATAGACATGGTGGCCGCCATCCCATTTGACCTGCTCATCTTTGGCTCAGGATCAGATGAGGTGAGAGGGGGATAATCAGTTACTTAGTTTATCAGTGTTGATGAAGATTCTGTGGTCATCTTGTTTTCTGTTTGAAATAGTGCACGATTTTTATTTGTCATTACAATGAAGCATACAATAACAATCTGCCGTTAAATACCACCGTAGCGCCATAAATAAAAGGAAAGCAGAATTTAAAATGCAGTTTATTGTTTTGCATGTATATTTTCTTTTAGTTTAATTCAGTTAGATTTGACTGTTTTACATGCAAAAATAATTGTTGCATATCTGGGAACTAAATAGTCGCCTATATGAAAATGCGGAGCTCCAGGCCAGAGTCGTTAAAAAGAAGATGACACACACAGCTGTTGCGCCGGTTACCTGGTGTTTTGGAGGGAGACACAGGTACCCCTTTTCCACCAACATGGAACTGGTTCTGTAAAAATAAACTGGTTCGGAACCCAAAAAATTGGTTCCCAGCTCGAACCAAAAAATAGCAGGTTTTCCTTGACCTGAAGTGCGAACTGTGATGACATCAGTGGGCGTGTCATATTCTACAGGTTAGAGAGAGAGGATGGAGAAGGCAACAGTGTCAATCATTAATAGTTGGTCCGTGCTTGCTTTTTGGATAAAAGCAAGTATCTGTAGTAACAGAACAAAAGCTCGCAGGTAATCAATGCAATCTGCCATCTTGCTACTACTGCTCACTTCTGTTGTACATTGTGCAACGCCCTCTGTTGATGATGCATCCTTGATTACAATGGTTCCGCTCAAAACTGGTGGAAACGTGAGCTGGTTCACTAGATGGCACCAAGGTTCCAAGAATCCTGAGCGGAACCGGTTCAAGAACCAGAGCTAATTTGGTGGAAAAGGGGTAGGGGAGGACTGACAGGAACTGAGCCCTGAGGGGGCTAGTAGAGAGAAGTTTTTATTGATTGATTGATTTATTTGATTTTGAATGTGTTAGTCTCCAACACGCCTGTTGGTTTTCAGTATATAAACTGTAGAATAATTAATTATAAAGACACGTTTTAGGTTTCTGTTATTATTTTGCTGAAAAACAGAATGAAACAGTTTTCTTTGGCTACGTGCATCTGATGCTACTTTTTGAGAAGCCTAAATTAAAGAGCACAAACTTTTTCACATTGCTTGTTTATATGGTTACACAGCAAAGCCGAGTCCCTCCTTGGTCACTTCTGCGTCATGACATGAGGCTGCAGCTCCAGCAGTCATATTTCTGAGCTGCTTTCTCGAATGTTTGGACCACTAAACCAATCTGACGCTCGGCTGTCACATCTGCTTCCCTCCGCTCTCTTTTCATCAGAGCCAGACTGAAGGCCCCAGGCAATCCAAATCAGTTAAAAAGGTCTCAGCCTCCCTAACCACTCTGCTTGTGAGGAGCTATTTCGTTCATGTATTTCTGAGGGAGATTGCTTAGCGAGTTATCTAATGCTCAGAGAGAGCAGTTTAGAGAGTGCAATAATGAGTTAATTTTCAATTGCAGCTTGAGACGGTTCTGACCCTCTTGCTTTAGTTTTAAGATTACGGAAGAGCTCAAGCATGCAGAGGAAAAGCACACATCTACTAAAATGTGTCAAAATGCCAGGATTTATGATGCAACATCCCCCAAACACACACATACACAAAACATCCCAGGTTGATGAGTGTGTTGAGGGCGAGGCCCCGATGTCCGCAGGTTTGCCGAGTCGTTATTCACCATTAGGTGCGTGTTCCTGTGAGGGAGTCCATGGCTAGAGGCTGGCAGTGAGTGGCAGGTGGAGAAAAAAGAGCAGACAGCTGAGCGACACCACGGCACGATGTATGTCCTCGTCATACAGCTAGATGACTGGTGCAGTGACAGGATGTGTGTTCCCGTTACCGCTAGTGTCCAAAGCACACAGTGACAGGATGAGTAGGACGAAATGTTGTATTTTTAGCTCCTCCAATCACCTGCAGAAACTGAAAATAACACATCCATGTACAGTTTTAGCTCTTGTCTTTAAGGTGTGTTATTTCTGCTCTTTGTGCAGAGACAGGGACTATTTTTAGACTTAATCTCGTGCACCTTTGTTGCCTGGAAACCATCTCCGACAGTATGTTAAGATTTTTTTGCTGATTTCATTAGAAACATGGCAGGTTTAATTCTCGCGTGAGAGGCTGTTTTTTTGATTCTTTGGTGTAGGATTTCAGCTCTGCAGGCTGGCAAATGAAAAGAAATGGTGTGGTGCTGAATTTACCTACAGGGGTCATTTGAGCTCTTCCGTCATTTTCATATTAATCTCCTGTTGTGATAAGATGAGATTATTTGCCTACTATGTCCACATCCACGTGTACATAGAGTACAAATTTGAGGTAATTGCAAATTATGGAGGCTTAGTGTGGAAAATCTGCTCTAAACCAGAAATATAATACAAATATTATTTAATCCTGGGCAGGGGAGAGTAGATTTGTGCACACAAACAAATAGCTCTGAACTAAGCCAAGAGTTCTTACCTAAAATGTCTCAGGACATCTGTGATTTTACTTTAATATGAGTATTTTTTTGGTTCAGTAGTCTTAAACACTCATGAGAGAAATCGCTTTCAGTGCTCGGGAATAAATTAACATAAACATTAGTCCACAGTGTCAGGCTTTTATTTGTTGTCAATGAAGCAGTTCCAGAAAGTTGATCATGTCAATGATCAGTATTGATTGGATCTCATCCTTGGGTGAGAGCTTTTTATGCTCATAAATATTGAGTTAACGTTGTGAGCTCAAAGTGAACCACATGCACAAAAGCTCTTTTATAGCAGATATATATATTTTCATGCAAATTAAAGTTTTATTTAATTCATTTTTCCACCCTCGCAGTCAAACTCTGTCTTCTTTTTTGTCAGATCGTAAAATGTGCATTGTTTTTGCCTTTGGTTAAAGCAGACTGTACAGAAATGCACTCCAGCTCTATTATGCTGCAAAACCTGCAGCAACGGTGCTGTGCTAAACAAAGCAGAAAGAGGAGGCAGGTTCATTGTAACAAGCAGCCCCCTCAGTCTCACTTTTGCCCTCCTGGAGCTGTGCACACAGTCAGAATAGACACAGGGTTATGTTTTAAATTATATTTACTCAGACAATAATATAGTTGTGCACTGGATGTTTTCTTTTTAGATTAGTTTTATAATAAAAAACAATATTGTTGACTTGTTCTGTGACCTGTGCAGCTGTAGTGTATAGAGGGAATAGGACCACTTGTGAAATTCTGACAGCAAATGGGCTGTAAGGGTTAGGAATATGGTTAAAGCTGCAGTAATCAATATTTTCACATTATCAAGTAGTAATGAACCCACAGAGAATTATCACCAACTCTGTTCACTAACTTTGGAGAATACGGTGTATTACTTTATGAGAACAACTTGGATATATGATATCATGTTGTGTCAAAAGGTTACATCACAGCCTTGGCTGACTCTTGGTGTTTTAAAGTGGCCAGGCGAGCCTGGAAAGCCACAGTGGCAGATGGCCAGAGGGATATTCAGCGGATATGTTTTGTACAGCTGGTTGCTAATGGGAGCTTTAGCTACGCTCCTCAGCCCGAAACGCCTCCGACTTACTGTAAGCCCAGATTTTAATCAACATTACACTGTGTGGGCCACATCGTACAGCGTGTGCCGTGTCATCTGTGCAGGTCACTCAGATGGAGTCAGCAGCACTACACCTAAGGCGGTGCGCGCTCACAGGCGACTTTCACTGGATAATTTAGAGCTCATCTGTTTCTATATATGATTCATTCACTGTTCGCTCAGTTGTCAGTGAAAGGGCGCGCTGGCCGGATGCACAGCAGTGAATGATGGTGGTGATTTAGGGGTGAGATTGGGAGGACGGAGGCTCTTTAATGGACCCATCAGAAGCCGCTACAGCACTCTTCCTCACCATGACGGAGACACACTCTCCCTCATGAATCATCCTCCTTCAAAAAAAATAAAAATCCACCAGCGCCCTTCCTGCTTTTAATACTTTGAATAATCCATGTCGTACTTACTCTCACCTGTACAAGAGGCCTAAATAGGAAAGTGTAGACGTGAGGAAGCTAAATTACCGCAGGAGGATGCGGGTAATGATTTCCCCAAGGATATTAGGGTAATTGTCAGGCGCGATAGGGAGTGGTAGGACCTATTAACATTCTCTAAGTCTTACTTATTGTGTTTACAGATTGCGCGACACTGATAGATCGGGACTTGTGTGATGGCTGTATGCTGCCCCCCTATACCCAACTTCCCTCCCATAGTCTGTGCGTTAATTTAGTTGGGCTAGAAACTTGAGACGGGAGGATTAAAGTGCTTTGAATTAAACAGAACAGAAGGCAGTGTGTGTGTGTGTGTACGTTGTAATGTATGTATGTGAGCCTGTTTGTGTCTGCATGTGTGCGTATGCATTTTTGGAGGCTGCTTAGATGCTGTTTTCTCCCCACTGACTGGCTTAGAGTCTTTGACAGAGGCTCCAAGCTGCTGATATTTATGTTTTTTAGAGCTAATTTTACCATCTTCATATGCAGTCATTCAAAAGTGCTTCATCGTCCGCCAAACGAATGAATCACCAAACTCTCCCTCTCTCTCTCATAGACTTATTTGCATGCCAGGCTGTTCCACTAAAAGCCAGTTCCATACTGACTTTCATGATTTGCAGAGCCATAGGCAGCTGCGTCTTAGTCAGTGAACTTGTGTTGACACTGAGGGATGCTGAGACCTTGAAAGATCTGTTTACACCAGCAGGAATGATCCACTGTCTAGTCGGTGTGTCTAGTATGTGTGGTGTGTGAATACGATTAAGCATTCCTAAGCTACATATGTTTTTGATTCTCTAATCCTGAGCTGGTGGTCCTCGTGACCCTGACCCCAACCCTTGACGCTGAAAGAAGAGAAACAACTTGTTCACTTTGATTGCTGGGAAAAGGGTGTTATCAATGCCTAGTGACACACACAAGATTGTTCCTGGATTTTTCTGTCGCTGTCCCTCACATGTTGAAATCAGATCAGAAACCCCTGTTATGCGTTACTTTACAGATTAAGATTTCACATTAAAAAGCGATGATAAGCTCATAAGACACAACACATTGATTAAAGATTAAATCAGTGGTTCCCAACAGTTTGGCTTGTGATCTCTTACAAAAAAGTGTGTCTAGTTGGGCCCCCAATATTTTGTTTTTTCTTCTTTCCTCCCCCATTAATCATCTCACAACCCCTCAAATTGATCTTGTGGCCCTTTGGAGGGGCCCAACCCCTACCTCTAACTGTATATAAAGTAGTTAAAACCAGCTCCACCTCCAGCAGCTACAACAATAAAATGCTGCTTACATTGATGTATCTAACAATTTAATAATGTCATATATATTAATATTTCAGTCACAGGGACATTTTACCGTGGAACCAGTAAGTTCACTTTAAACATATTTTGCTGCTAATACTTCTGTACTTTAACGTCATTTTGAATGCAGGACTTTTACTTGTAATTGAGTGTTTTTACATTGTTGTACAGGTACTTAAGTAGAAATAAAACCACTGTACAAAATAAACTACTCAAATAGAAAATAAAAATACTAAACCTAACCCCATACTGTAACTACACAAAAAACAGGGTGAAAGATTTAACTATTATCTGAAATGTAACAACGTAACCACGACTTTTCTGATGTTAAGCTGGAAACAATATAATATACAGAAGAGCTATTGTATGGACTAATACTGGACAAAGTCACAACACAAATAGGTCACTATACAAGTAGTAAGCAGGGAGCAGAAAATGTCCAAGAGGCACAGAAGTGCAGAGGGGCTCCTTATACCCCCTCGATGGTCTGTGATTGGCTGCAGATCCTCAGATTCACCAGCCCTAGGGAAGGAGGAAGAGGACCTAAAGCCTGAGGGGCAGCACAGCAGATATTAGCACATTTTAACATTTGCACAACCAATGGGAAGATTTTACACATACCTTCAAGTGACTGGCTATATCCTGTATATTTCTCTGTTTGTCTTTCACCCTAGACAACCACTCTGATTGGTCTACTGAAGACGGCCCGTCTCCTACGGCTGGTACGAGTCGCCCGTAAGCTGGACCGGTACTCAGAGTACGGTGCTGCCGTCCTCATGCTGCTCATGTGCATCTTTGCCCTCATCGCCCATTGGTTGGCCTGCATCTGGTACGCCATTGGCAACGTGGAGAAGCCTTACCTGGAGCATAAGATTGGCTGGCTGGACAACCTGGGGGTGTCAA
The DNA here is from genome assembly GCA_003416845.1 of Oplegnathus fasciatus. Taxonomy (NCBI): domain Eukaryota; kingdom Metazoa; phylum Chordata; class Actinopteri; order Centrarchiformes; family Oplegnathidae; genus Oplegnathus; species Oplegnathus fasciatus. The sequence continues at coordinate 161,680 of NTHP01000674.1, forward strand.
TAGGTGATCCTCCTTGTTTTTTGTTCTTTTTTTCAAGCAGTTTTAAGGACGTCAAAGTCAAATTTCAGGTCACTTTAACACACATTTTGTAATTTTGGTATGCACTGTATTATTGTTATTCATTGTAGGAAAAAAATACAACTACAGTGACCCCAGCTCGGGCCCGTCCATCAAAGATAAGTACGTCACTGCGCTCTACTTCACCTTCAGCAGTCTGACCAGCGTGGGCTTTGGGAACGTCTCCCCCAACACCAACTCTGAGAAGATCTTTTCCATCTGCGTAATGCTCATTGGATGTGAGTGACAGCTGAGTCACAGTACATACAGTATTTCCATCCTGTTATTACTGAAGCCCTCTGTAATCAGGGTTGTATGAGAAATGAATCCTCAGCTCATCCTCAGCTCATCATGTAGATATTGAAAATCTATAACCAGACTTTTGCAGTACATTATACAGATAAACACACTGATACAAGCCATTAAATATTAAGATTTACTCAATAATTAAATATTTGAAAGGAAAGATCCACTGAATTTTACATGTACTGTTATCACCCCCTGATTTAACACAGTTGTGATTTAATGTATTCCCAGTGCATGAAAGCTTTTACATTAAATACGGTATGTCTTTCCTTGAGAAAGTCATGTGGCAGCATCAGCAGTGGTTTGTTATAATAAATAGAAGAAGTGTGCACCATGGTTCAACGGTCACCTGTATGGCTTCTCTCCCAGCTCTAATGTACGCCAGCATCTTTGGGAACGTGTCGGCCATCATCCAGAGGTTGTATTCAGGTACAGCCAGGTATCACCTTCAGATGCTACGGGTCAAAGAATTCATCCGCTTCCACCAGATCCCAAACCCGCTGAGGCAGAGGCTGGAGGAGTACTTCCAACACGCCTGGACATACACCAACGGCATCGACATGAATATGGTACGAGAGGGAGTGTGTGTGTCAGTGTCTTTTTTTATTTAGGTGGGGGGCTTCTTTATTTGGCAAGCCTCTAGCTTGTGTTTTTCTTCTTCAAAATGGTAAAAAAAAATATATATATATAACGTTAAGTTTGTTGTTGCTTTCTTCTGTTGCTTCTTCTCTTTTTCCAATATCATTTGTGTGAGTTTGATGTTTTGAACACCATTTCTGCTGAGTTTCAGCTATCCTGTCCCCGAAATATGCTCTTACCACATTGTGAAGCAATCTCGCTATGTCACTGGCATAGTATAATGTTGTCATGACGATTATACTGTGCAATGTTCAGTCATAGCCACGTGTGAAATGAAAGCCACAGTTACTGCTTATGCATACAGTAACTTTGGCTTTTCTCATCATGATACTGTTCATGGTACTTATATAAGTTTGTCTTTTCCATGTCTGCCTCATGTCAAATGGAATGACCCCACCACTCTGGTAAGAGCAGGAGGTACATGTGTTGACACAACTAATGTTGATATGAATGTTCCCCAGTGGTAGAGCTTCATCTAGCTGTGTCTGGTACTAGTAGCCTTGTTAGCCTTTAGCTTTATGTACAGAAAAAGCAGCATAGCATTGGAGTTTGAATATGCAGTTGTTTAGTTATTGTCCCAAACGTGCATGTTATTGGAGCACATGTTCCCTCAGTGTCTTATCTGTTACACAACCTATGTACATACATGAACACATAACCATACTGTAAACAGTTGCTGTGATGCCACATCATAGATGGATTTACAGTATCGACTTATGCATGCCTGTTCCTGCAGGAGACGCACATAATACTGAAAGTTTCTCGCAGGCCACATTAATCGTCTATTACTTGTAGACTTGCACGTGGCCTGACTCGAGGTCCCTTTTGCATGAAATCTGTGTATTCAAACACAACCCCATGATATTCATCTGGTACCAGAGACAGAGTGAATCACGCCTGTGAGAGTGGGCACAGCCTCGCCGGGCGCTGCCAGGTTTCCCTCCCACTGTGGGAGGCTTGGCGGCACGCTCCGCGGTGGCACCTGCGCTTGCCAAATGTTGTTCAGTCTTTCCTTTCCAAATCTACTGATCAGTTTTCGTTCCGAGCAACAGAAAGCCCCGAGCCAGAAAAACCAGTTCAGGCTACATTGCTTTTGCTGTGCTCGTGTCATTAGCACATTGTATTTTATGTGTAAATGACAAAGATAAGAAATGTGTTTTCTTGTTTAAACTGTTCCTCGTGTGTCCTCAAAGCCCCTTTCCTCACCTTCCAGTGTCTGTTATGGTGTTAAAGTTTGAAAATGTGGTTCTTTACAGTGAGTTCACGTTCACGTCCGGGGATCATTAGTTGTTTTGTCAGTGGTCACTGTATCTTTGTCTTTAAAGGGTAAGTGTATTATAAGTCTATTTTTATACATAAGAAAGTCCTCACAAAGATGTTCAATTTAATGTTAAAATGACCTTTTCCAAATATTTTCACTGTATTTTCAACAGGCTAACTCGGGTGGGTAGGAATGCTTGACAGACCACGGTTGGGTCAAGTTTCATTTTTTTTAACTACATAGCAGATTATGGGTCAGAGTATTGAGGGACATTTCAATAGGCAGACATCCTTTGAGACAAGATTGAATTCTGTTTCTGCTTTTTGGTCTTGCATATACCAGGTTATGGTTCATAAGGTAGTTTCATCATCGCAGTACATAAAGGCAGTACAACTCTTAAAAACTTTAAAAAATAGTATCACAAAGCGAGAGAAGACATAACAAATATCGAATCTGTGTTTTTAGTTTGTGCTGTCATTTATCTGCAGCTTCTCAGTCTCTAAATGTTCTTCTGTCTTGTCTCTCATCTGCTGCTAAAGCTGCTGAAAGGCTCAGTAAAACAGTCAATTGTAGCTCTGTGTGGAAAGACATTGCAGAGTATTTCTACTGCAGGGTATAATAGGTTTTGAGAAGAAGGAAAGAACACAAGTGGCAATTGTATCAAATTTCTCTGGAAATCCAGTCAATTTGACCTGCAACTTCACCCCAACCCAAAATCCACACATTATACATCTCTGCACACCAAAGCAGCTTTTACGAATACGACTTCCACATCACACCTGACCATAATCTTGTCTGCTTTGACCCGTGTTTCACTCTCAGGTCCTGAAGGGTTTTCCAGAGTGCCTGCAGGCGGATATCTGCCTCCACCTCAACAAGAACCTCCTCCAGGGCTGTAAGGCATTTCGTGGAGCCACTAAGGGCTGCCTCCGGGCCCTGGCCATGAGGTTCAAGACCACCCACGCGCCCCCTGGAGACACCCTAGTGCACGGCGGAGACGTCCTCACTGCGCTCTACTTTGTCTCCCGCGGCTCCATCGAAATCCTGAAAGATGATGTTGTAGTGGCCATCCTGGGTGGGTCTACTGTACACCTTCTCATCTAAATCTTGGCAAGAAAGCGAAGAAAATTTCCAAAACATCAAACTCTTCCTTTTAATACTTTATTTACTATATTTAAAGTGGATTGAACATTCACATTTATACATGAAATATATGTAGTTTACTAAGTAGTGTTTTTGGATGTCCATGGTTCATATGGGTGTCCAGGCCTCCTAATGCCCCCTTTGGCCCTGACATTAGATCTCACATACATCCATGAATTGAGCTACTGTAAGCTAGGCCCTCTACATACTCTCTACTGCACACACACACACACATTTAAAAAGCCATCCATTGGCTTGTCTGGCATTAGGATATCAGGGCTGAGGATGCAAGGACCGCCAGTGCGGAGTGTGATCCAAATACACACTCGTAATGTAGAAACGCTCCTGTACACAGAACATCTAAACATTTCTAATGAGCCCAGTCGCTTCTGTTGTTGAGCTCAAAAAACACTTCAAAAACGAGCCAAGAAAAGCACGTCTGATGGTCCTGTCTTTCCAACTTGGGTAGCTTTGCCTGAACCCGCCTCCGTCAGTGTAAACGCGGGTGGGCCAACTAAATGAAGATGGCTCCGTTGTGCTGTGATATAGCTTGGTTGGCAGCTGTGATCCCTGTTGGGTATGTTGTAATAACTTACTTCAAAGAACATTGTGATTGCTGCCGCCTCACAGTCGTGCCTCAGATGAAGGGAGAGGACAGAAGAGAGTGGGGGAGGACACATGGTGGGACGAGGGTAACAGAGGATCTGTGTTGATGGAAAAAAAAAGAGAGAGCATGATTGCTTTCAAATAGAGATGGATGACAATAGAAGCAGGGAGGGATGGCGAGTAGAACGAGTGGGCGGGGTAGAAAGGAAAGACGGGCGACGGGAGAGAAAGAAGTGGAGAGTAAAAGAAAGGGGACAGATTGAGGAATTCAGGAGAGAAATGCAGCGACAGAGGGAGAAAGGAAGTTAGTGCGAGTCTCATGTGGCTGTCAGCGTGGTGTGATGCAGCGCTCGGATGACGGGAGCCACTGAGCCGCACGGCATTATCGACAGCATCCAAATGTAATCACAGTAAATCTCATCTCCCTCCTCTCCCCTCATCCCAGCGGCCGACAGGTGTATCCCATTAAGCCTTTTATGCATTTGTGTCTCTTTTAATGACTGTTTTCATGCAGCCAATAAGGTTTGGCGAAAACCGGTGACACAATAGGGTCACGATGAGCAAGAAGCATGGATGTTGGAGTTGTAGGTTACACACAACTCAGCACATTTTCTCTGCTACAGCAAGAGAACTGCTGATTACTCCATTTTCACACCATCGTGCCTATACACCATTGTCATGTGGTCATGTGTTACGCTACACTACGCATGGAAATCTGGGGCTTACAGTAATCGTATGGTCACAATGTCAAGTTGATGGAAATAAGGAATTATCAAATGGACCAATTTGCAATGCTGTGGCCAAGATATACACTCCCCTCCAAAAGTATTGGAACAGTGAGGCCAATTCCTGTATTTTTGCTGTAGACTGAAAACATTTGGGTTTGACATCAAAAGATGAATATGAGACAAGAGATCAACATTTCAGCTTTTATTTCCAGGTATTTACATCTGGATCTGATACACAACTTAGAAGATAGCACCTTTTGTTTGAACCCACCCATTTTTCATGTGAGCAAAAGTATTGGAACATGTGACTGACAGGTGTGTTTTGTTGCCCTGGTGTGTCCTATTACATTGATTATTCAAACAATAAATAGCGCTGAATGTCTACGTTCAGTTTCAGATTTGGGTTTTGCCTGTGCAGACTGCATTTATAGTTAGAGGTGTAACCAACATGAAAACCAGAGAGCTGTCTATGGGTGAAAAACAAGCAATTGTGAAGCTGAGAGAAGATGGAAAATCAATCAGAGCCATTGCACAAACATTGGCCATAGCCAGTACAACCATTTGGAATGTCCTGAAGAAGAAAGAAACCACTGGTGTACTAAGTAACAGACGTCNTGTCAAACCCAAATGTTTTCAGTCTACAGCAAAAATACAGGAATTGGCCTCACTGTTCCAATACTTTTGGAGGGGAGTGTATGTGTGATCCTCTGCTAACACTAACAAACTAAGATTTTATTCCTGTGCAGAACCATCCCTTAATTTTAAATTAATAACATACTGTAGATAATCATGTGAAAA